>CAMRHE010000838.1:0-412019 GCA_947044405.1 Leptodactylus fallax
GTCCAACACAGGGACGGACTTTTTATCTACTGATGCGGCACACAGCCTTGTATGTCTGCATTTAGTGTCTTATGCCTTTTCACTGGCATCTTCTCCATCGCCTGGAAAATGAGGACGCATGATGCTTCTTCTTTTCTTGGTCAAGAGGATGACCTGACGCCAGTGGAAAACGGCATAGATTTTTTTGCGTTTTGGTTTGTCAGATGATCTGGACCATCAAGCGCTTTGCTATCATTTACATGTAAGTACTTGATAAGAAATATTGTGTGCAAATGCAACAATTCTGGAGATGGTAAAGGAAGCAGATCGGGGTTGGAGGTGTCTGCGTATTTAACACCATGGGTGCAGGCCCTGAGGCCTGCATACATGTTGTTAAATTTATTTGTGCCTGATGGTTCAGAATATTGATCCTCATATCGTGCGTTGAAGCGGCGGACTTCTTCTTTGCGAGTCGCTAGAGCGTTGAGGTCCAGGTTCTTGCCCTTACTGTAGGCAAGGAAAGGTCTTTTTTGTTACAGGGAGAAGAGAAATGGTGTAGCTATATGCTACCGGAAGAACGCACCTCCGAAGGATAACAAGGACTGTGGTGCGCTAGATCTGTTGGACACTGGAGCGATCGGTGTACCTCACTTTTTCAAGCAAGATGCTTTATGATTGGCCCATACCCAGCAAGATCAAGTCCTACAAAGGTGGGTAACTTTTCGGTCGCGTCTCACCTCTAGCCTGCAATTGTTTTACCCCTGTTGTCCAATACAGGGACGGACTTTTTGTCTACTGATGCGGCACACAGCCTTGTATGTCTGCATTTAATGTCTTATGCCTTTTCACTGGCATCTTCTCCATAGCCTGGAAAATGAGGACGCATGATGCTTCTTCTTTTCTTGGTCAAGAGGATGACCTGATGCCAGTGGAAAACGGCATAGATTTTTTTGCGTTTTGGTTTGTCAGATGTTCTGGACCATCAAGCGCTTTGCTATCATTTACATGTAAGTAGATGATAAGAAATATTGTGTGCAAATGCAACAATTCTGGAGATGGTAAAGGAAGCAGATCGGGGTTGGAGGTGTCTGCGTATTTAACACCATGGGTGCAGGCCCTGAGGCCTGCATACATGTTGTTAAATTTATTTGTGCCTGATGGTTCAGAATATTGATCCTCATATCGTGCGTTGAAGCGGCGGACTTCTTCTTTGCGAGTCGCTAGAGCGTTGAGGTCCAGGTTCTTGCCCTTACTGTAGGCAAGGAAAGGTCTTTTTTGTTACAGGGAGAAGAGAAATGGTGTAGCTATATGCTACCGGAAGAACGCACCTCCAAAGGATAAGAAGGACTGTGGTGCGCTAGATCTGTTGGACACTGGATCGATCAGTGTACCTCACCTTTTCAAGCAAGATACTTTATGATTGGCCCATACCCAGCAAGATCAAGTCCTACAAAGGTGGGTAACTTTTGGGTCGCGTCACACCTCTAGCCTGCAATTGGTTTACCCCTGTTGTCCAACACAGGGATGGAATTTTAATCTACTGATGCGGCACACAGCCTTGTATGTCTGCATTTAGTGTCTTATGCCTTTTCACTGGCATCTTCTCCATAGCCTGGAAAATGAGGACGCATGATGCTTCTTCTTTTCTTGGTCAAGAGGATGACCTGATGCCAGTGGAAAACGGCATAGATTTTTTTGCGTTTTGGTTTGTCAGATGTTCTTGACCATCAAGCGCTTTGCTATCATTTACATGTAAGTAGATGATAAGAAATATTGTGTGCAAATGCAACGATTCTGGAGATGGTAAAGGAAGCAGATCGGGGTTGGAGGTGTCTGCGTATTTATCACCATGGGTGCAGTCCCTGAGGCCTGCATACATGTTGTTAAATTTATTTGTGCCTGATGGTTTAGAATCTTGATCCTCATATCGTGCGTTGAAGTGGCGGACTTCTTCTTTGTGAGTCGCTTGAGTGTTGAGGTCCAGGTTCTTGCCCTTACTGTAGGCAAGGAAAGGTCTTTTTTGTTACAGGGAGAAGAGAAATGGTGTAGCTATATGCTACCGGAAGAACGCACCTCCGAAGGATAACAAGGACTGTGGTGCGCTAGATCTGTTGGACACTGGAGCGATCGGTGTACCTCACTCTTTCTAGCAAGATGCTTTATGATTGGCCCATACCAAGCAAGATCAAGTCCTACAGAGGTGGGTAACTTTTCGATCGCGTCTCACCTCTAGCCTGCTATTGTTTTACCCCTGTTGTCCAATACAGGGACGGACTTTTTGTCTACTGATGCGGCACACAGCCTTGTATGTCTGCATTTAATGTCTTATGCCTTTTCACTGGCATCTTCTCCATAGCCTGGAAAATGAGGACGCATGATGCTTCTTCTTTTCTTGGTCAAGAGGATGACCTGAAGCCAGTGGAAAACGGCATAGATTTTTTTGCGTTTTGGTTTGTCAGATGTTCTGGACCTTCAAGCGCTTTGCTATCATTTACATGTAAGTAGATGATAAGAAATATTGTGTGCAAATGCAACAATTCTGGAGATGGTAAAGGAAGCAGATCGGGGTTGGAGGTGTCTGCGTATTTAACACCATGGGTGCAGGCCCTGAGGCCTGCATACATGTTGTTAAATTTATTTGTGCCTGATGGTTTAGAATATTGATCCTCATATCGTGGGTTGAAGTGGCGGACTTCTTCTTTGCCGAGTCGCTGGGGCGTGGGGGTCCGGGTTCTTGGGCGGGAGGGAGGGGGGGAGGGGTTTTTTTTTGTTACAGGGAGAAGAGAAATGGTGTAGCTATATGCTACCAGAAGAACGCACCTCCAAAAGATAAGAAGGACTGTGGTGCGCTAGATCTGTTGGACACTGGATCGATCAGTGTACCTCACCTTTTCAAGGAAGATACTTTATGATTGGCCCATACCCAGCAAGATCAAGTCCTACATAGGTGGGTAACTTTTGGGTCGCGTCACACCTCTAGCCTGCAATTGTTTTATTCCTGTTGTCCAACACAGGGATGGGATTTTAATCTACTGATGCGGCACACAGCCTTGTATGTCTGCATTTAGTGTCTAATGCCTTTTCACTGGCATCTTCTCCATAGCCTGGAAAATGAGGACGCATGATGCTTCTTCTTTTCTTGGTCAAGAGGATGACCTGATGCCAGTGGAAAACGGCATAGATTATTTTGCGTGTTGGTTTGTCAGATGTTCTGGACCATCAAGCCCTTTGCTATCATTTACATGTAAGTAGATGATAAGAAATATTGTGTGCAAATGCAACGATTCTGGAGATGGTAAAGGAAGCAGATCGGGGTTGGAGGTGTCTGCGTATTTAACACCATGGGTGCAGGCCCTGAGGCCTGAATACATGTTGTTAAATTTATTTGTGCCTAATGGTTCAGAATATTGATCCTCATATCGTGCGTTGAAGCGGCGGACTTCTTCTTTGCGAGTCGCTAGAGCATTGAGGTCCAGGTTCTTGCCCTTACTGTACGCAAGGAAAGGTCTTTTTTGTTATAGGGAGAAGAGAAATGGTGTAGCTATATGCTACCGGAAGAACGCACCTCCGAAGGATAAGAAGGACTGTGGTGCGCTAGATCTGTTGGACACTGGATCGATCAGTGTACCTCACCTTTTCAAGCAAGATACTTTATGATTGGCCCATACCCAGCAAGATCAAGTCCTACACAGGTGGATAACTTTTCGGTCGCGTCTCACCTCTAGCCTGCAATTGGTTTACCCCTGTTGTCCAATACAGGGACGGACTTTTTGTCTACTGATGCGGCACACAGCCTTGTATGTCTGCATTTAATGTCTTATGCCTTTTCACTGGCATCTTCTCCATAGCCTGGAAAATGAGGACGCATGATGCTTCTTCTTTTCTTGGTCAAGAGGATGACCTGATGCCAGTGGAAAACGGCATAGATTTTTTTGCGTTTTGGTTTGTCAGATGTTCTGGACCTTCAAGCGCTTTGCTATCATTTACATGTAAGTAGATGATAAGAAATATTGTGTGCAAATGCAACAATTCTGGAGATGGTAAAGGAAGCAGATCGGGGTTGGAGGTGTCTGCGTATTTAACACCATGGGTGCAGGCCCTGAGGCCTGCATACATGTTGTTAAATTTATTTGTGCCTGATGGTTCAGAATATTGATCCTCATATCGTGCGTTGAAGCGGCGGACTTCTTCTTTGCGAGTCGCTAGAGCGTTGAGGTCCAGGTTCTTGCCCTTACTGTACGCAAGGAAAGGTCTTTTTTGTTACAGGGAGAAGAGAAATGGTGTAGCTATATGCTACCGGAAGAACGCACCTCCGAAGGATAAGAAGGACTGTGGTGCGCTAGATCTGTTGGACACTGGATCGATCAGTGTACCTCACCTTTTCAAGCAAGATACTTTATGATTGGCCCATACCCAGCAAGATCAAGTCCTACACAGGTGGATAACTTTTCGGTCGCGTCTCACCTCTAGCCTGCAATTGGTTTACCCCTGTTGTCCAATACAGGGACGGACTTTTTGTCTACTGATGCGTCACACAGCCTTGTATGTCTGCATTTAATGTCTTATGCCTTTTCACTGGCATCTTCTCCATAGCCTGGAAAATGAGGACGCATGATGCTTCTTCTTTTCTTGGTCAAGAGGATGACCTGATGCCAGTGGAAAACGGCGTAG
The DNA here is from genome assembly GCA_947044405.1 of Leptodactylus fallax. Classification (NCBI taxonomy): domain Eukaryota; kingdom Metazoa; phylum Chordata; class Amphibia; order Anura; family Leptodactylidae; genus Leptodactylus; species Leptodactylus fallax. Next base: position 4,651 of record CAMRHE010000838.1, read on the forward strand.
ATTTTTTTGCGTTTTGGTTTGTCAGATGTTCTTGACCATCAAGCGCTTTGCTATCATTTACATGTAATAGATGATAAGAAATATTGTGTGCAAATGCAACGATTCTGGAGATGGTAAAGGAAGCAGATCGGGGTTGGAGGTGTCTGCGGATTTATCACCATGGGTGCAGTCCCTGAGGCCTGCATACATGTTGTTAAATTTATTTGTGCCTGATGGTTCAGAATCTTGATCCTCATATCGTGCGTTGAAGCGGCGGACTTCTTCTTTGCGAGTCGCTAGATCGTTGAGGTCCAGATTCTTGCCTTAACTGTAGGCAAGGAAAGGTCTTTTTTGTTACAGGGAGAAGAGAAATGGTGTAGCTATATGCTACCGGAAGAACGCACCTCCGAAGGATAACAAGGACTGTGGTGCGCTAGATCTGTTGGACACTGGAGCGATCGGTCTACCTCACTCTTTCTAGCAAGATGCTTTATGATTGGCCCATACCAAGCAAGATCAAGTCCTACAAAGGTGGGTAACTTTTCGATCGCGTCTCACCTCTAGCCTGCTATTGTTTTACCCCTGTTGTCCAATACAGGGACGGACTTTTTGTCTACTGATGCGGCACACAGCCTTGTATGTCTGCATTTAATGTCTTATGCCTTTTCACTGGCATCTTCTCCATAGCCTGGAAAATGAGGACGCATGATGCTTCTTCTTTTCTTGGTCAAGAGGATGACCTGATGCCAGTGGAAAACGGCATAGATTTTTTTGCGTTTTGGTTTGTCAGATGTTCTGGACCTTCAAGCGCTTTGCTATCATTTACATGTAAGTAGATGATAAGAAATATTGTGTGCAAATGCAACAATTCTGGAGATGGTAAAGGAAGCAGATCGGGGTTGGAGGTGTCTGCGTATTTAACACCATGGGTGCAGGCCCTGAGGCCTGCATACATGTTGTTAAATTTATTTGTGCCTGATGGTTTAGAATATTGATCCTCATATTGTGCGTTGAAGTGGCGGACTTCTTCTTTGCGAGTCGCTTGAGCGTTGAGGTCCAGGTTCTTGCCCTTACTGTAGGCAAGGAAAGGTCTTTTTTGTTACAGGGAGAAGAGAAATGGTGTAGCTATATGCTACCGGAAGAACGCACCTCCAAAGGATAAGAAGGACTGTGGTGCGCTAGATCTGTTGGACACTGGATCGATCAGTGTACCTCACCTTTTCAAGGAAGATACTTTATGATTGGCCCATACCCAGCAAGATCAAGTCCTACATAGGTGGGTAACTTTTGGGTCGCGTCACACCTCTAGCCTGCAATTGTTTTACTCCTGTTGTCCAACACAGGGATGGGATTTTAATCTACTGATGCGGCACACAGCCTTGTATGTCTGCATTTAGTGTCTTATGCCTTTTCACTGGCATCTTCTCCATAGCCTGGAAAATGAGGACGCATGATGCTTCTTCTTTTCTTGGTCAAGAGGATGACCTGATGCCAGTGGAAAACGGCATAGATTTTTTTGCGTTTTGGTTTCTCAGATGTTCTGGACCATCAAGCGCTTTGCTATCATTTACATGTAAGTAGATGATAAGAAATATTGTGTGCAAATGCAACGATTCTGGAGATGGTAAAGGAAGCAGATCGGGGTTGGAGGTGTCTGCGTATTTAACACCATGGGTGCAGGCCCTGAGGCCTGAATACATGTTGTTACATTTATTTGTGCCTGATGGTTCAGAATATTGATCCTCATATCGTGCGTTGAAGCGGCGGACTTCTTCTTTGCGAGTCGCTAGAGCGTTGAGGTCCAGGTTCTTGCCCTTACTGTACGCAAGGAAAGGTCTTTTTTGTTACAGGGAGAAGAGAAATGGTGTAGCTATATGCTACCGGAAGAACGCACCTCCGAAGGATAAGAAGGACTGTGGTGCGCTAGATCTGTTGGACACTGGATCGATCAGTGTACCTCACCTTTTCAAGCAAGATACTTTATGATTGGCCCATACCCAGCAAGATCAAGTCCTACACAGGTGGATAACTTTTCGGTCGCGTCTCACCTCTAGCCTGCAATTGGTTTACCCCTGTTGTCCAATACAGGGAAGGACTTTTTGTCTACTGATGCGGCACACAGCCTTGTATGTCTGCATTTAATGTCTTATGCCTTTTCACTGGCATCTTCTCCATAGCCTGGAAAATGAGGACGCATGATGCTTCTTCTTTTCTTGGTCAAGAGGATGACCTGACGCCAGTGGAAAACGGCATAGATTTTTTTGCGTTTTGGTTTGTCAGATGTTCTGGACCATCAAGCGCTTTGCTATCATTTACATGTAAGTAGATGATAAGAAATATTGTGTGCAAATGCAACAATTTTGGAGATGGTAAAGGAAGCAGATCGGGGTTGGAGGTGTCTGCGTATTTAACACCATGGGTGCAGGCCCTGAGGCCTGCATACATGTTGTTAAATTTATTTGTGCCTGATGGTTCAGAATATTGATCCTCATATCGTGCGTTGAAGCGGCGGACTTCTTCTTTGCGAGTCGCTAGAGCGTTGAGGTCCAGATTCTTGCCCTTACTGTAGGCAAGGAAAGGTCTTTTTTGTTACAGGGAGAAGAGAAATGGTGTAGCTATATGCTACCGGAAGAACGCACCTCCGAAGGATAAGAAGGACTGTGGTGCGCTAGATCTGTTGGACACTGGATCAATCAGTGTACCTCACCTTTTCAATCAAGATACTTTATGATTGGCCCATACCCAGCAAGATCAAGTCCTACAAAGGTGGGTAACTTTTCGGTCGCGTCTCACCTCTAGCCTGCAATTGTTTTACCCCTGTTGTCCAACACAGGGTTGGGATTTTAATCTACTGATGCGGCACACAGCCTTGTATGTCTGCATTTAGTGTCTTATGCCTTTGCACTGGCATCTTCTCCATCGCCTGGAAAATGAGGACGCATAATGTTTCTTCTTTTCTTGGTCAAGAGGATGACCTGATGCCAGTGGAAAACGGCGTAGATTTTTTTGCGTTTTGGTTTGTCAGATGTTCTGGACCATCAAGCGCTTTACTATCATTTACATGTAAGTAGATGATAAGAAATATTGTGTGCAAATGCAACAGTTCTGGAGATGGTAAAGGAAGCAGATCGGGGTTGGAGGTGTCTGCGTATTTAACACCATGGGTGCAGGCCCTGAGGCCTGAATACATGTTGTTACATTTATTTGTGCCTGATGGTTCAGAATATTGATCCTCATATCATGCGTTGAAGCGGCGGATTTCTTCTTTGCGAGTCGCTAGAGCGTTGAGGTCAAGGTTCTTGTCCTTACTGTAGGCAAGGAAAGGTCTTTTTTGTTACAGGGAGAAGAGAAATGGTGTAGCTATATGCTACCGGAAGAACGCACCTCCAAAGGATAAGAAGGACTGTGGTGCGCTAGATCTGTTGGACACTGGAGCGATCGGTGTACCTCACTTTTTCAAGCAAAATGCTTTATGAATGGCCCATACCCAGCAAGATCAAGTCCTACAAAGGTGGTTAACTTTTCGGTTGCATCTCACCTCTAGCCTGCAATTGTTTTACCCCTGTTGTCCAGTACAGGGACGGACTTTTTGTCTACTGATGCGGCACACAGCCTTGTATGTCTGCATTTAATGTCTTATGCCTTTTCACTGGCATCTTCTCCATAGCCTGGAAAATGAGGACGCATGATGCTTCTTCTTTTCTTGGTCAAGAGGATGACCTGACGCCAGTGGAAAACGGCATAAATTTTTTTGCGTTTTGGTTTGTCAGATGTTCTGGACCATCAAGCGCTTTGCTATCATTTACATGTAAGTAGATGATAAGAAATATTGTGTGCAAATGCAACAATTCTGGAGATGGTAAAGGAAGCAGATCGGGGTTGGAGGTGTCTGCGTATTTAACACCATGGGTGCAGGTCCTGAGGCCTGCATACATGTTGTTAAATTTATTTGTGCCTAATGGTTCAGAATATTGATCCTCATATCGTGCGTTGAAGCGGCGGACTTCTTCTTTGCGAGTCGCTACAGCGTTGAGGTCCAGGTTCTTGCCCTTACTATAGGCAAGGAAAGGTCTTTTTTGTTACAGGGAGAAGAGAAATGGTGTAGCTATATGCTACCGGAAGAACGCACCTCCGAAGGATAAGAAGGACTGTGGTGCGCTAGATCTGTTGGACACTGGATCGATCAGTGATGACGCTGAACTGTGAGGAACGCCCCCCCCAGTACAGTTCTGGACCATCAAGCGCTTTGCTATCATTTACATGTAAGTAGATGATAAGAAATATTGTGTGCAAATGCAACAATTCTGGAGATGGTAAAGGAAGCAGATCGGGGTTGGAGGTGTCTGCGTATTTAACACCATGGGTGCAGGTCCTGAGGCCTGCATACATGTTGTTAAATTTATTTGTGCCTAATGGTTCAAAATATTGATCCTCATATCGTGCGTTGAAGCGGCGGACTTCTTCTTTGCCAGTCGCTAGAGCGTTGAGGTCCAGGTTCTTGCCCTTACTATAGGCAAGGAAAGGTCTTTTTTGTTACAGGGAGAAGAGAAATGGTGTAGCTATATGCTACCGGAAGAACGCACCTCCGAAGGATAAGAAGGACTGTGGTGCGCTAGATCTGTTGGACACTGGATCGATCAGTGATGACGCTGAACTGTGGGGGCCGCCCCCCCGGGGGGGGGGGGGGGGGGGGGGGGGGGGGGGGGGGGCCCCCCCCGCCCCGGCAGGGCGGGGGGGCCCCCCCGGTGGGGGGGGGTGGAGGTTTTTTGACCGTCTATTTCTGCCCCCGGGGGGGGTATGGGGGGGGGGGGGGGGGGGTTTTTTTTTGCGGCGGGGGGTTTGTTTTTGTTGGTTATATTGAAGTTGTTGGGGGGGGGGGGGGGGCGTTTTTTTTTTTTTTTTTTTTGTGTCCTAAATCATATTTTTTTTTTTTTTTGTTGTGTAGAGGGGTAGAAAAGGGAGCGGGAAAAACCAGATAAAGCATTGATAGTAACATGTCCTGATTTTTAGTATCTTCAGATTGGGGTTTCATGTACAAGAACATAATTGGTCCATACAACAATATAACAGTGATGAGGTGGAAGGCGCAGCTGGAGAAAGCTTTCATACGCCCTGCCGAGGAACGGATCTTCAATATGGCGGAGAAGATAAAGATATATGAGATAATAATGAGCAGGAACTGTGCAAAGGAAATCATGATAACTTCACAAATCATTAAAATTTTCCTGCTTGTGATGTCTGAGGAGGAAAGAGCGACCACTGATTTCAGATCACAGAAAAAATTATTGATATCATGTGAATAGCAGAATTGTAACATGGAGGTAAGTATTGTGTGTGATATGGAATTTAGCACACTAACTATCCATGCAGAAGCTGCCATTACATTCTAGACATTCTTTCTCATTATAGTGTAATATAGTAAGGGCTTACATATTGCCACATAGCGGTCATAGGCCATTGATGTCAGCAAACAAATTTCACCATTAGCAAACAAGATGAAGAAAAACATCTGGATCATGCAGCAAGAAAATGAGATCTTATGATCCTGAGTCAACGTAATAGCAAGCAGTTTGGGAATATTGGTAGAGGTAGACGCCACATCTAGAATGGCGAGGTTACACAAGAAGAAATACATTGGATTGTGCAGTTTTGGCACCATACATACAAGAAAAATTATTGTCAAATTCCCCAAAACAGCCATCAGATAAGTGACCAAAACTCCTAAAAATAGCTCAAGTTGTTCTATTCTGGATATTGAGAAGGCAACCATGTAAAAATCATTTTCAGAGATAGTATTTGGACAGTCATTCATGTTACTGGCCTGCAGACAGAAATGTGACAAGTTCACGAATATTTACATACAGGACAACAAAGCCCTTGATTTTAATAACAATATATTATTTAAGCAGTTACCCACCTTCTAATAATTGATGTCCTGTCCTTAAGATAGTCCATCAATTTTAGATTGGCATGGTCTGACTGACTGTCAGGACACAGCAGATTAACTGTGTCCTGACAGTCAGTCAGACCATGCCAATCTAAAATTGATGGAGGGCGTGCCACCATTGTTTCCATGCACTTTCAATAGTGTCAGTTATTGGTCCTGCGTAGTGTCCCATTTAAGTCTATAGGACACTATCATAGTGCTAATAACTGCCAATATTAAAAGTATGGCAAGTATGGAGTGCATGGAAACAATGGAGGGAGCTGCATGCTCTTGGAAACAACCGAACCGCCGCTATTAAAGTGCGGCAAGTAAGCAGCACCATGCCCTGCATGCAAATAAAGCTGGGAGCTGAGTGCTCCAGGAAACAGCTGCTCTGCAGGGGTCCCAAGAGTCAGACATCCACCCAATCTAAAATTAATGGCCTATCTTAAGGTCAGGCTATCAATTATTGGAAGTTGGATAACTTCTTGAATAAAATCAATAAATGCAGATTTTTTTTTCCCCCAAAGAATGCTGTATGTGAATTTACCCTTAATCAGTCAATTTTATCTTTGCTTTTCACTAATTTAAAGTTCACATCCCGCAATATGAAGAACATAGTCAAGAATAACATTCTGAATGTAACGTCTCTGCCGGTTCGGGTCTCTGCGCCACCCTCCGCTCGCACGCTGCGGTGAAGGAGGCATGTTCAGTTTGGTTCCTTGCGTAGGTTTCCTGTTGCTCAGTCTGAACACGGTCCTACACAATGTAATGGAATTCCAGCCACACCCGTGTTCTGAGCATTTCTCTCTGGACCGCATATAGTTAATCTCAGCCTTGCCTGTGTGATTGACAGCCTGTCTACCAATCCAGTCTGGGGCTTGCCCAGACTTTCTATAAACAGGTTATCAACCCTCACATGGTGGCTGGTTATTGCTTTTGCGTTCTGGCTAGTATTCCTTGCTGTCTTGTTACTGGTATTCGTATTCCTGATCCCTGGCCTTAACTTTTGACTATTCTCTTGGATTTTGATTTTGTACTGCATTGCTCGTTTGTTACCGACCCCTTGGCTTGCTCACTCTGCTTCTGTGTTGTTTTGTCTTGTCCTGTTCTGTGTGTCACTTACTCAGTATAGGGCTCATCTTCAGGTTGTTCTTTTACCGTTTAGGGTAACTGAGGCAATCGGAAGGGACAGTGGCTGGGGTGAGATTAGGGTCACCTGTCTCTGTGCTTCCTCCCAGAACCCTGCAGTAGTGTGAGGGTATTGCTACGTCTGGCAAGACCCTAACACTGAAGACAAATTTTTATATTTGGTTGAAATTAAATATTAGCCTGAAAAGATAAGTCCTGTCTCTGCAGTCTCCTTAGTTGTATTAATAGACCTTTTATTGTATCTTTAGAATCCTTACGCACAAAACATTTACAAAATCAGACTTACTGTACTGTGTGCATGGACTATCATCACTGGAAAATTTCTTCCCATGGTTTCCACCAATGGGCAATCAAAATTTCTTGGTCACTACAAATTATTTTCTCATCTAGCCACTGCTGCTCACTGTAATAACAACATACCTCATATACTGCATAGGAAAGCTCCATAGCCACAGGTGACATCAGTGAATGCCAAATATAGGCTTGTACCGAATATATTTTATGACAATTTTACTTGTCTGTACAGCACTGTAATTATTACAATGTGTTACCCCAATATTGTGCTGTGTCAAGTGTTTCAGAGGTTGATGCACCAAATAAATAATATCGGCTACACTTTAGAATCACGTAGAGATGATCTCCAGTCAGTTGTCTTTGTCTTTCAGTCTCTGTGTGACTTGAGAGAGCCTATTTTATAATGTTAATGTGGTTGGGAAATTGAGTCCATTGAGAGGATAGAAAATAGCAGGAGGGATAATTAACTTTATTTGCAGTAATTAATTAGGATAATAATAATATGACTAGACGGAATAGGAATAATAACTGTAGAATATGTCTAGTTTGTAAAACTAACAGGTTAGTAGTGGAGGTGAACAAACCATTTTGTAACAAGCCATTACAAGTCATTACAAATTCTAAAAATCTCGAGTTTGTGGCTTAACACAAAAAAATTGTGGTTCTCTTCCCATTAATTACTATTATTCTGTATTCTCTTCTGATCCCACAGTATAATAAACAGAGGCACAAGGGGAGGTGCGGAAAAATAAATACTGATGTTCACCTTTCTTCACTTTGCCTGGGCTCACTCACAGAGTTGGGAGCTCAGTTGTGTCCCTTTTCCGGCATCCTGGGTGTCGTCAGCGGCCCATAGAAGAATAGTCATATGGGACATGCTGTCTTCATGATGCTTGCGTGTTTCCTTGGACCCATGACATCACCCAGAAGGATGAAAGAGGCCAGATAAAGACAGTGAAGGAGTGTGGACATGTGAGGGAACCCAGGAGAGGTTAGGGAAGATGAGTATCAATGAGTATTTAACTGCACCCACACTGGGACTCCTCTTATCATACTGTGGAGTCTGAAGAGACCCCTATTATAATAAAAGCACATTTACTTTAGACCAAACAGGTTCAGTCTGAAAGATTTGGAAAGTTTCAACTCCAGACTATTGCTACCTTTGGCAATGACTAGGCAACACATCAGAGGAGAAGCTCAGACAAGATGGCGGCCACCATAATCATGTACGGATAATCATAATCATGTGAAAAACTGCAATCAGAAAATAAATACAGATTAGAAAAATGTGATATATCTCACTATTCGCTTTTAATAAATAAAAAATAATTGATGCATTCCTTTTAACCCAATCCCGCTGTCGGCTTTCCCAGTACATGACTTGGTGGAGGAGATATCGGTGCCATTAGTTTCAGCTCAGATATCTCCCCACTGTCAGAAGGGCGTTCCTCATAGCTCAGCTGGGCTTTAAACCAGACTTTTTATGGATATCTTTGAGAAATGGCTTTCTTCTTGCCACTCTTCCATAAAGGCCAGATTTGTGCAGTGTACGACTGATTGTTGTCCTATGGACAGACTCTCCCACCTCAGCTGTAGATCTCTGCAGTTCATCCAGAGTGATCATGGGCCTCTTGGCTGCATCTCTGATCAGTCTTCTCCTTGTTTGAGATGAAAGTTTAGAGGGACAGCCGGGTCTTGGTAGATTTGCAATGGTCTGATACTCCTTCCATTTCAATATGATCGCTTGCACAGTGCTCCTTGGGATGTTTAAAGTTTGGGAAATCTTTTTGTATCCAAATCTGGATTTAAACTTCTCCACAACAGTATCACGGACCTGCCTGGTGTGTTCCTTGGTCTTCATGATGCTCTCTGCACTTTAAACAGAACCCTGAGACTATCACAGAGCAGGTGCATTTATACGGAGACTTGATTACACACAGGTGGATTATATTTATCATCATCAGTCATTTAGGACAACATTGGATCATTCAGAGATCCTCACTGAACTTCTGGAGTGAGTTTGCTGCACCGAAAGTAAAGGGGCCGAATAATATTGCACGCCCCACTTTTCAGTTTTTTATTTTTTACAAAAGTTTAAAATAACCAATAAATTTCGTTCCACTTCACAATTGTGTCCCACTTGTTGTTGATTCTTCACCAAAAAATTTAAAGTTTATATCTTTATGTTTGAAGCTTGAAATGTGGCAAAAGGTTAAAAAGTTCAAGGGGGCCGAATACTTTCGCAAGGCACGTGTATATATATATATATATATATATATATATATATATATATATAATTTAAATTTGTCAATTCTTTAGTGTACAAGTTAAAGAGTAAAATAAGCTCTAGACCCATGAATAAAAGAAGGGACTCAAACTAAGAAAAAATACATTAATGAATACAGGTGTTTATCTTAAAAATAATAACCATGAAAAATCCTTCAAAAATATCCACTAAGGCAAAAAAAAAGCTCACTAAGGCTAAGGCCCCACGTTGTGGAAACGCAGCTTTTTTGTTGCAGATTTTGCTGCGTTTTTTTTTTAACCAAAGTCAGTTGTGGATTGAGCAGAAGGACATAGATAAAAAAGGACATAGAGTGTGACATAGGCAGGACAATGTTAACAACCCAACTGCCAACATCTGCAACTGCAGTTGCAAGTGCCTCGTCTCCAGTTGTAAAATCTGGTGAAGATGCACTAAGGTAGATGTCTCATGCCACAAGGACTCCTCTTTGGCATGGCTCTCAAGGCAATCTCTCAGCTTCTTCATTTAGGATTAGTTCCTTTATTTATTTTCATTCAAGCAGCACTTTTGGGATCTGCAGAGGAGCCTTTGTCAGGTTCATCTAGTCCACATTTAAAGGGTTATGTTGAAAAAATAGAAATAAAATAACCAATTCTAAATGAAGCTGCTGTTATTATTACCTTCCTCTTGAACTGCCATGTTATCTTTCATCTAATAAACCCTAGTGAGATAAGCCACATGAGAAATCTCTAAACTTTCTTCTAGTTACACCAGGATGTAACCGTGGACGTGGTCACCTACAATGATAAAATACCATTTATGTTTCATGGTAGAGGAAACTGCCACATCTACCACGGGTGGCTCATATGATGAATTATCCTGCTACTTTGGTGGATGAAAAATGTTCTGTCAACCAAATATTAAGTCTGTTGGTAGACTGCTACTTTTATTTCTTTAATTAATGTTACAATAGCCTCCCAAACTTCTTTATTTCTTAGACTGTAGACTAGAGGATTTAACATAGGAACAGCAACAGTATAAAGCATTGATAGCAACATGTCCTGATCTTTAGAGTCTTCAGATTGAGGTTTCATATATAAGAACATAAGTGGCCCATAGAATAATATAACTGTGATGAGGTGGGAGGCGCAGCTGGAGAAAGCTTTCATACGTCCTGCCGAGGAACGGATCTTCAATATGGCGGAGAAGATAAAAATATAAGAAAGAATAGTGAGCAGGAATTGTACAAGGGAAAAAAATGATGACTTCAGAGAACATAAAAACCTTCCTACTTGTCAAGTCTGTAGAGGAAAGAGCGATCACTGAATTCAGATCACAGAAGAAATTATTGATTTCGTGTGAATAACAGAATTGTAATATGGAGGTAAGTATTGTGTGTGATAAAGCATTTAAAGTGCCAACTATCCATGCAGAGGCCGCCATTACAATGTAGACGTTCTTTCTCATTATTGTGTGATATTGTAAGGGCTTACATATTGCCACATAGCGGTCATAGGCCATTGATGTGAGAATAAAAATTTCACCATTAGCACATAAGAGGAAAACAAACATCTGGGTCATGCAGCAGTGAAAGGAAATCCTGTGATTTTGGGACAGTGTGATCGTAAATAGCTTAGGAATACAAGTAGAAGTGGATGTGATATCTACAATGGCGAGATTACACAGGAAAAAAATACATTGGAGTGTGTAATTTTGGTACCAAACATACAAGAATAATAATTGTTACATTTCCCAAAAAAGCCAACAGATAAATGATCAATAATCCAAAAAAAAGCTGAAGTTGTCCAACTGAAGACATTGAGAAGCCAACAATGTACAATTCATGATTAGAGCTAGCATTTATGCAGTCACTCATTGTGTTAACCTGTGGACTGAAAAGTGATACGTTTATGAATATTTACATACATGATCACAAGAGTTAAAGGGTTTTCCCAAGAACATACAGTTACCATATTTAGATTTGCAGAAAAGTGAAAAAATTTTGCAAATACAAATAATTAAACAATTTGCAGAGTTTTAAAGATAAGAAAAGGAAATCAGGTTGTGTTTGATAGCAAGTTCCTGCTTTTATGGTCGTATCCACTGGCAACAAACCAAGAAAACACTCAGATGCTTAGAGAATATCTTTAAAATTATGCAAAATTTTTAAATATTTATATTTGCAAAAATGTTTAACTTTTAATTGTCTACAGATTTAAATATGGTTATGTACATGGGAAAAATCCTTTAAGCAAGTGTTTGTGTATCTCTAAGACTACAGTACTAGGATGATTGTAAAATAGAGAAGCCAAGGATCACTGAAGGGGCACTAAAGTCTCATTTGATTTTCTTCCTGTATAGCACCTCTCCCATCCAAGTGGTGTAAATGGTCTGCAACTCAGCCTGTTCACGTCAATGGGGCTGGGTTACAATTTTCTGTAAAGCACCTAGACCAGAGTTACAAAACACTGAGAAAATTCTGAGGGGCCTTAGCCTGAGATGTATTCCTTATTGATCACCCAATTATGACATAGTCTACAATGGGCTAAATAAAAATAAAAAAGTTGGAATCCGATTGATATGGCCAATGGTCACACATTTTCTACATTCACATTTTATGGGAGAAGCCCAGTATAGAGTGTAATGTACTGATGGGTGTTTGCAATAAAATGTAACAGGAGATAAACTTGACAGGGTTCTTGTTAGATGATTAACAAATTTTGGAAATATAAATATTAAAATAATAATAATAATAATAATAGAACATCTTGAAACTGCTGGTAAATGCAGAATATGCATCAAGGCTGAGTAGACCATCAGCCATATCATTGCTAGCCACACCATGCTAGCACCAACTGAATATATGAATGGACACTACAAAATAGTCAGCTACACATGTGGACAAAATTGTTGGTATCCCTTGCTTAATAAAAGAAAGAACCCACAATGGTCACAGAAATAACTTGAATCTGACAAAAGTAATAGTATATAAAAATTCTATGATAATGAACAAATGCTTCTGGGAGAATGTCCTATGGACAGATGAGACAAAAATCAAAATTTTTGGCAAGGCACATCAGCTCTATGTGAAACATGGAGGAGGCTCTGTTATGTTCTGGGGCTGCTTTGCTGCATCTGGCACAGGGTGTCTTGAATCTGTGCAGGGTACAATGAAATCTCAACACTATCAAGGGATTCTAGAGAGAAATGTGCTGACCAGTGTCAGAAAGCTTGGTCTCAGTCGCAGGTCATGGATCTTGCAACAGGATAATGACCCAAAACACACAACTAAAAACACCCAAGAATGGCTAAGAGGAAAACATTGGACTATTCTGAAGTGGCCTTCTATGAGCCCAGACCTAAATACTATTGAGCATCTTTGGAAGGAGCTGAAACATGCCGTCTGGAAAAGGCACCCTTCAAACCCAAGACAACTGGAGCAGTTTGCACATGAGGAGTGGCCAAAATACCTGCTGAGAGGTGCAGAAGTCTCATTGACAGTTACAGGAATCGTTTGATTGCAGTGATTGCTTCAAAAGGTTGTGCAACAACATATTAAGTTAAGGGAGCCATCATTTCTGTCCAAGCCTGTTTCATGAGTTTTCTTTTTAAACAATTTTTGTTGAAGCATGGTTGAAAAGCAATGTCTGACTTTCATTTGTTCATTTTCATAGAATTTTTATATATTATTACTTTTGTTAGATTCAAGTTATTTCTGTGACCATTGTGGGTTTTTCTTTCATTAAACGAGGGGTACCAACAATTTTGTCCACGTATGTATTTGCACTGTCCAATTTGCAAAGAACTAGGTGGTCAAGTGCCTGGCAAATGGTATGAGCATCTGTCTAACATGGTGAAACTCCCATCATGTAGAACATGACAGTACAGATTGTACCATTTCTGCAAATTGTCTTCACATTGTGCTCCATAATAAGAACAAAAAACAAGCAAAAAAATGGTGCTTGCTTATAGTCATGGTGGTTCTGGATAACCAGAACATCATATTTAAAAAAGCAGGGAAACTCAACTCATGGAACACAAAGATCTTGAGACTGAAATGAGCAGAATGTGAAAGACCAAAGTCAGAATTGTGCCTGTGGTAGTGGGAGTTGTAGGCACCATCAAAAATGTATTTAAAAAAAAATCTCTGAGAGCTTCTAGGCTACCGTAATGGGATTCCAGAAGATTGCACTCAGGGATACCACCCATATCCTTAGAAAAGTATTGGGTCGGGAGACGGCCACTGGCAGAAAGATGAGGTATTGTAATATGAATAATAATAAAAATATTAAATAATAGTAATAATAATAATAATATGAAATTACAGCCTTTAAAGGATAAACATTTAATAAAACTTACAAGCTATTTTTGAAATATTGTAATTTCAGAGAAAATCACAGAATGACATACAGATTGTGTCCAGTCAGTTCTCTTTGGCTTTCACTTCTCGTATGACAAGTGAGAGATTATTTTATAATGTTGATGTGATTGCAAAATTAGTTCCATTGAGAGGACAGAAAATAGCAGGAGAGATAATTAACTGTATTTATAATAATTGACTATTTTATAGCAATAGATAATTGTAGACTATGACTGGTTTGTATTGAAGCCATGTACAAGTTACTGGTTAATAGCAAGCACCGGGTTAACCATAGGGGTCTTAGTGGTTGTAGATGCAGCCAGGCCCAGAAGCCAGAGGGGGCCCACAGGTCACCCTCAACACACTTGGGCTGGATAATCTTCTTTGATATGTATTGTAAATTATTACCCCTGACATTTGGTGCACTGGAGTGGTAAGATTTATGACACACAGCCTTCTCTGTCAGAAAGGAGAAAATGAACCCCTTCGCGGTAAAATAGCAGTTAGTCAGCAGCATATAGTCCAAGAAAAATTCCATAGGATAACTTGTGACACACAAGGGGGCACAATTACTGTGGGGGGGGGCACCAACAGAGGATGGTAATGATGGGAAGCTAATGTATGGGACGGGCGTGGCTGATAATGGTTGCGAGAAGTTGTGCAGGGATGATCTTTTGCATCAGGACCCGTGAGCCTTTAGTTATGCCCCTTGGTGACATGCATGAGTTCAAGCAAGTCCTAAACAATGGAATCAAAAGAAGCCAAAGTAAGGGCCTATTTTTTTTGTAAATGTGACACTTTAAGGTATAATATTTTATAATATGAATAGCATTATTGAAGCTATTGCAGTTACAAGTGCTCTAGCTAAAATGAAAATGTTTTTTCAGTTTAGCTTATTTTAAGTTTAGATTAAAAAAAAAAGTACCAATTGAATTTTAAAAACCATATGTAATATATACACCACATTCCTGATCATCGATAACACAGCTCCCATGATTTCTGATTACTGCACTGTACTATTACAGCGATGTCAGGGCTTTTACCCATTCCTGACTTCCACCCTAATAGTATGGTGGATGTCGGGTCTTTATATATGGTGGCCGCTCACTAGCTGGTGGTTGTCTTAACCTCCGGATTATACAGCAGAGACTTGGTGCTAATGCCGCAATCACTGCCCACCTTGGTGCATGGTGCTGCCATTTTGGGTGCCGGCCCCAGATCTTGAACCCAAGACTCCCAGGCTTAAGAATTAAAAAATTTAATTACCTCCATTTCCCTAGTAGTATAATTTTGTACCGTGTTAGCCATAGAAAGTAGTGGAAGAGTGAAGAAATCAGGCGATACCTTTTAGAGGCTGAGTATATTTGATGGTAAGCTTTCGAGAGTCTAGCTCCCTTCATCAGACATGGTGTTATACAAGAACCTGAAAATTCCCATTATTTATATATACACAAGACATGGATCTTCAAAAGGATTCTTGGACTAACAAAATGCAATATACGTAGAGAAGTTATTTACAACAGGTCAGGAAATAAACAGTCTGAAATTTGTGGTGCATGACAGAGGGATCTGTCTGTAATCAGGTGGTGATTTGTGACCCTCACAGGTCATACATAGTGTAACATGAAGCTGGCATGAATATTAAGTCCAAATTGCAGAGTTTGATATTTTTGCATTAACTTGTACTCCCATTGTTTCCTCTCATTCTGCGTCTTAAAATGTCCCATTAAAACCACAACCTGCAAATCTTCAATAGAGTGGTCTTCTCTGGAGAAATGTGCGGCCACTGGGAGATCGGTTCTGCTGTTATTAATGTTGGATCTGTGTGAGTTCATGCGGTGACTAAGTCTCTGCCCTGTTTCCTGCACATAGAGGCCTGTGGTGGGACATTGCACACACATTATGAGATACACCATATTGGAAGACCTGCGGGAAAATGTCCCCCTAATTCTGTGCACCTGTTGTGACTGTGGGACAGGTACACTGTCAGCAGTGTGGATGTTCTTGCAGGTCTTGCACCTTTCCCTAGGACACATATATAAGAGAAAAAAAAAGGTGAAACACATACACATTAGGTATCCCTGTGTCCAAAAATACCCGGTCTACAAACTTATAAAAATATTTTTCCCATGCGGTGAACACTTTAGCGATGAAAAAATCTAAAGAACTGAACTGCCATTTTTTTGCTGTTTTGTCTCACTTAAAAATTTGAATAGATTGAATCATAGATTGTAAGCCCTTGCGTGCAGGGCCCTCTATCCCACTGTGCCAGTTGGTCACTGTTAGGCAGGGTTCACACTACCGTTGGAGTCCGTTATGAAGGTTTCTCCTTTCTGAGCATGCGCAGGAAAAACACGGACATAAAATAACAGACAGTAACTAATGGCTATCAGTTACTGTCCGTTATAAGTCCGTTACCCATAGACTTCAATGTTAAAAAAATAACGGACACTTGCTATCCGTCAAGAATCCGTTTTTTTCAAACGGACAAAAAGTCCTGCATGTAGGATTTTTTGTCTGCGAAAAAAAACGGACTTCTGACGGATTTGGTGTAAACGGATACAAGCGGGCACAATATAAAAACTCATTGAAATGAATAGAAATTTTAACGGATTTCTGACGGTTCAGCTAGTGTCCGATGCTAAAATCTTGTAACGGACAATAGCAACGGACACTACTGACGGTCACCAACGGTAGTGTGAACGCCCCCTTAGTATTATACTTGTCTTGTATATTTTGTGTACCGTATGTAAACCCTCAAATGTAAAGCACCATGGAATTAATATAATAATGTACAGCACCATGGAATTAATGGTGCTATATAAATAAACAATTAATAATAATAATAATAATAATAATAATAATAATAATAATAATAATAAAACACGATTAAAGCAATAGACATTTCCCAAAATAATATAAGTAAAAAGTACATCTAGCCCCGTAAAAAAAAAGACGCCTTACGCGTTCCCATACACAAAAAATAAAAAAGTTATGGGTGACAGAATATGGTGTTTTTTTTGCAAAGTTTGGATTATTAAAGGTTTAAAACAAAAATAAAACTATTTACTTACCTATTTATTTATTTTGCTTACTTATATAGCACCATCATATTCCGCAGCGCTTTACAGATTATGTCAATCACTGTCCCATATAGGGCTCACAATCTCATTACCAGTATGTCTTTGGAATTTAGTATCTCTAGAATTGGACCGACCCATAGAATACAGATGACATGTCATTTTGGCTGCACGGTGAATGCCGTAAAAACACATCCCGAAAGAAAGTTGCACAAACGCAGTTATTCTCCAATTCCACTCCATTCTGATTTTTTTTCCAACTTCCCAGTATGAAATATTAAATGGTACCATATATGGCTCTGTAAATGGAAAAAAAAAAATAAAATTATGGGGTTTGGAAGGCAAGAATTCAAAAATGAAAATCGAAAAGTTCCTGCGGCAGGAAGGAGTTAAATATACAGCCTTCTCAGGATCTGGGCGGGGTCATAGCGGTGGCATCTCTTACTTTACACAGCTGGGGCCTAGTGGCAGACATGCCTGATCAAGGGCACTGAACCACTCAGATGTCATGGCCAGAAGCGCCCACAGCATTTAAGTGGTTACTTTAACCTTTATTTTTATATTTAGTAATAGAATGGGTCTCCATAGAGATTACAGGAGCCATCCCATTATCACAGCAGTCAGTAGTCTTCTGAAGGCTCCTAAGAGTACCATAGCAATGTAAATTTAGAGGCTACTTTGTGTCAAACTTCAATAGGGATTTTGCCATAAACTACAATACAGTAGTTATCTAATTATTATTTAAAGTTATCGAATGATCGCAGTGAAAATGTTTTTTTTAAATATATAAAAATTCAAATCACCCCATTTTCATATTAATAAAGAACTAAAGAGAAATCTAAATCCCATCAATATTTGGTGTGACCACCCTTTGCCTTCCATCACTTTCTCTTGGTACAGTTGTTGAAGGAACTCGGCAGGGAGGTTGTTTCTGACACCACCCTGACAATACAGAGTCTAAAAAGCATATCAGGCACCAAAACTAAACACATCAATTGCTCAGGAATGGTGGGAGCTAGAGAAAAAATTCCATCTGTGCCAGAATCAGTGGAGCTGTTAATGGATGTAAACAGCTGGACTTGTTTGAGGTGGTGAAAGGTCCTTTTTAAGTCAGATCATAATTTGGTTTACTCTAACAATGATATTGTAGTGGAAGAGTGAAGAAATCAGGCGATACCTTTTAGAGGCTAACTGAGAATATTTGATAGTAAGCTTTCGAGAGTGATAGCTCTCTTCTTCAGATGATATTGTAAACACCTATATGGAATTGGCTGTACCTGTGGGTTTATCAATCAAAAGTCAAACCGAGGGCTACTTGGGATAAGGGTGACCCATGACGGCCTAGATCATAGAGATGATTCTAACCCAGAGTCTGGAAGCTATTGAGTGCAACCACTGTGTGTAATAAATCATTCTATTTGGGGGTGTGATTGGTCCGAATATCCTGCTCTCACTGTATCATGAATGGCAATTTGATCTCTGTGGATTTGGTTTATAAAGCTGTAATGATGTGTCGGTTGGGCCGTTTATTAAGACTGGTGTAGTATACTCCAGTGTTAACAAATTTGCTCCACTGACTTTTTGTACATTCTGGAGAATATTGCAGTAGATTACTATGGACTTTAAAGAGTAAAGCACGGTGGCTCAGTGGTTAGCACTGCAGCCTTGAAGCACTGGAGTCCTGGGTTCAAATCCAGCCATGGACAACACCTGCAAGGAGTTTGTATGTTCTTTCTGTGGGTTTCCTCCGGGTACTCTGGCTTCCTCCCACACTCCAAAGACATAATGACAGGGAATGTAGATTGTGAGCCCTATATGGAACAGTGATTGACAATGTCTGTAAAAGCGCTGCAGAATATGATGGTGCTAAATAAGCTTGGAAAATCCATCCAATAGGTTGGAGAAAGAGGAAAAGGACTTTATCAGATTTAAGGAGGTCATCGGCTTTGCCTTCCATGCTTTAGACACCTGTTACGTTCTGGTTATTCCAATTTAGGGTAGCCAGAGGCTCTAACTCCAGGTTGAAAAATGTTGGCTACAAGGGGCAATCCTGCCCCTGAGGAATCCCACATATCAAAATACTCTAAACAGATAATACCAAGATACACTATCAATAGTCTTTTCAGTATCTAAGGTCAGGACAGTTACAGGCACATTATTAATGTTAGGCCAGTGTCTTATATTAAGGACTTTTCCTATGTTAGACTTGCCTGCCGGGAATAAACTCAACTTGGTCTATATGAATCAGAATCAGAAATGAAGTGAAAATTTTGGCTTCAGGATAACTGAATCAAGACATATAGAAAGTCTGGGTGTATAAATCCACCTTATAACATATGGTTTCAATAGAATACAATGTGAGGTAGCAAGATGGTTGAAAATGTATTAGAATAAGCAGCAGACAGGCTGACAGGGCTTGGTACCTTATAGATTCATAAATTATTAAAGGGAGCCTGTTACAATAAAAGTCAATACCCAAACCAGCCACAACACATTGTAGGAGAGAGAATACTGAGCACCATCATACCCTGGGCCGGCGTTAGGGGGGGGGGGGGCAAACTGGGCAATTGCCCAGGGCCCCGTCCCCAAAGGGGCCCCTGGGATCCGGAGCCTGATGACTCCGGATCCCGGATTCAGGACTGGCCATATCAATAGCAGAAAGGGACCCAGCGTCATGTGCTGTCATGTCCCTGGTGGGGATAGCGGAGCAGCGCGAGGAGGCCCAGGTGAGGTAAGGCAAGGTAAGTATAACTGTTTGTTATTTTCCCTTACCTCTCCCAGGCCTTCGATTATTATACTCTGGGGTCTGAAGAGAGTATAATATAATAATAGCACTGAGGGAGTCTGTAGGGCCACTGTGGAGCATTATACTGGGGAGGGGCCCTCTGGATAGCATATTATACTGGGTGGGACCACTGTGGAGCATTATACTGGGGAGGGGCCCTCTGGATAGCATATTATACTGTGTGGGGCCTCTGGAGAGCATATTATTCTGTTTTGGGCCACTGTGGAGCATTATTCCAGGGGAACCTCTCTGGGCAGTATATTATACTGGTGGAGGCCATTCTGGAGCGTGTTATACTGAGTGGGGTCACTGTGGAGCATTATTCTGGGGGTCCATCAGCAGAGCATATTATATTGCGTGGCGCCACTGTGGGGTATTATTCGGGGGGGAACTAAGGAGCAATATACTAGGAGGGACGCTCTGGAGAGCATAATATATTGCGTGGGGCCACTTTGGAACATTATACTAGCGGGTGCCCTCTAGGGAGATTATTATACTATGAGCCACTCTGGAGCTTTATACTGGGGGGAAGGGGCAGTGTGGGGAGCCTGTTATACTGTGTAGGGCCACTATGGAGTGTATTATGTTGTGTGTGGCTTTTCAGGAGCATATTATACTCTGTGGGACCATTATAGAGCATTATATTGGGAGGTACTGTGGGGAACATATTATACTGTGGGGGACCCTTCTGGGGAGTATATTACACTGTGTAGAGGCCACTGTAGAGCATGTTATACTGTGTTATACATTATATTATACTGTGTTATACATTGTGGAGCATTATACTGGGGGGGGCACTGTGGGGTTCATATTATACTGTATGGAGCATATTATATTGTGTGGGGATGCTGGGGAGCATATTGTACTGT
Source organism: Leptodactylus fallax (assembly GCA_947044405.1). Classification (NCBI taxonomy): domain Eukaryota; kingdom Metazoa; phylum Chordata; class Amphibia; order Anura; family Leptodactylidae; genus Leptodactylus; species Leptodactylus fallax. The sequence continues at coordinate 25,341 of CAMRHE010000838.1, forward strand.
CTGGGGCCACTAAGGGGTAGTATACTGTGTGGGCCACTGTAGATTATTATACTGGGTGGAGCCTTATATACCATGTGGGGCCACTATGGGGAGCTCAGGAAAGCATTTTATACTGTGTGGGTCCACTGTGGAACATTATATACTGTGTGGGGAAACTGTGGAGGGCTCAGGGGAGCATTTTATACTGTGGAGCATTATATACCATGTGGAGAATTATACTGTGTGGGGGGGGGGCTCAAAATTCCTGCTGGCAGCCTCGTGTGCTATGTCTGCATCACAGCTCCCTCACTATAATCTTGCACATACGTGTAGTGCTCCATGGCCATGTCATTCCCCTTACAGTCCTGTGTATGAACTGGCCATGGAGTTATTGGGGCCTGCACAGTACTATAGGGGCTGACTATACGGAGAACATACTCAGTAACACCAGATAGTCAGCACATATGTAAGACTTCAGTGAAGGAGCCGCGGTGTAGGCTATTAGCAGGAAGCTGTTGGGTGGGGCCCCAGAACAAGTTCCTCTGGTGGGCCTAAGGCCCTTCAGTCCGACACTGTATAACGGAGAACTATTATATATAAAGGGGCTCTTATTTATAAGGGAGGAACTATTATATATAAGGGTGGGTTATTATATGTAATTGGGAAACTTAAATATGAGGGGGCTATTATAAGGGGGAACTATTATTTATAAGATGGGCTATTATTTATAAGGGGGGAGCTATTATATAGAAGGCATCCATTATAAGGGGGAGCTATTATTTATAAGAAGGGAACTGTTTATAAAGGGGGTATAATTGTTAAGTAGGCTTATTTATAAAGGGGGCTATTAGTGATAATGGGGACTATTATCTATAAGGGTAACTATTATTTATGAGGGGGCTATTATTAATAAGGGAGCAGTATTATTTTTATGGGGTGACTGTTACTGATAAGGGGATATTACTGATACAGGGCACTATTTATCATGTATAAGGGAGCTATTACTGATAAAGGTGTAAGATTATTTATAAGCAGGGACTATTATTTATAAAGAGGCGCTATAATAATTGATGACTGGGTGCAAAAATCTATTAGGCGGTACAAAGGTGCTCATTTGAATTGTGTGTGGTAAAATGGGGCTTGTTATTACTTTTTTGTAGGCAGAAAGGAGGCGTTATTATAGGGGTTGCGACTGGAAGACGATGGTGTTGTTTGCATATCAGCATTTGGGACCCTGCTTTTAATTTTGCCCAGGGCCCCACTTTGTCTAAAACTGGCCCTGAGTAAAGGATAAATAATGTAATGTATGTACACAGTGACTGCACCAGCAGAATAGTGAGTGCAGCTCTGGAGTATAATACAGGATGTAACTCAGGATCAATACAGGATAAGTAATGTAATGTATGTACACAGTGACTGCACCAGCAGAATAGTGAGTGCAGCTCTGGAGTATAATACAGGATATAACTCAGGATCAATACAGGATAAATAATGTAATGTATGTACACAGTAACTGCACCAGCAGAATAGTGAGTGCAGCTCTGGAGTATAATACAGGATGCAACTCAGGATCAGTACAGGATAAGTAATGTAATGTATGTACAAAGTGACTGTACCAGCAGAATAGTGAGTGCAGCTCTGGAGTATAATACAATATGTAACTCAGGATCAATACAGGATAAGTAATGTAATGTATGTACACAGTAACTGCACCAGCAGAATAGTGAGTGCAGCTCTGGAGTATAATACAGGATGTAGCTCAGGATCAGTACAGGATAAGTAATGTAATGTATGTACACAGTAACTGCACCAGCAGAATAGTGAGTGCAGCTCTGGAGTATAATACAGGATGTAACTCAGGATCAGTACAGGATAAGTAATGTAATGTATGTACAAAGTGACTGTACCAGCAGAATAGTGAGTGCAGCTCTGGAGTATAATACAGTATGTAACTCAGGATCAATACAGGATAAGTAATGTAATGTATGTACACAGCAACTGCACCAGCAGAATAGTGAGTGCAGCTCTGGAGTATAATACAGGATGTAGCTCAGGATCAGTACAGGATAAGTAATATAATGTATGTACACAGTGACTGCACCAGCAGAATAGTGAGTGCAGCTCTGGAGTATAATACAGGATGTAACTCAGGATCAGTACAGGATAAGTAATGTAATGTATGTACAAAGTGACTGTACCAGCAGAATAGTGAGTGCAGCTCTGGAGTATAATACAGTATGTACAGTAACTCAGGATCAATACAGGATAAGTAATGTAATGTATGTACACAGTAACTGCACCAGCAGAATAGTGAGTGCAGCTCTGGAGTATAATACAGGATGTAGTTCAGGATCAGTACAGGATAAGTAATATAATGTATGTACACAGTGACTGCACCAGCAGAATAGTGAGTGCAGCTTTGGAGTATAATACAGGATGTAACTCAGGATCAGTACAGGATAAGTAATGTAATGTATGTTCACAGTGACTTCACCAGCAGAATAGTGAGTGCAGCTCTGGAGTATAATACAGGATGTAGCTCAGGATCAGTACAGGATAAGTAATGTAATGTATGTTCACAGTGACTTCACCAGCAGAATAGTGAGTGCAGCTCTGGAGTATAATACAGGATGTAACTCAGGATCAGTACAGGATAAGTAATGTAATGTATGTACACAGTGACTTCACCAGCAGAATAGTGAGTGCAGCTCTGCAGTATAATACAGGATGTAACTCAGGATCAGTACAGGATAAGTAATGTAATGTATGTACACAGTGACTGTACCAGCAGAATAGTGAGTGCAGCTCTGGAGTATAATACAGGATGTAACTCAGGATCAGTACAGGATAAGTAATGTAATGTATGTACACAGTGACTGTATCAGCAGAATAGTGAGTGCAGCTCTGGAGTGAGGAAAAAAACAATCTCGATTTCTGGAAGGAGAGCTCCAGCTCCAGTAGATCTACTTATCATGCTTCTGTTTCTGCCCCTTGAAGCTCCCTGGTGTTTTGTGTGTTGTTACTCAGTATTGGGGGATTTGAGATTCTTCCTGTTATTCTGAAGCTTATTTCCCTTTAAAGGTTACTTTGGCATCTTAAGTGATAGAACATTCAATCGCGACACGGTAATTCATATACCGAACAAACTGCTGAATCTTAATTCTATTTAATATGCACAATCTGCCGATCTGCTAAATAATTCACAAGATGAGAATACAAATCTCTACAAGAAGCAGAAAATCTCCAATGGGATCAGTCACCAGTGTAGGAATATGATACTGATATGATGGGGTACACTCTGTAGCCCCCAACATGACCACTAGACAGGCCCTTTATACAACTCTATTGTACTCCAGACATAGAGCACTAAAAAACCTGTTACCCAACTTTCCCAGACACCAGAATGTCTTGGTGGTATCCTCACTTTGCTTCCATATCACTGCATGATAAAGCATTTCCAGGACTCTTGGAAAGCTGGGTAACAAGTCTTGGAACAGGTCTTTACTGAAATCGGATGTTCACTTGTATACAAGTCTCTCCTGTGTGCTAGCTTTAGCATCACTTTTTATCTCTGCTTCATCGGGACACAGATCTGAGCAGTGACTCCAGATTACCTGCATTGTCCATTGGAGTCAGCGGTAGTCTGAAATTTACCTCCTTCCTCATCAGAGGCCCAGGCTGCTGCTTTGTAACCCCATGCTTTACCCTGCAGTTTTGCTCTAATAGGTTACAACTGCTTATCCAGAGGAAATAAGAGGCCACATAGCTCTCAGAATTCAGAAGTGAGATGGGTAAGAGGAGGGAGAAAAGATGGGTGGAACAATATTTGCCATTCAGGGATCTAGAAAAGCTAGGTCTCAACTTGTAATGTAGTAAGGTGTAGTGGCAGCCATGATAAATGTCACTCACTTTTCCCAGACTCCTGAAAGGCAAATCTGACAAAGCAGTTATTGATAAATTTTACATTAATTTCAGGAACTTGCAAAGCTGGGTAACAACTTTTAGAGGAATTATAATGGCAGCCATATTTAATGTCATCCAGCTTTCCCACACTCCTGAAATGTGAACTGGGCTAGTCATGTATGTATCTAACTGTAGAAATTTGTCATTGAGAAATCGTAGACTGCAGCTCTGGATGGGACTGGAGTATAAGATAAGATGATTACAGAATAGCCTATACAGCAGTTGTATTTCTTGTCACCCAACTTTCCCAGATACCGATATAACAAAATGGCTGATTAGAAACTACTGCGTTTCAGTTTGGCTTTTCTGCGCCATTTTAGAGAGTTACCTTTAAATTCTGAAGATAATTTGCCGTTTTCAGACTGACAATAATGGCGCCGTCTTTTGCCACAATAAAAGTCTTGGACGAGGCGTCTGCACCTGCACTTGTGTCTTCAGAAACAATTCGCTGCTTGACCTACATTCACGTTTCGCCTTATTACCAGATGCGTCTGGTGCACCTGCCGGTCGGCGCGGCGCAGGATTAAGGGCACTCGATGGAAGTCGCCGACAACGCTACCTCAGAAATAATTGGAAAATTTTCAGAAAGAAAATCTTCCAGGTGGATTTGGGGCGAAGACAAGAACAAAAAGTTTATTGCTTGCCTGTGATTGAGAGGATCTGACGGATAACTAGCTAATAATGGCTGAGGTGACCTCTGATGCTGGTGGGGATGTCTTCACTGTAGTTCTAGACAGGGCTGGCGTTGTGGGGGGGCAAACTGGGCAATTGCCCAGGGCTCCCGTCCCCAAAGGGGCCCCTGAGATCCGGAGCCTGATGACTCCAGATCCTGGAGTCGGGCCTGGTCATATCAATAACAGAAAGGGACCCAGCGTCATGTGGGCGTGCTGTGAAATTTGAAATATATTCTTTATATGGCTTGGACACGGAAAGGATTGTCAGATTAATAACTGTTTCTTGAGATAGAACTGTTAATCCTTTCTGTGTCCGGGTCATATAGATCAGTGGGTCTCAACCTTTTCAAGTGAAGGCCCCCTAATGAGAAAATGTCCCAACCAAGGACCCCCAAAGTAGTGATCACTTATCAATATTAATAAAATAAGGCTTCATTTAGAACCTTTGTTAACAATTTTTAATGGGCCCCATCAGTGCCCCCACATGTATTGTAATGGCCCTCACACTCAGTAGAATGACCCCTTCAGTGCCGTACATGTAATATAATGGGGTCCACAGAGTCCCCACATGTAATATAATGGCCTCCACATTTAAAATAATGACCCCTTCATATAATAAAATGACGTTTAAGGAGAGAGTGGTAAGCTGCATTCATCACTTACCACTGGGGTAGATTACGGATACCATGGGTCTGTTTAGAAATTTCAGCCTCTCCCCCATTCATGCCAAAGATCCCTGTGACAAAATAATGTCCCATAGCACCCCTCCATGCAGTATAATGTACCATAGTGGCCTCTAAATGCAGTATAATGTCCCATAGTGGTCCCACCACACAGTATAATGTCCCATAGTGGTAACTCCACACATTATAATGTCCTATAGCGGCCGCTTGACACAGTATAATGTTCCATAGCGGCCCCTCCACACAGTACAATGTCTCATAGTGGCCCCTCCACACAGTATAATGTCCCATAGCGGCCACTTGACACAGTATAATGTCCCATAGTGACCCCTCCACACAATATAATGTCCCATAGCAGCCCCTCCACACAGTATAATGTCTCATAGTCGCCCCTCCACACAGTATAATGTCCAATAGCGGCCCCTCCACACAGAGAAATGTCTCATAGTGGCCCGTTCACACAGTATACTGTCCCATAGCAGCCCCTCCACATAGTATAATGTCCCATAGCATCCACTTCACACAGTATAATGTCCCATAATGGCCCCACCACACAGTATAATGTCCCATAGCGGCCCCTCCACACAGTATAGTGTCCCATAGTGACCCCTTCACACAGTATAATGTCCCATAGTGGCCCCTGCACACAGTATAATGTCCCATACTGGCCCCTGCACACAGTATAATGTGCCATAGTGGTCCCTCCACAGAGTATAAAATCATATACCGACCCCTTCATACAGTATAATGTCCCATCGTCCATTAGTGGAGGGAGAGGTGTAAAAAATAGCAGATATTTGTACTCACCTCCCCTCACCTCTGCTGGGCATCTTTGTGGTGTCTGGCAGTCTCTCAGTGTCCTCTTCAGCTTTCTTCCAGCCTTCAGCTGATGTCACACATCCTGAGGTGTCACCTGAGATGTGTGACATCAGCCAAATTCCTGTAGAGGATGCTGAGGGACCGCCGGACACGCAGCAGAGGTAAAGCAAGGTGAGTATATGTGTTTTCTATTTTCCCTTACCTCCCCTGGCCCTTCCCTTATTATACTATGAGGTCTGAGGAGAACCCCAGAATATAATAGTGTTTTGTGGCTAGTAAACCCAAAAAGTTTAGTGTTCAGGCAAACCTGAAACTTTTGAAAATCTCGGGTTGAATCTGGTTCTAAACTCATTGGTTCGCTCATCCTGACTTGTAATTTGTGATGAGTCCATTAGGCTTCAGGAGTTGCTTTTTCTTTGCTCTTTTATTTCCGCTGCTGCCGTGCCATGAAGGGTTTTTTGGGTAAGGGCTATGGGAGGCCAAAGGAAGACATAACTCACCATGCAGGGGGGAAAGTTAGCCTAGCTGGAGCTAGAAAGTCCCATTGCTAATGTGACACCATAACAACCTAAACCGAGACCCAGCCGCAGTGTGTCACATCAATGGCCAGAAAACTTTACAGTCAAGCTCCTTCGTATTTTCCTCCCTTGGGTATCCATCCTGATGGTGAGTTTCTGGATTATTCTACGGATTCCTTGTGTTCTCACCCTGGGGCATTTTCAGTAAATCTGCCCAAATATATTTTTCTATGGAGCAATTCTGTGCTGCTTTTACACCTGTTACCACCGTCCTCAGGTAGGTCAGGTAGGTTGTGTCATTCCCATGGTATAATGTCAGAGGGGATGGAAATGAAGAGGGGGTGCTCATGACAACTTTATACATGACCAACTAATGTGTTATAATGGGGCTGCTGTTCCATATAGATGTAACAGGCACCAAGTGAACCTTAGTTCTGTGTCATGGTGCACTATCCCACCAGCCGCTCTAATACATGTGATATGTAAGTAGTGTAAGCACAGTCTGATCATTCTTAGTGCGCCACAATAGCTCATAGACCGCCTGTACATGGACGACTATGTGGGGGTTCATAGACCGCCTGCTCCATCTGTACATGGATGACTATGCGGCTCTGTATCTCTATGAATTATGGTAACTGTGTAATGAAATAATCGGAAACAATAAATGACACCGGACACGGGAACAGCTGAATTTATATTATAATACCATTTATTAGCAATAAGCAGAGGATCCATTAATAATAATGGCTTGTGTTATATCCTACTAGATGATGGGGGTTGTGGTTCTTATCTCAGCCATAAATAAGGTCCCGAGATAAGAGCCCCAAACCGATGATCCAGAGGAAGGCGAAGAAAAACCCCCGAGATCTGAGTCTCAGGGGAAAAAATAATTCCTCCCTGACCCCAAATATGGCGATCGGTAATATAACCCTGGATCATGTCTATCCATCTGCCTACTGCCATACCTGAAACCTGCCCCGAAGAGCTTACAGAATAGGAAATACTGCCCGAAGGCTCACAATGTACATAGACGTGTATCTAATAACATAACATAATATCCCCTGTAATGATGGGGGTTATCCTGCTCCAGAGAGGATATGGCCCGGAGGCTTACAATGTGTAAGTTGTAGATACATCGTGTATCTCATCCCCTGTAATGATGGGGGTTATCCTGCTCCGTAGAGCTTACAGACTATAGTAAGGAATCCTCTCTATGATGATATATAATAAATGATGTCCATGATGGCCGCTTATCTCTAGAGCAGGAGCTACAGGCGACTTCAGCCACAACACACATCACAGAGCCAAAGACCTATGTGTAGTGCAGTTGGCATCTCTGCCAGGGAACGCGAATGCAATTGTGTCTCGATGACTCACAAGGGTGCGATCGCCCAACGATACAGGTCATTTTGAGTTTTGGACCCGACCATCAGTTGCAACCACTCCCAGAACACCAATCTACTAATACCTATTAGCAGACTTGACGCTCTTACTTGCTCGTCATAACGCAACCACATTCACTTCCATTAGAGCTAATGGAAAAAGTGCTACACTGCGATCTCCAACCACATGACATATGCCACAGCCAAGGCCGCCATGTAGCCCCAACCTCAGAGATAGGAACCATCCTGGTCATCATTAGCCCTAGTCTGAAGAGAGGATTCCTGCCAATAAAGTCAGTCTCCAGATATCTATTGCCCGGAGATTGATTTCATGGCTTACAATCTATTTTGGAGGGTTCCTTCAGAACTTCCATGATAAGACTGGCCCTGCTCTTATGAGCTTACAATCTAAAGAAAACCATCATTGACCCTTTAAGGACCACCACGAGTTTCAGCCATGTTAAACTAAAAATCCTGCGGCTGCGTGCAGGCCATGAGAGGTTATGGCTTCATCTACACTGACTCCAAAAAATCATAAGGGGAAATTTAGGAGAAAAAAACAAAACAATTGTAGACTATGAAGGCGCTCATGGTATGAACTATAGTGGGAGTGGTCATTAAAAGGTTAATGTCCCTGCTCTGAGGAGCTTACAATCTAAAAGAAGGAACCCTCTCATCCCTAGTCTAATACAAGATGTGTTCTGTGTTTTCTAGTCTTGCGATGAGAATTTGAGAACGATGAGAACGTTGCGATGACTTGTTGTGTTGAGACGATTTTCTTCTTGAGAAGACTTTGCGTAAAGAACTTCTGCTCATACAAAAGAAAGGAGAAAAACAAAATCAGTAATTTCCTCTGATCTTCTGATTGTCTTAGCCCCAACCCTGAGCTGCCTAACCCCACCCCTGAACTGCCTAGTCCCACCCCTGCACATCCCAGCCATACTCAGTGCTACTATTAGCATTTACACTTAATAAACTGATTTCAGACTGGAGAGTGCGGCTGCTAACACCCCGGGAATTTGTGGGCTCTTTCTTTCCAGTTGAAAAACGCTCCTTAGAAAATCTATTATTTTACTTTGAGGTTTGCTAGAATAAAGGCTATGTGTTATTTTCCCCTGAAGCGCCTCTGCAGGAAAACTGGAGAATTACATCTGCAATTATTGATACAACAGGAACCTGATAATATAATTCCCCCCCCCCCCCACACTATTCTCCTGGGGACTCACATCCCCCTATAGATCCTATGGAAAGACATTGTTTATTGTACGTAATCTGGCCAAACCCCCGTGACTAGTTATTAAACAGAATATAAAATATTAATATAATATAAAAAATAATATAAAATCTATTTATAAATGAAGATGACAGGAATGATAAGTGTTGGGTATAAGCATGGGTGGAGCCAGCTGGGCGGGGTTATCAGCTGGGGAAGGATCACATTATTATGAGTTGCACCAAAAAATGGATTCATTTTTGGTTTACAAAGTAACATAATAAATCTCACCTTCTTTTTCCCCAAGTGTATGTTAAAAAAAACTTTCAAAATAATTGTCATGTCCCCGGTCAATTGGGGAAGTCTCTGTAGATTTTGGAACCTCTAGTAGAATTTGTGTCTTTCCCTCTTTGGAGATAGATCCGTGGAGGAGATTTTAAAATTACCGTTTTGGGCTGCAATCACACAGGATGTTTTGGTGCAGTTTTTAGGTCAACGCCAGAAGTGTAATGGGAAAGATAAAGGAAGCGCGTACACTACTAGTATCTACTGGATACTGGATGTGGGTCAAAAAAGCTGCACCAAAAACTACACATGTGATTTCTTCCTTAGTAGAGATGAATCAGCTCATACAGAGCTGGGGTCAACCTAAATATTCCAAATGGTTTGGTTTTTAAAAGGGGGGAGTCCTGTGGGGCGCTGTGTTATGTGATCAAGGTTAGATCCATCTACACTGAATTCTAAATTCTCCCCAGCATGGCGCCCCCCTATAGTAATGTGGTAAATCTACACTGTACATACCTGGTGTAGTCCTCTCCTCAGCATGGACATCTTCATCTCTCACCATCCTCTGAACAACTGAGGTAGTGTCAGGTCTATTTATGCACTTGCCATCATTGTGATGTCATTATGTTGTGGTGATGTCATAATGGTCACGGAATTCCAATGCAAAAAGGCAATTTCATTTGCATATACAGTAAAGGTCAAATTCATTTGCATATACAGTAAAGGTCAAACTCATTTCCATATGCCACTGACCATATATTATGTGTTTTATACCCTGGAAACCCCTTTAATGCCCCTTTAATAACACCATGTAACAATTTTCAAAAAAATATTTGTTCCCAGTTGTTAAGTGTGTTTTCCTGATTGTTTGTACCTTAAATGAATAGAAAAAAGTTATTATTCCCTGTAAACTTTGCTTTTGTGGTCAGCACAATGATATTTTGAAATTGATCTATTTTTAAGGATATTCGCAATATTTCAAGATACTTAAGAAGCTTCTGGAATTGTGAGAACTATCAAGAAGTTTCTAGAACTGCCCAGAATTATCTAGAACTTTCTGGGACTGTACAGAATTGTAGGTATCTGTATAACTACAGTTATATAGGGCCACTATAGCCCTTCCTGAGAGACGGAGAGACAGGATCTAATTGATTGGGATTGCATAGTAAGTGGGCAATGGCCATCACAGACAAAGGGGAATTGACCTAGACAGACAGGTGTGAATTCAATATCTATTCAGATTCTGATAAGGACAGTATTCACACTTCACCCCACACCCATTACAGGAGGAGCTTAGGAATGTAAATGTATATATTGTGTGTTACTCTGGTACCGGGTGATCAATCTTGCTCTGCTGAATCCTCAGTACACTCTTGAACTTTAATACTGCATGGAATAAAGACCATTTTTATCAAGTTTGGAGAGACATCCTTTTTCCTTACAGTTCACAGCAACTTAGTCAATTTAGATGGCATCAAGAGGTTGCATACATCCAGGAGACGCATTTTGCTACGTAATGTGGCCAGTTTATAAAGACAAGAGCGAAAAAGTAATCTGCTAAGATGTGTGAGGCCTACAAAGCATACTTCGGCATGCCTGTTGGTGACCAAGACAAACCATGGGCTCCTCAAAATTGTCTGTTTCTATAGTAAAAATGCATAATTTTCGTTGCCGTGGTCACAAAAGCGAAGTTTATGATGAATGTAAGCAATTTTTAATTTGTTTTAGACATAAGCAATTGGAATATAACATTTAAAAGCTGGGAACAAAATTTGTGTTACATAGTGTAATCCTTAGTCCTGGCCTTGTGTATCTTTATCTTATTACATTCTCTTTCATAGCCCTGAGTTAGGAAATATAGAACAAGTAAGATATAACATGAGACGTCAGTGCGGAGCCCTGTGATTGGATAAAAGCAGGAGGGCCAGAGATAACTTTTATACAGGTTACAGGGCTGCAAGGTGACATATAATACCTTATTTGTAAGGAAGAAACTATTATATATAAGGGTAGGTTACTATATATAAGGAGGAAACTGTTAAATATGAGGGAGCTATTATATATAAGGGGGCTATTATAAAGGGAAATTATATATACAGGGGGCTATTATTAGGGTGAACTATTATTTATAAGGGGGGTATAATTGTTATATTATTTATAAGGGAGGAACAGAGGCCTATAAAAAGGGGGAAATATGATATATAAGGCATCTATTATAAGGGGGAGCTATTATTTATAAGGGGGGGTATAATTGTTAAGTGGGCTTATTTATAAAGGGGGCTATTAGTGATAATGGGGACTATTATTTATAAGGGTAACTATTATTTATGAGAGGGCTATTATAAGGGGGAACTATTTATAGGGGAGCAGTATTATTTTTTCGGGGTGACTGTTACTTATAAGGGGGATATTAGTGATACAGGGCACTATTTATCATGTATAAGGGCGCTATTACTGATAAGGGTGTAATATTATTTATTAGCAGAGACTATTATTTATAAGGCGTCGACATAATAAATGATGACTGGGTGAAGATATCTATTAAGTGGTACAAAGGTGCTCATTTGTATTGTGTGTTGAAAAATGGGGGTTGTTATTACTGTTTTGTGAGCAGAAAGGAGGCGTTATTAAAGGAGTTGTCACTGGAAGACGATGGTGTTGTTTGTATATCAGCGTTTGGGGCCCCGCTATTTATTTTGCCCAGGGCCACACGTTGTCTAAAACTGGCCCTGATCATACCATCATATCTAGCCCTTGGAGACTTCAGCAGGCACACTTTGATGTTCTCTCGGCCTATGGGCCAATAGCCTATTGGGTTTAATTGCCCGATTATAGTATGTTCCCCTAGTCCAACTCATAGCTTTTTCTCTTAAATTAGATACGATAACATCTAGTTTCAGTTCTGTTGCTTTTTATGGGTACAGCAAAGAGACCATACAGAGTGTTGAGTTAGTATTATCAATTATTTCTGTTTCAATAAGCGATGCTATCTCTCTGCAGTAAGGTATCAGTGCCGGGTGGAGCTGTCCATGATTTTTTTATTTAGGATTTATGCACCAGGGATTAGCAGTTCAGGAGTATGTCCAGCTCTTGCATTATACATCGGAAACAGTTGAATCCGTGCCCTGTATAGTGGACGAGCACTAGTACTGCAGATCAGCTCACATTCAAGGGAACTGAGCCTCAGTACTGGTACCCAGCCACTATACAGTGCAAAGAGCCCAGAGCCTACTTCTTTCTGCTCTGTGCACTGAATAGCCCACAGAACGGATGCACCTCCAAAAAGCTGTACCTTATACGCCTAGGGGAGGAAAATTGCATCAGTGGCATGGTCTAAGACTGCCACATACTCTGGTTGTACAATTTGGAACTTCCCCAGCAGTCTGCCATGTAGTCTGGATTACCTTTTATAGCAGAGGTCTGACTGTGTAATCTGGACCTCTCATTATACCTGTATTACTTTCTATAACAGTATGACTGTACATAGTTACCAAGATTTGCTGTGGTATATTTGGGGCATTTAGGCCCCACCTTCAGGAAACCCTACCTTGATGAGGACTGTTTTTATTACTCAGACCTTGTCAAGCCAAGACAAGCCAATTACTTTACTGGGATTATCTTTGAAAATTGTGGAAAAAACCTGTCAAATTCAGGACTATTGGCAAGTATGGCTGTGTACAGTATTCTGATAGTGTATCCTGGACCTTTTCCTATAATAGCAGTCTGGTTGTATAGTCTGGACCTCCCTATAAAAACACATTCTGACTATGTATTCTGGACGTCCCACATTAACACCCGTCTGGTTGTGTGGTTTGCTTGTGTAGCATGGATCTCTTATTGTAACAGCAGTCTGGTCACTTAACCTGGACTTTCCCCTATCATTGTAGTCTGGTTGTGAAATCTAGATCTCTAGATTTAAAAGCTGGGCCTTGTCCTATAAAAGACAATGAAGAGCCATAAGGAATTGAAGAGCCGCAAATTATGGAGCAGGTCCTATACCTGTCTGTAATTGCGGCTATGTCAATTCATTTGATGGTATGAGTCAGTGAAAAGCATAGATGACACACAGATACCAATCCGTGTGTCATCTGTGCCATTTTTACTGAGTTGGTCATGTGCAGGAAGCCTTACACAAGGTAGATGTGCTTGACAGATTGCTCACTTTTTATAAAGCAGAACTACCATAAAGTTGAAAATACAAGGATTTAATCTGATTGTTCGGGATATTTCATTCCAAACAACTGGTGCAGCACAAAAAAAGTCTTGGAAACTTTAGAGGTTCAGACTTGGTGCAATGTTTATCTAAGGTCATTGGCAGAAGACAAGGAGCACAGCAAGGGTGGTAGACGGACATGAGCGAAGAGATATTGGGAGCTGCAGTATGAGGAAAAGAAGACTAAGTAGTAATGAATACATATGGGTGAATTGATTCGTACCGAGACGTGTTCAATCTGAATATTCCAAATTGTTTGTTTTCTTCTGAAACCAAAAAATGGAGATTAGTCTCGGACAAACTAAAATGGCTGTCACATTATACTCTGGAGTCTCTTCAGACACCAGAATATAATAGGTGGAGGCCCAGGGGAGGTGTAAAAAATAAAAAAGATTCAGACATTCATGATGTCATGATTACTGGTGGCCCAATCACAAGCCTCAGTGGTGACCCTTGGGCGATGACGTCACCGGGAGAGCTCTGGACTCTGAGAGAAGGCCCAAAAGAGGTAACAGAAGGTGAGTATGAATATTTTTTATTTTTTACACCTCCCCTGGGCCTGCACCTATTATACTCTGGATACTGAAATGACCCCAGAGCATGTTAATGTGACTTTCACATTAATATAACTTTGGCTGTGTTTGCCTTAGATAGGTAGAAATCAGATAGATAGATTCTTAGGAGTCCTAAGAGTATTCTACATGTTGTTTTATAGATAGGTTCCTAGGAGCCATGACAGTGTTCTACACTATGTTTTACACGAGGGGCGTTCATTAAAGATTTCCCCTGACCCACTTCCTGTGGACTGAGAGCAATGAAACTTGGCACAGTTATTAGTCCTTCTCTACATAGGTGCCACCTAGGGACACACACTTCTCCCTCTCTTTAAGCAACTGTAAACACCTCACTTCTAGAAGTTGACAGGTTGCTCCAAAAGCCACGTTGTGACTTCGGAAATCAGAGTCTCATCATCTGGAAAATGCTTACCCTTCAAAAATAACTTCATTGTTGGAAAGAGGTGGAAGTCCAATGGTGCGAGGTCGGGTGAATAAGGGGGATGCGGTAGAATTTCAAAGCCACAGGAGCATGCTTCCATTTGGGCAACATGTAAGTTGTGAACTGGTGCAATCTAGCAGAAGGCAGACACCTTTGGTGAGCATGCCACATCTCTTGGTTTTGATGGCCTCCCACAATTTCCGCAGCAGAGAAGCATAGTAATTCCCAGTGATCATGGTACCCTTTGCTAGGAAATCCATCAATACTACTCCATGCTGGTCCCAAAATACTGTGAGCATGACCTTGCCTGCTGAGGGTTTGGTATGTGCCTTCTTTGGAGTCGGTGAGTCATGATGCTTCCATTGCATCGACTGGACTTTAGTCTCAGGATCATAGTGATGGACCCAGCTTTCATCCTGTGTGATCAGTCTGTTGAAAAAGTTCTCCTGGTTTCCATGGCACATCGTCAATAGAGCTTGAGAGCATTCAACTCGTTCCTGCTTCTGGAGAGTTGTGAACAGCCGGGGAACCCAGCAAGCGGTTACCTTAAGCATGTGAAGATGGTCTTGGATGATTTTTTTCCACAGACCCCACACTAATCTTGACAATTTGGGCTAGGTGGCGAATGGTTACGCGCCAATTTTCCAAAATGGCGACCTCCACTTGCTGGATGGTGTATTCATCACTAGCAGAGTGGGGTCACCCTGGAATTGGAGCTGTTTCCACCGAAGTCTGACCACATTTGAATTGACGATGCCAGTTCTTGACTATATTATATGATGGGGAATCCTCACCATAAACCTCTTTCATCTTCATCGAACATTTCCTTTGGTGTGCGGCCTTTCAAGTAAAGGAACTTGATGACTGCTCTGTATTCCACTTGGTCCATTATCAAACCTCACACCACTTCAGCACCTGTAAAATCAAGACCGTTATCAGTTCTGATTTGCAAATTAGCACGTAACCTATAGAGACCTATATCATTACACATGTGCAGTTTCAGCATCCTGTGATAAATAGAAGTGGGTCAGGGGAAATTTTTAATGAATGCCCCACATAGATGGGATCCTAGGAGCCCTAAGAGTATTCTACGCTATGTTTTAAGCCAGTTTGAGCTGTAGCTTGTACCAAACTTGTTCAACCTCAAGCAAATCAAGGACCTGAGCCGCTGAACCCAAACACAAAACGAATCTTGAGAGGTTCCTACATCTCTAGTAAAGAATTATAGCAGTCGTCAATCAGTAACATTTGTAATTCATTTTTGGAACATTCACCAAGATGATATAAAAACATCTCTTAGTATTGTAAAGAGTTATAAAGCAGGATACATAGAGTACATGCCAAAACCACATAATGTATTGACAATATGGATTATTGACTAAAACTATAATGACTATTTTTTTTTTCAAATGGCATTTCTTTGGCAGAAGACAAGGAGCACAGCAAGGGTGGTAGATGGACATTAGTGAAGAGATATTGGGAGCTGCAGTATGAAGAGAAGAAGACTAAGTAGTAATGAATTACAGTAGTCATCAATCTGTAACATTTTTTATGAATTTCTGGAACATTCAACAAGATTATATGAAAATATGTCTTAGAATTATAAATAGGATACATGGAGTACATGCCAAAAACATACAATATATTGACAATTGATTATTGACAAAAACTATAATGACTATTTTTTTCAAATGGAATGAGATGGTTTATAGTAATTTAATAAAGACACCTTACGCCAGATAACTTTTGATCTTGTTCCACCCTTCTTATTTCCTACTTTATTGATAAGCTGTGCTACATCTTACAAGCAGAAATAAACTACATTGAAAAAATTTCCTCTTTGGCACCTACAGCAATTCTCTCCTTGCATTTCGTAGGATTTGCAATAATAAAAAATAGATCCTGCCAAGCAAATATAAAGTTTAGCAAATTGAACTTTACTCTTATTTTCTTAAATAATGTTACAATAGCCCTCCAAACTTCTTTATTTCTCAGACTGTAGACCAGAGGATTTAACATTGGAACAGCAACAGTATAAAGCATTGATAGTAACATGTCCTGTTCTGTAGAGTCTTCAGATTGAGGTTTCATATACAAGAACATAATTGGTCCATAGAATAAAATAACAGTGATGAGGTGGGAGGCGCAGCTGGAGAAAGCTTTCATACGTCCTGCCGAGGAACGGATCTTCAATATGGCGGAGAAGATAAAGACATAAGAGATAATAGTGAGCAGAAATTGTACAACAGATATTATGGCAGTTTCAACCAACATAAAAATCTTCCTGCTTGTGATGTCTGAAGAGGAAAGAGCGACCACTGAATTCAGATCACAGTAGAAGTTACTGATATCATGTGAATTACAGAATTGCAATATGGCGGTAAGTATTGTGTGCGATAGAGAATGTAAAGCGGCAACTATCCATGAGTAGGCCGCCATTGTAATGTACACATCCTTTCTCATTATAGTGTAATACAGTAAGGGCTTACATACTGCCACATAGCGGTCATAGGCCATTGATGTCAGTGTAAAAACTTCCCCAGCAGCGCATAAAATGAAGAAAAACATCTGCGTCAGGCACAAAGGAAATGAAATCCTGTGATCTTGGGTCAGAGTTATTGTAAGCAGTTTAGGAATACAAGTAGAAGTGGATGTAATGTCTATGACGGCAAGGTTGCACAAGAAAAAGTACATCGGAGTGTGTAATTTTGGAACTAAACATACAAGAAAAATTATTGTCAAATTTCCCAACATAGCCATCAGATACACAATTAATATCCCTAAAAAAAGCTTAAGTTGTCCCACTGAAAACATTGAGAAGGCGACAATGTAAAATTCATGTTCTGGATTATTGTTTATACAGTTATTCATGTTGTTGGCTGCGGACAGAATTGTGATATGTTCATGAATATTTACCAAACATACAATACATACAGTCATAGGCATAAGTGTTGGCACACCTGAAATTATTCCAGAAAATGAAGCATTTCTCCCATAAAATTATTGCAATTGCACATATTTTGTTATACACACGTTTATTTGCTTTGTATGTATTGGAACAACACAAAAAAACTGAGAAAAAAAAGGGAAATTGGACAAAATGTCACACAAAACGTCAAAAACGGGCTAGAGAAAATTGCTGACACATTTTCAAAATTGTGGGTAAATAACTTTGTTTCGGGCATGTGATGCTCATTCAAACTCACTTGTGGCAAGTAACAGGTGTGGACAATATAAAAATCACACCTAAAACCATATAAAAAGGAGAAAAATTGACTCAATCTCTGCCATTTGGAGTCTGTGTGTGTCACACTAAGCATGGAGAACAGAAAGTGGAGAAGAGAACCGTCTGAGGACTTGAGAATCAAATTTATTGAAAAATATCTCATGGTTACAAGACCATCTCCAGAGATCTTGATGTTTCTTTGTTTATGGTGTGCAATATAATCAAGAAGTTTACAACCCAAAGAATACAATATTAACAGTCAAATATGGTGGAGGTTCAAAGATGTCTTGGGGTTGTTTTGGTGCCTCTGGCAATGGGTGCCTTGTCTGTGTGCAAGGCATCATGAAATTTGAAGATTACCAAATGATTTTGGGTTTCAATGTAGGGCCAAGTGTCAGAAAGCTGAGTTTGCGTGGCCAAAGGATGTGCAAGCAAATATTAAGTTGAGGGTGCCATTTTTGGAGTTTTGTGTGAAATCATTTTTGGTTTTATTTTCTCAGTTTTTTTGTGTTGTTCCAATACACACAGAAAAAGTAAACATGTGTACAGTGGGTACGGAAAGTATTCAGACCCCTTTAAATTTTTCACTCTTTGTTTCATTGCAGCCATTTCCTAAAAGCAAAAAAGTTCATTTTATTTCTCATTAATGTACACTCAGCTCCCCATCTTGACAAAAAAAAAACAGAAATGTAGATATTTTTACAAATTTATTAAAAAAGAAAAACTGAAATATCACATGGTATATTCAGACCCTTTGCTGTGACACTCATATTTAACTCACATGCTGTCCATTTCCTTCTGATCCTCCTTGAGATGGTTCTACTCCTTCATTGGAGTCCAGCTGTGTTTAATTAAACTGATTGGACGTGATTAGGAAAGGCACACACCTTTGTTAAGACGACCATGTTAAAACTTAAGGAGCTACAAAATTGTAAAAATGTCAGTTCCATTTGTTAAAGCCCAGGTGCCAGTGGGCAGCCAGTAGAAAGACCTTCAATGTAAGTCACATAGGAATGAAGAGAGAAATTGACTTCATACCCACACAAAATACACTTTGTTACAATGTGCTGGTCACATGACACAGCTAAGGCTCATATCTATGGTTCATATCTGTGTTGCTGTCTCCTCATGGAATCAGTTTTTTTGACCCATCTAAAGATCATAAAAAACTATTAAAATGGGTCGTTTAATGGGTTTTTAAAACCATCCACAGTTGTAATTTGGAGCATTTCCACTATGTATCCGCTCCTTTGGACGGAGACAAAAGTTAGACTTGCAGTACTTTTGCTCCATCCAAAAAATAAAGATAGACAATGTACAGCAACGTATCTGTTTTTTTTTTTTTTTTAACATAGAGGTCTATGGAAGGGCGGACACAAACGGATTACCAGAGGATGGTAATCCATTTGTGTCCATTTTGCAATCCATTTTTTCCCTCTTCATTCTTCTCTGTGCATGCTCAGAATGAAGAATGAAGATGAGGGGGAAAAAAACTGATCCCAAAAAATGGACACAAATTGAACTGACACTTAGGCTACGCAGCTTTGTTTGTAGCAGATTTTGCTGCGTTTTTTTGAGCCAAAGCCAGGAGTGGATTGAGCAGCATGTAGAAGTATAAGAACTTCCTATATATTTCCCATTCCCTTTGTAACCATTCTTGACTTTGGCTCAAAAAAACGCAGCAAAATCTGTAACAAAAAAAAGCTGCGTTTCCTCAATGTGGGGCCGTAGCTTAACTGTCACATTTTTTTGACAGATGCCCATTAACGGATTATGTTTCCTACTCCTGACAAATCCATTACAGATGTGAGCATAGCCTAAGGAACAGAAAGGAGTGGATACCTCGCAAATACAGCAATCGGTAAACATATTGCCTTCCCAGAGCCAGAGAATACAAATTTTATCTTAAAATACAGAAAATATTTAATAATGGGATGAAAGACTCTCAGAAAAACAAGCTTTTAATCATAAACTAATCCAATTACTTACAGCAAAATAAATGAGACAATAAAAAATGTAGTGAGACAACGTTTTATACAGTTTACTTGTAATATGCTGTGTAGGTTGCAACTAAGAGAAGATTCCAGACTGGAGTGTTTGCACCTCTATGAGGAACTCAATGTTTAAGAGAAAGAATTAGGTCAGTTGTAGAAAACTTCAGAATTAGATTATTTCCAGGATTTATGACTAGAATCTGAGTTAAAGAAAAAAAAATCTATCCTCAGAGATTGCATGCCCACCATGTTTTCAGAACTGTAAATAATAATTTTATCTATCTGTATGACAATAACACCATACAATTCCTTTCTAGTTACCAGATGCTCCGACTCACATCCATCCACTGTGCCGAAAACAGCCTTATCTCTAAAATCCTCCTCACATTCTCAGATTTTAGAAATTCTCTCTTGTGGAATCCCATCCCTTACTTCCAAACCTTCGAATGCTGGTCTAATGTGGCCTATAAAGAACCCCAACTGATATTCCAATACCAAATCACCGTCACTATCACTGTCTGTAATCCAATGAAATGTACAATTTATTTTTTACATATAATTTCAATGAAATACCTCAATATCACATACAGATGGTCTCCTCTCCGCTCTCTTTATTCTCCAGTCCTGTTGTTACTTGAAGAGTCAGGTTTTATAATGTTATTGCAATTGCGTAATTGAGCCCATTGAGAGAGAAGAAAATAGTGGGAGGGATAATTACATTTATTTACAATAATTAACTAATTTTTCCAATTATGTAATTGTGTAATATTTCTTCTTGTTATTGAAACCTCAGTTCAAGTATTAAAAGATAAGGGAACCTAAAAGAGGGATTGAGGGCATTTGCTGGGCGCTGCTGAGGACATGTTTAGCAGTTGGTATGTAGTGATGTGGTCCCAGATACTGCGGTCAACACAGACTGTGTGAAAGACCTAAAGCCTGTTCGAGTTGGCAGTGGCAATAGTGCAGCAAGTTGAAGGTACCAGCAAGAGGTACCATAGCAGCTAAAGAGAGCAGGAAAGTGCCAGTCATGTCAGGGCAGTGCTAACAGAAAGAACAGATCAGCCCACGGAAAAGCAAGTGCACCTCAAGAAAAGACAAGTATAGACCAGAAGGAACTGAGTTCAGCCCAAAGAGTGAGGGTGGTAGCTGTACAGAGTGGGGCCTCAGCATACAGCCAAGTACCTGCAGCTGGAGCCTGCCCAGCCACAGTTGATGTTTTTAATGGTTAAAAGTCTGAACTTCTCAAAGACTGTTAAAAGTTCTCTTTTAAAGGTATCCAGTGTTTGCATGTTTGCCCTCACCTATCAAAAGGAATGTGTTTAGTATATATGTATGTGATATCTATGCAGTGTAACCATGTCAGAATGAAAAACCCAACAACTGGAATACCGGAACTGAATCTTTACTGCGCTTTACAGAATACAGGACAAAGTTTGGCACCCAAACCAGCATAGTCCTGACTTCCAGTTACCAGAGTGTACACAAGGTGATGGGCGATACTCTGCTTTTTGAGATAAACAGACTAGACAGCAACAAACATGATGAGACCGCTGAACAAACACACTCCATTGTCCCCCCAAAAAATATGAAAGTTCTCCGACATATGTCCTGGAATAACCTAAACGTCATGGCACAGCCATTGCAGGGTGATAACATGGGATATGCCCAAAATAGCTTCACCTATGGTCCAACACCAACCTCAGTTCCACCTCTCCACGGACAAATGGACAAACAGTAATCAAAATATCACAATGCATATATATATATTTATACAGTTTGGGGTAATTAGGAGCATAAAGTTTAGAGATTGAATTTGTCAGTTTTATACCCAAAACTGAATAATTCAAATTAAGGGCTAATTTTTAAAGCCTTGAAAATCCATCCAATAGGTGGAATAGGTTGGGGAAGGACTTTATCAGATTTATGGCAAAATGTTTGACCTTGTACTCTTTAGAGGCTGAGGTGACACATGTTACATTCTGGTAATTCCAATTTAGCACACAGACCTGAAAAGCACCCAAACTTGATGCACCTCTGAGAATCTGTGCCTAATAGACTTAGCGGAGGAATACCACATCAATGCCTTGGTCTAAGAATACCACATACTTTGGTTGTATAATTGGAACTTCCCCAGCAGTCTGCCATGTAGTTTGGACTTCCAAAACAGCAACAGCAAGCTATATTACTTCCTATAACAGAATGACTGTGTATAGTTTCCAAGATTTACCTTGGTATTTTTGGGGCATTTAGGCCCCATCTCCCGGAAACCCCACTTTGATGAGGACTGTTCACTTTAGGACATAGCTTTTCCCTCCTTTTGTCAGGCCAAGACAAGCCAAATTTACTGGGATTATCTTTGAAAATTGTTGAAACACCTGTCAAATTCAGGACTGTAGGCAAGTATGGTTGTCTACAGCACTCTGACAGTGTAATCGGGACCTTTTCCTATAATAGCAGTCTGGTTGTGTAGTCTGGATCTCACTATAAAAATACATTCTGGCTGTGTATTCTGGACCTTCCACATTAACACCAGTCTGGTTGTGTGGTCTGCTTGTGTAGCATGGATCTCCTATTGTAATGGCAGTCTGGTCACTTAGCCTGGACTTTCCCCTATAATTGTAGTCTGGTTGTGGAATCTAGATCTATAGGTATATAAACTGGACCTCATCCTAAAAAGGACAATCTGGCTGTGTAGTCTAGACCAGGCATGTCAAACTCAGGGTACCCCGAGGGCCACATGAGTAACAAGAGGTTGTTGCGAGGGCCGCACACAGCAGCTAATGTCACACACGTATTTTAACAGCAGTCATGAAAACAAGATATGAAGTAGTAATATGTAACAGCAACATATATTTGCAGTGCGCAACAGCAACTAATATATTTAACAAAAATACAGCAATTAAAAACTAAACATTTATTTGCTATCATTTTTTTCAATCATTTTTAGTGTTTTGTCCTGAGGCTTGACACCTCTTTGTGCTTTGTGCTAATAGGCCTATTCATTATATTATATTATATTATATTATTATATTATTATTTATATTATTATTTATATTATTATTATGAATTTTCAATATGTATTTATTTACTTTATATTTATTTAATGGGCGTCTGTAGGATTTGTTCTTTTTGGTGTTCACCCCTGGTATTTGCCTCCAAGGGTGCACATGTATTTTAATTGCTTTTAATTTTTCCTTGTTTGCTGTGTTATTTAATAAAGAAATTTTGTGTGTGCTTTATATTGGATGCTGTTTCTCCTTTGTGTTCGATTGCATTTTTCATCCTATCAGCACCACTGTTTTTTGCATCACAATTATTTAGAATCTGAGTGCTCACCCCTCTCTTTAGTTTTTAATGGTTACATACAGGAGGGCCACTCACTTGCTTGGACTTTGCCTGTGCGGCAGTGGGTCCCTTCTTCCTCAGCACGGTCACAGTATCCCAGTCACTCTCAACCACGACTCTTCCTCCGCTCACAACAAAACTGACTTAGGTGATTAGCAGCCACGCGAGCCGCAGATGTACAAAACTCACGATCAGCACTTCCGGGTCGTCATTCATTGATCTCGTAAGCAGGTCATATGCAGGGATATGGGCCAATCAGTGGCGTAACTAGGAATGGCTGGGCCCCAAGGCGAACATTTGACATGGGGCCCCCCCAAGCCGCCGCCCCCAACCCCCCCAAACCGCCGCCCCCACCCCCCCACACACAAACCGCATTCCTGTGCACACTATTATGCCCCATAGTGGCCCCTGCACACGGTATTATGCCCCATAGTGGCCCCTGCACACGGTATTATGCAGCATAGTGGCCCCTGCACACAATATTATGCCCCATAGTGGCCCCTGCACATAGTAGTTTGCCCCATAATGGCCACTGCATGCAGTAGTTTGCCCCATAGTGGCCCCTGCACACAGTAGTTTGCCCCATAGTGGCCCCTGCATGCAGTAGTTTGCCCCATAGTGGCTCCTGCACGCAGTAGTTTGCCCCATAGTGGCCCCTGCACGCAGTAGTTTGCCCCATAGTGGCCCCTGCACACAGTAGTTTGCCCCATAGTGGCCCCTGCACACAGTAGTTTGCCCCATAGTGGCCCCTGCAAACAGTAGTTTGCCCCATAGTGGCCCCTGCACACAGTATTATGCCCCATAATGGACCACCCATGAACGATTATTATACTCTGGGGTCTTTTCAGACCCCAGAGTATAATGATCGGAGACCCAGGGGAGGATAGAAACATAGAAAACACTGCAACTTACCTCTTCCTCGCTCCGGTGCACTCCCATGCGCTACTTCGGCCACCTTCAATTTCGGACCGGATCTCGCGCGATCCAGGCCGGCGTCGCGACGCATAATGACGTCGGCTGACGTCTGGGACGTCACCAAACAGGCCTGAAGCCTGCGGAGTGGCGGATAGGTGAGTTACGGTGTTTTTTATGTTCGCTCACCTCCCCTGGGCCCCCGATCGTTATACTGCGGGGTCTCAAAAGACCCTGGAGTATAACGATAGCAGTGATTGTGGGGTTCGCTGAAGTGCTGATCATGAGTTTTGTACATCTGCGGCCCGCACAAAAGTCTCACACTTTGTCTCTAAACTTTAGAGACAAAGTTTGAGACTTTTGTGCGGGCCGCAGATATGCCTGTAAAGGGCCGCATGCGGCCCGCGGGACGCATGTTTGACATGCCTGGTCTAGACCTAATAATATTAACACAAGAGGTAAAGGTGCTTGATCGACTGCTCACCTTTTTATAAAGCAAGATAAAGCTGCATTAGCCAGTCATCCACCCAATATCTGTCTATGCACAGATATAAAATGCATTAAGGTACAAGTACTGCGATAGAAACTGTTGAATAAAGGGATAAAGCTCTTAGGGATAAGGGTGATAAAGGGACACGAGTCCATTTATGAAATGCAATAGAACTGCCTTCATGTTGAAAATACAAGGATTTAATCTGATTGTCCAGAATATTTCATTCCAAAAAACTGGTGCAGCATGAAAAAAGTCTAGAAAACTTTAATGAGTGGTCCAGACTTTGTGCGATGTTTATCTAAGGTCATTGGCAGAAGACAAGGAGCACAGCAAGGGTGGTAGACGGACATGAGCGAAGAGATATTGGGAGCTGCAGTATGAAGAGAAGAAGACTAAGTAGTAATGAATTACAGTAGTCATCAATCAATAACATTTTTAATTAATTTCTGGAACATTCAGCAAGATTATATGGAAATATCTTTTAGAATTATAAATAGGATACATAGAGTACATGCCAAAAACATACAATATATTGACAATTGATTATTGACAAAACTATAATGACTATTTTTTTTTCAAATGGAATGAGATGGTTTATAGTAATTCAAGAAAGACACCTTATGCCAGATAAAATTTGATCTTGTTCCACCCTTCTTATTTCCTACTGATCAGATGTGCTGCATCTAAAAAGCATAACAGATAGAAACTACATGGAAAAAAAAATTCCTCTTGGGCCCCTACAGCAATTGTCTCTTTGATTTTCCATAGGATTTGTAATAATAAAAATAAATCTCCTGTTAACCAAATATAAAGTCTAGTCAATGGAACTTTACTCTAATTCCCTTAAACAATATTACAGTAGCCTCCCAAACCTCCTTATTTCTCAGACTGTAGACCAGAGGATTTAACATTGGAACTACAGCCAGATAAAGCATTGATAGTAACATGTCCTGATCTTTAGTATCTTCAGAATGAGGTTTCATGTACAAGAATATACTTGGTCCATAGAATAATATAACTGTGATGAGGTGGGAGGCGCAGCTGGAGAAAGCTTTCATACGCCCTGCCGAGGAGCGGATCTTCAATATGGCGGAGAAGATAAAGACATAAGAGATAATAGTGAGCAGGAATTGTACAACAGATATTAAGGCGGTTTCAAACAATATAAAAATCTTCCTACTTGTGATATCTGTAGAGGAGAGAGCGATCACTGAATTCAGATCACAGTAGAAGTTACTGATATCATGTGAATTACAGAATTGCAATATGGAGGTAAGTATTGTGTGCGATAGAGAGTGTAAAGCGGCAACTATCCATGCAGAGGCCGCCATTACAATGTACACAGTCTTTCTCATTATAGTGTAATACAGTAAGGGCTTACATACTGCCACATAGCGGTCATAGGCCATTGATGTCAGTGTAAAAACTTCACCAGCAGCGCATAAAATGAAGAAAAACATCTGCGTCAGGCACAAAGGAAATGAAATCCTGTGATCTTGGGTCAGAGTTATTGTAAGCAGTTTAGGAATACAAGTAGAAGTGGACGTAATATCTACGACAGCAAGGTTACACAAGAAGAAGTACATCGGAGTGTATAATTTTGGAACTAAACATACAAGAAAAATTATTGTCAAATTTCCCAACATAGCCATCAGATACACAATTAATATCCCTAAAAAAAAGCTTAAGTTGTCCCACTGAAAACATTGAGAAGGCGACAATGTAAAATTCATGTTCAGGATTATTGTTTATACAGTTATTCATGTTGTAGGCTGCGGACAGAATTGTGATATGTTCATGAATATTTATTGAAAATATAATCCATATTTTGCTGTAACACAGATGTTTTCTACATTAATCAGGAGAGGACCTCCTGCCTGCCTTGTCTTGAAATGACCTTACCGAAAGTAGACATGTATCATTTTATATAATTAATAATTTTTATTTAGAAAACACTGATATACATTATTACTAAAATACACCATGATTTTCACAAGTCCCATAATGTATATATTCTGGGGAAACAGGAGACGTGAGTCTTATACTGAAGAATGGTAGCACTACTGAAACTTGGAACTGTCTATTTTCTCTTACCAAGTAACAGCACATGACTGTATAGCAGTACAAATTATTTACATAGTAAGACATTACCAACTTTATTGCCTATAGTGTATAATGTAAGAAGACCCCGATTTGACTTAAGGAACTACAAAATCGTAAAAAAGATCATTTCTGGTTAAAGCCCAGGTGCCAGTGGGCAACCAGTAGAAAGGCCAATGTAAGTTGCATAGGAAGGAAGAGAGAAACTGACTTTTTGCCCACACATGAGACACTGTGTCGCAGAGTGTTGGTCACGTGACACAGCTAAGGACCAGAAGGGAGTGGATACCTCACAAATACAGCAATCGATAAAAATTTTACCCCATAATTTACATCGTGTTCCTTTCTAAAAGGCCAGAGAATAAAAATGTTATCTTAAAATACAAGTAAATATATAAAGAAAACCAAGCTTTTAATAATAAACTAATCCAATTACTTACAGGCAAAAAATTAGATAATAAAAAACTTTGTGTACAACTTTTGTACAATTTACTTGTAATATTTTGTCTGGGTTGCAACTAAGAGCAAATTCCAGTCTATAAGGGACTCAATTTTTGAGAGAAAGGATTAGGTCAGTTGTGTAAAAGTTCAGAATTAAATTTTATACAGGATTTAAGTCTAGAATTTGAGTTAAAGAGAAAAATCTACCCTAGGAGATTGCATGTCTACTATGTTTTCAGTACTGTAGATAATATTTTATCTAATTATATAATAATAGCACCATACAATTGCTCCGACTCACATCCATGCATCCACCTTATCTCTAAAATCCTCCTCACATTCTCAGATTTCAGAAATTCTCTCTTCTGAAATTCCCTCCCTTATTTCCAAATCTTTGAATGTTGGTGTAATGTGGCCTATACACCCCAATTGATATTCCACTACCAAACCACCTGACATTCATAGAACTGCATACACCACATATGTAAGAAATATCACTGCCTGTAAAGTATAAAGATCCAATGATATGTACAAGTTATTTTTTACATATTATAATTTCAGTGAAATACCTCAATACATACAGATGGTCTTCTCTCCACTCTCTTTCTTCTCCAGTCCTGTTGTGACTTGAAGAGTCAGGTTTTATAATGTTATTGCAATTGTGTAATTGAGTCCATTGAGAGAGAAGAAAATAGCGGGAGGGATAATTACATTTATTTACAATAATTAATTAATTTTTACGATTATGTAATTGTGCAATATTTATTGTTTTTATTGAACCCTCAGTTCAA
Organism: Leptodactylus fallax; assembly: GCA_947044405.1. Lineage (NCBI taxonomy): Eukaryota > Metazoa > Chordata > Amphibia > Anura > Leptodactylidae > Leptodactylus > Leptodactylus fallax. The sequence goes on from CAMRHE010000838.1 coordinate 53,368, forward strand.
GTATTAAAAGATAAGAGAGCCTAAAAGAGGGCTTGAGGGCATATAATGGAAGCTGTTAGAGACGTGTTTAGCAGTTGGTATGTAGTGATGTGATCACAGATACTGCGGTCAGCACAGACTGTATGAAAGACCTAAGATCTGTTCCAGTTGGCAGTAGCAATAGTGTAGCAAGTTGAAGGTACCAGCGAGAGGTACCAAAGCAGCTAAAAAGAGCAAGAAAGTGCCCCAGACAGTGAGGTCATGTCGGTGCAGTGCTGATAGAAAGAACAGATCAGCCCAAGGAAAAGCAAGTGCACCTGAAGGAAAGGCATGTAAGGACTAGCAGGGAGTGAGTTCAGCCCAAAGTTTGAGGGAGGAGGCTGTACAGAGTGAGGCCTAAGCACACAGCCAAGTACCTGCAGCCGGAGCCTGCCCAGCAACAGTTGAAGTTTTTAATTGTTAAAAGCACCTATCAAAAGGAATCTGTGTATTATTATCCTCCCTGTATTCTGTGCTTTTAGCATATGTAGTGTGTATATGGTGTGTTTAGTACTGTATATATGTATATGTAATATCTGTGCATGTTGGTAGTGCAGTGTAACCATATCAGAATAAAAAACCCAACAACTGGAATAGCGGAACTAAATCTTTACTACGCTTTATAGATTAAAGGACAAAGTTTGGCACTCAAACCAAGCACTCCTGACTTCCAGTTACCAGGAGTTACACAAGGAGATGGGTGACACTCTAATTTTTGAGATAAACAGACAGCAACAAAAACGACAAGACTGCTGAATGAACTCTCTCCGTTGTTTCCCAAAAAGGTATGAAAATTCTCCCACGTATAGAGTCCTTGCCCTGGCGTAACCTAAACATCACAGGGTGAAAACATGGGATATGCCCAAAATAGCTTCACCTGTGGTACAACACCAAGCTCACTTCCACACAATACTACAGAACATTGGTATGATGATTACACAACTGTCAGTAAAATGCGCATAACACCAAATATACACCATTTCACCGTTGTTGCTAACCTGTGTTTGGTAGGGACACAGTATAAGGCCATTCATGGTCACCCACCTAACTGGAGAGGTTAGCCTTCACCCCTCTAGATCTCTCCCCGACAACAGTTGTCATCTGAGACAACACCAAGCTTAAGTGACGGAGGAGCAAAATAAACTCTAGCCTCACTACTGCCCATTGGTTACCTCACCCTGAAAAAATAGGATATGCAAACAGTTACCTTTACACTTTTCACTTCTTTGGAATGCCAGAAAGCGGATAACAATACTGTTACAAAGGGGTTAACTCACCCTGTACAATAAATCTACCCATACTATGGCAACATGGTTATGAATCGGTGAACAGAGAGCTGCCTGCAAACTAGAGAAGAGGCTCAATACATAATTGTATTTCTATGCTACTGTCATGTTAAAGGTTTTAGCACTGTCATATGTAATATGGCATGCCTGTGCTTTTAATGGAACCAACCATTTGGATGGCCTGAGAGATGGTACATCCCTTGAGTAAGGACATGTTAGGAAGGGAGAGGAGTCAGAGAGTCTTCTCCTTCCATGTTCAGTGAAAGGAAGTAGTGAGGAGTCTCTTCAATCCTTGGGAGAAAGAATTGATTTAGCTATCTTCCCAGTTAGGGAGAAGTATGAAGATAAAGCCCCTGGTTTGGCTGAAAACGCTGCCATCTGCAGTCAGCCCTAATCTTGTTCTGCAGTCAGGAGATGGGAGATATCCATGCTAATTTTTGGAGACGTGTCCAAAAAGAGACTGTGAGGTTAATTGTTATATGAACCTCATAGCTACGACCCTGCATGTTAGCCTCAGGTTAGACAGGGCACCCTTTTTTGATCTGCATCCCACAGCCAGGTCATTGCAGACACTTTATGGAATGAAAGCAAGAGTTACTGTTGTCTACAACTGAGTCTCCTGAGTCTTAATCCTGTATTCAACATGAAGGACACTCCAACCACCATCAGGGTCAGGGAGGTTCTCCACTAGCACAAATCCTGCGAGATACTACAACCAACATCAAACACCCTCTGCACTGCACCAGCTCTTGAAAAGTGCTGAAGGGTCTGGTAGAGATCCTTGCCACTGTGACTACAGTGACAACGACTCCTAACCTCCTGGCCTTCCATCAACTGGGCTGCTCCAATTAACCCCAGTTTGTCTTGATCAAATGCTCAGGCTGATAAAGGCACTGTTGTAGTGGATTTGGCTGCTTGGCCTTTCTACTTCCACAACAACTCTCAATGGGGCCATCCCCTGGGCCTTGACAGCATTCTCCCCTATGGGACATAACCTCAGTTCCTCCACATCTTCACTTCCAGCCATCAGTCTCTGGTATCCTTCTGACTAAACCCAATTTGGGATGTCTGCACAGAGGGATGATGCAGTGTAGTTGTTTGGGAAAGGCAGTGATTAATATTATGGTATCTGGCTTGTTATGAAAAACGGGGGGCCCCCACATGTGTTTTTTTTTATTAAATAAATAAATAATTGAAAAAATGCTGTGTGGTCTCCCATTTTCCATAACCAGCCAGGTATAAAAAAGCAGCAACAGACTGAAATTACCAGCCCATGGGGCTTCCCAGCTTAAAAACACAAGCTTGCATCCAACCATCACTAACACAATAGGCAGCTGTTCCTGGCACCCCTGATGGTCGATCGGTACTGGGGTATTAATGTGGACTTAGAGTTAGCCTATTTAGTAGAATTTAGCCCTGCCTTAGTAATGGACTCTGTCAGTCAGACAGCGGTCACTACTAAGGCAATAGTAATAAAGTAAAAAAAATACAGAGACATTAAAATTTTTTTGATTGAAATAAAATACCTCTACACAACCCTACTTGATGATATGCCATCGTCATCAACATAGTCCATGAAATCCGATGGAGGTGCACATAGTCCAATGAACTCCAGAAACCTATTTTTTGTCTCACAGAGCCCCAAGATGCTGCATATTGTGGGTCTGGAGCCAGAGCGGAGAGACTCCTTCATCTGGTACTCAAGCGGTTAGTCACAATTATGTCAAGAGAATGACATAAGGGCTGCTATATAGATACAGTATAGTGGCTTTAAAGTTTGTTAGGACTGCTATACTGTAGATTCAGAATTAATATATTAAGACTGTAATGAATCTTGGGAGCAAATCAGAACAGAACTTGAGAGGTTCACCCAACACTAGTTACTATACAAGATGAGGACCAGTGTACGATCAATAAGCAAGGAGTTCTCTGTATTGGAATCTAGGCTCTTGAAGAAAGAGAGTTATTATTCTAAAATAAACAAGGAGCTTCTAAGATAGTACTTTGAGATCAATCTGTTTAGGAGAAGAACTGCATCCATGTATGAAATGATAGAAACATTGATGGAGTATCTAGCTGCTAAGTCATGGTGAATCAGCAACAGATTATCTCTGATTTGATACAGCTAGTACTAATGACATGGTACCCTTGCCAACAAAAGAGTTTTGTGTTTCAAGCATAACACAGAGGGAGATTGGGGCAACAAAACCCTTGTCTCCATTGGATCAGAGATGCATCTACCCAGTTTCTGATACTGGGGCTCAGGTGGAGCATACCTTGCAATTCTCTCCAACACTTTGATAGGATAGTGGATGTTTCCATAGACATGATTTAACTTAGCGGTTGGTATCCAATTTACCTACACATACTGAAAGTTTTTTGGAACTTTATACTAACAATAACAAAGTGGAAAGGATACATTTCCTGTTATGGCTCTGTAAAGAGATTCCTAGGAGATTCCTAGGATCCAAATAGAGAACTGTTTACAGCTTGCAATGTTTTTGATGACCATTGCAGGAAATATTCTGTGGCCCCAGAATTTCGTATGGACCTGGTTAAGTTGTAGTTGCTTACACACCTCAACCAGAGTTATGAGGCAATGGGGAGAACAGATCTCAAGAATGGCGAGTTTTATGATCAGTAAGAACATCTTTCATTACTTACGAGACTGGCAGCAGAACATTGACTCCATGCTAAGTCACACATGCCTGAAGCATGTGTGCATGTGTAAATTTCCATGATAAACCAGAGTATGAACAATTGGCAGTATGTAGAAGGAATTTTGTGCACATTGGCTAAAGATCATGAAACTATAAAGTTCTGGCTCCAGTTTGTCACATCAAACTGGATTCTTCAGGGATAGGCCACATTAAAGCCAAAATGAAAAACTGAGATATCAAGATCATTCTTGAGACTTGTGCAGACATTTCTATTACCAATATCAAGCATGATTTACACCCCAAAAGCATTCAGTGTGTAGTCATCAGATTTGATCACCACCAAGGGGGAAGAGAGACGACAGGATAGATAAAGTTGTGATTCAGCTTGGCAGGCCTGTGCCTAAAGATCTCAATGTGGCATTCCCCTGGTTCTGATAACATCATCATTACCAAAGTATTGACATAGAATGGATGGATCTTTGATCTGGAAAACTGCATTGTTTGGAGGGGCCAAAGACAACCAAAGGTGTATGTTATACAATGCCAATACCTGGGCTCCCCCTTGCCAGCCGTTGTAAATTCAACTAATGTGCTGGTACATAAATGGACAGAGGTCTTCCACAATATGGACCTCAAACCTATTGTGTACAAACATCTGGACCTTTGGGCTTAAAGCGAAAATGATTGTGGAAGAATTATTGACATATAAAAGGCCAGACCCACTACCTCAACACCAATACTGCTTCACACCTAAAGAAACAAAGTGAATTCTGTAAATGGTTCAAGACCGTTTTCAAAAGTAAAATGTCTGCTGCAATATGTAGATGACCTTATCCTTCATATAGAAACCATAGAAGAAATTTTGGTTTTGCTACAGAAACTGTTGGGTCTCCAGGCCCGGACCAGCCTCAGGTTGAGCTCTCACAAACCAAACTTGGCAAGGACAAAAGTTACTTTCCTTGGTGTAAAGATCTTCTAGGGACATCATGGCTGCACATGTGAAAATCATGATGATGTTACATAGACCAGGATCCTCTCCTGGCCTCTTGGGTGATGTCAGAGGCCATGGGGTGTTTGAGCCTTAGTGGTCATGTGGGGTGCAAAGAGGGAGTGAGACTGAATTAAGTGTGAGGAAACAGGATCGCTAATGCAGGTAGTAAGGTAAGAAGAAGAGAAAAGCCTGGAGATTTCTTCCTTTGTTTTTGGTTCAAATGTTTTGGAAGGAAGGAGATTGATACTACTTGAGTTTTGGGAGATAATTTTATGCCAGATCCTATCAACTGTAATTTTAATATTAGTTGCAAGATTTTTAACACTGAGACCTGTGATAGATACCTGCACTTTTGGACTAAGGTGTGTTGCCATCTCAATATGTATGACTATCCATAGGATACGCCATATATATCTGATAAATACACATACCACCTCACCCATCTATCTTGAAAACAGGGCCCTGTCTGTTCCCACAAGCGAATAGCATGCACAGTGTTAAAGATGAATATTAATAATTAATATTCATCACTCCTGGCTGGCTCGCCATTATGTAAAAGATGAATATTAATAATTAATATTCATCACTCCTGGCTGGCTCGCCATTATGTTAAAGATGAATATTAATAATTAATATTCATCACTCCTGGCTGGCTCGCCATTATGTTAAAGAATCTGGGTCTTACTAATAATTAATATTCACCAATCCCAGTTCCCCTCCTTTCTCCTTAGGTCTATCTGCTTATCTGTTTCCTTGACTGGTTTGAATTTACCCCACAATATCAATAATAAAATACGTTTATTATTAATGCACTTGTAATATGATGGAACTAGGTTATAGAATTATACAAAACAGTATTAACACAGTGCAATGCAATAAGTACAGAACCCAATTACCCAGGTGAACATAAAACCTACAGATATCGCTACATACACACACACATACACACACACACAACCCCTGACAAGTTACTAACTGACCCTTTCTGTAAGGAACACAGCAGTAGTAATACAGATTAATAGAAGGTGACTGATAGATAGATGGATAGATAGATGGATAGCTAGATGGAAGGATAGATAGATAGATAGATAGATAGATAGATAATAGATGGATGATGGGTGGATGGATGGATAGAGAGATAGAGAGAGAAAGTTATATTTAAGCCTTATTATGCTCTGGTGGTATATGGAGCTTGTCTAGATGAGGCTGGTCAGTCGAAGGGGGCTGGTGAAGAGAGAGAAAGAGGGCTTTTGGCCCATCATATTTATAGCCCACAACTCCACCCACCTAGATGTTGTCACTCCAATCAGGCTCTTGGTATTGTAATCTAAGTTTAGATGCAATACTTCTTATGAGTCTTGGAATGGCGCTCTAACACTTAAAATTGATCCATGGCCCAGGGGTAATGACCTACCTCCCCCATCTGACTTCTAATGTCCCTTGTTTCAGTGGAACTTTCTTTGAACAAGGGAAGCTGATTACCATCACCATGGAGGTCTCATTAGCATATTCCATCTCCACCCTTCTAAACAAAAGCCTTCCTGGAAAGCAGGTTTTGTAGCCTGCAGACAATATTAATGTTTGTGGTAAGCACTTCCCTTTACAATCCCCCTGTTGTCGGGAACACGACAATGTAATTTGAGGAAGTGTTTGTTTGGTCGTTATTGCCCCCCTCAGCCCTATTCATTCCTGGTAATGGTTCAGGATGGAGTGAAGTATAATTTGGATTTAGGTACCAAGACATCGATCATTTCCAGGGACACTTTCCCACCTATGACTGTCGCCCAATATCCTCTGCTCACAGAAAACGTCTTTTGCGCGTCCTGATTTGCGGTGTCAGTGATACTTTCTACGGTCCGCCCCAATATGTCACACTGACCTGGACGGGAACATTTTTATCCATCCCACAGTTAGTCAGGTAAGACCTTTAAACCACAGTCCATTGTCACGGTACATGCAGCGCCACCTTTGGTCCGGACTGAAGCTCACGCAGGGTTAGACCACCTTGCCACATGACACCAACTGTCCTACAGGACCGCTACCTGTACTTAAGCACAGGTCACCAGTGAAGTTGTCACCGGCCTCCATGAACAGAAAAACCTGGACTTTTATCAAGGCAGGTCTGTGAACCTGCATCTGAAATGATGTCTCAGAACCTAAAATCGAATTGTGGGGAGAGGCACTGCTTCCCATGTCCCCTGTACCTGATATTCAATCCATCCATTATGAACCATACCATTTTATATGGCCGAAGTAGCAATTACCTTACAGTGTAGGGGTACCTTACCTGTCCCTAAGGATCCTTACACCCCTTTATATAACAGAAATTAATGTAACATATATATATATATCCCACTCATCCACCAAACACACAAATTCCCACCCCCCTATAGATCAAGGCGATAATAATACAAGGATGTGCTGGTATTGGTGCACATAGAGACTCCTGCCACAAGAGCACGTGTTTCCTACTCATCCATAAACACATGAATCTTCAGACCCAGGTGTAGATGGGAATTACACTAAAAGATGCAAATGCAAGTATGTCTATACACAAACACACTCAGTGTTCAGTGTGGGAGGCGTATGTTGTTGTACAGACCATAACAGGCACTTACACCTGAAGTGTCTATGTGCACACACAAAAATGCAAAAATGTACAAGAAAATAGAAAATTACATTGAAAACATTATTTACAAGTTAAGACTGGGACTGTATTGGTATCAAGTCCTTAGTCCCTGCCTTCGGGTAAGTTCGTGATGTACGGCCTGGCCCTTTTGAAGCTGACGGGCCAGGCCTTTTATCTTCCTATAGATGAAGATCATTCCTATATACATAATGGCCACTAGGACGAGAAGGACTATGACTGGGTGTACAAGCAGACTGAAGAATGATGTTGCTTTGGGGCTATATCCAAACAGACTCTCCCACCAAGATACGGCTGAGTCCTTCTCCAGGGCATGAACCATCTCTGTTATCTTTGACTGGTCATGTTTCAATAAGATGGTGGCCTCCTTTTCAGAGTCTTTGAGCTTCTCTATGACACTTTCCTCCTTAGTGAAGTCTAGTAGCAGGTGTCTCAGTTTTCTGCCAAAACCAAGAGGGATCCTCTGGAGCCTTACAGGAGTATCTGGACGGATATCCAACCTCTTCTCTGGGGTAATCGGTGTTCTCCCCTTCTGCTCTGCTACATCGACACCTAGAACGGAATAAAGGGTACAATATGCTCCTGGGAGGAGTTCACCTCTTTCGGTGCAGTTAGTTGTATAAATGGTATATGATACATTAACGGACTGGTACCAACACCAATACCCTTGACCCAAGTACTTCAAACTAGATGGAGGTATTGAGCTGCTTTTCATCTCACAGAACCCCTCATTATCCCAACACTGGTGTCTGAGCACCCGATCATGATCCCCTTGGCAGAGGATAGCATCCTCTTTCCTCCAACATCCATCTGCATCAAACAGATAAGGATGTCCGGTCTCATAGGTCAGGATATCTGAGGAGAGCTGTGGATGTAACACTGTTCTGTTATTTATCATTATACCTAGGTTGATAGCTCCATACCCACATCTCACGTTGCCAGAGACAGGTGCCAGGGATGAAGCAGTGCAAGTGAGATTATGGCACCCATGCCACTGAATGACCCACCAGTTAGTATGGTTGGCAGCAAAAGGAGTGATAAAAGGACTCACCCTTTGCTGGAGGTTAAAAGGGTAGTGTCCATTATACAGTGAGGACACAATATGTTTAAGGTTGCTGGAAAGTTCACCCTGAACCTGAGTACATGCCAGAGCAAGCTAAGCTCTATCCTGTTCTTCCAGGAGACCCACGACTAATAGTCTAAACTTCTCTCGTAAAGCAGAAGATAGGGAGCTAGTGGCATCTATATGTGAGTGTTGTAAGTCCTCCAAAACATGATTTACATCAACCTGGGTCTTGAGGCCTTCCCCAGTATGTTTCGCCAGATTCCCGAGTTTGTTTCTCAGGACTTCCAGGTCCATAGTGTTCAGTGCCCCTATTCCCATTGCACCTCCTCCTAAACCCATGGCAATCAAATCCTTTCTCCCCCTGTACTTCCTGTATCTGGTAGCATCCTTCCTTACTTCTTGTCCCACCTCTACCCATCCTTTTATCATATCGATCTGATTCCTCACAAACTCCTCACATCTATGGTCCCAGTGGTCTACTCTAAAATCATCAACCGAAATCCTCCAGGTATATAGGACGAATTTGGTTTTGGTGATGATTTTCCAGGGAGATGCTAACTGTGGAGCTATGGGATCAGCCATTTGATAGGTTGGGGCATTACAGGAATCCCTGTGGGGTATTACTGGCTGAAGAACTTCAGTTTCATAAGGGACCCTTACCACAGTCACACATACTTTACCTCTTCCTTTAAATGGATACCATTGGTCACCTTCTCCAGTCTCTAATACGAGATTCCGGATGGGTTTAGTTGTGGAAAGATAAACCCACTGTGTAAATGTCCAACACCCCTCATCGACTGCCTCACAAAATGGCCATTTAAATGAACCATCAATATTGATAGCAAAGTTAATATCTCTGCCTCTGGGATCCTTCCAATCAGAAGATACATATCTATTCCGGTATTCCTCAGTCATAGGGGTCCCATCCATCCATACATCAATTATTGGAGAATCCACTCCATTACAGACTATATCCCATCTCCATGGGTTAGAGTCTGACATTACCATCTGAGTGTCTGGTTCCCAGTGTGCATAGGTGATGAAATAATGTCCTGTCACATCTGGTACACAAGCATCCCTCATAATGGTAATCATAAAAGATCGAATGGATGGAGATCCCTCCAGCTGAGTATACCTCTGATCCTTCGCATCAGCTCGTACCTTCAAAACTGTGGCTCTGTATAGGCCTTCAAGTTTTACTGGGCCGCTCTGATTGTTCCATAATACTTGTCCAGATTTACTGCAGTTTAACTTTAAAATCAATATGCTGGTCCCTAAATAGTCCGTGGACACATGTCCTTCAGCATATTTGGATTTCCTAGTTATTACCATATGAGAATCCTTTAGCATACAGTACGCCTTCAGGGTGCCCTTTACTGGTATGGGTCTATCAAAGTATGTCCTAACTCTTAAGCTATCCTGACTGGTATGTTTCAGAAAAGTGGGTTTTAGAATGTACCATCCACTGTATTCTGCCCCAGTGACATCTTCAGGACTCAGGACTCCTGCTTTGGTGCACAGCACCTTTGTTGTGTTTACTATCACTGACCTATAAGGATGTAAGTGGGGATTTCTAGACACCCATCTTACTGATTTGATAGCTGTTGGTTCTGAGTCCTGGAAATGTCTGTACTCCTTGAGGCATAGAGCATGTAGGTCATGTTGTATGGCGGATACGTTCCCCACCGGGGTATAGTGCTGAACCACACCATTGGCAAAACCCTCCCTCTGGAAACCATACAAGTACCACTGCCCTGGTACAAATGTAAAGTTGCTGTATGGTTCCAGGATTTTTCCTTCCAGACATTCTACTGAGAGAAGACCTGGAAATTCGGGTGATCTCTCATCTGAGCCAAATGTGGGTTCAGAACTATTCCCTGCAAAGGCTGAATCCGCCAGTGCCATGCTTACCGCTATTAATACAAGTTGGAGGTACACTCTGCTGGCATGATCCCTACCTTTTATGGTTCCTCGTATGGAGGTAACCCTTCGTTCTGTGATCTGGTAAAGAATAACATGATAATATGAAATGTTTTGATACACCTTTGACCTACTACCCCCCCCCTTCACCCAACTCTATACTCATGACCTTATTGAGTTGGGGAGGCACGGGTAGCCTTTGCTTGGTCAATGTGGATCCAAAACCCTGCCTTTCGTCTATGCGAGCGTTTTTTTGTTGAGATTGGCCTTTGTACTTTCAGCATAGTGCTACCCATTACTTCCAGGACCTAGTAGGGTCCTTCCCAGTTTGCATCCCAGGGCCCGGCCTTGCGGAATACTTTGACCATGACCATTTCCCCTACAGAGGGCATGGGAGTTTCCCCCTGTAGGTACGGTTTATTCATCTTTATTGCTGCATGCGGTAGCAATTCCTTCAGGTTTTTCTGAACCTGTTGGAGAAACACATCTCTAGCAATAGCATCTTTCATGGGTGTAGAAATTTGGGGTTCACTTGGCCAACAGATAGACATCTTGCGCCCGGTCATAAGTTCAAATGGTGTTATGCCGGTTGTTGTTGCCTCTGTGGCCCGGATACCCATCAGTACTGCTGGAAGGGAAGTCACCCAAGTGGAACCCCTTTCCAACAGTGCTTTGGAGAGCCGAGTTTTGATAGTTCGGTTCATCCGCTCCACAATGCCTGCTGACTGTGGATGATAAGGTACATGAAATCTTTACTTTATGTCCAGAAGTCCACAAAGTGCTTTCATAACCTTGCCTGTAAAATGGGTTCCCTGATCTGATTCAATCACTCGGGTGATTCCCCACCGTGATAGAATGTGCTCCCACAGAACCCGAGCAGTAGTAGTAGCGGAGTCATTTACTGTAGGGATGGCTTCTACCCATTTTGAGAAGACATCCACCACCACCAATGCATAGCGACAGTTACGGCTGCCTGCCGGTAATGGTCCTATGTAATCAATTTGTAAAGTAGACCATGGTCCCTCCGCTGGAGGAACCCGCTGCAACACTGGCTTCAGGGCGGATGCCCTTGGGTTTACCTGAGCACACACCAGGCATTGTTGTGTAACTTCCTCTACCGTCTTGGACATACCTGGCCAGTATAATTTGTCCTTGAGTAGGGTCAAAAGTTTGTCCCAACTCAGATGACCCAACAACTGATGATTGAGTCTTGTTAGTTCTGCTTGCAGATGCTGTGGGACCACCGGTAGAGGGAGTGGTTTGATTCCAGTGTCATAACACAAGATGCCCTGTTGGACTGTCCAGGGATCTTATGGGCTGGTAAGGTGTGCTGCCAGCAAAGGATCCTTTGACTGTTCTTCTTCAAATGACACTGGACCATCTTTGAGTTGTTTGTTTCTGATTTTAATCTGGTGTACGGGTATGGCTTCAGTGTCAGATTCCTGGAGGACTCCAGACACTGCAGCCAATTTGGCAGACTCATCTGCTTTGTTGTTACCCCGGATCAGAGGGTTATCACCCTTCTGGTGTGCTGGAATTTTTATGATTGAAGCATTCCCAGGATGTGCCATGCCCCATTCCCACAACTCTTTCAGGACTGAGGCATGAGCTAAAGGTTTATTTTGGCTGTCCACAAACCCTCGTCGTTTCCAAGTGTCCAGATGCAAAGTGAGAGATCAGACTACATATGAGCTGTCGCTATATATAGTACGATTCCCTGGAGGCTGAATGAGAAGGGCTTCTCTGACGGCCTCCAGTTCAGCCCGTTGTGCTGACATGTGACCAGGCAACCTTACCAGCTTCTCAGTACCCATGGTCTCATCCAGCACTGCAAATCCTGTCATGTAGGTGCCGTTCAAGCAGAATCGAGAGCCATCAACAAAGATGACTCTGTCATCGGGATTAGTGGTCATCCTGAATAGCTGGGGATCAGTGACCTGCGTTAGTTGACCACAATCATGTTCTATCCCTGTCATATTTAACAACTGGGAGAGAACATATTTTGCTTTGTGGTCCACTGTCAGATTTCGCCCACTCAGCTCCATGATCCACTTCCCAAATCTCTGTTGTGAGACTCCAGGGAGTGTATCTTGAAGCAAGAGTGCCAGCGGGGAATGTGGAGTCTGTACAGTGAGGGGCCTGAAACCCACAATATGCTCGGTAGCTTTAACCGCATAGTGTATGGCTGTCAGTTGTTTAGCACATTCATCAAAACCCCTTTCAACTGGTGAAAGGAGCCTGGAGAAGTACCCTAGAGATTTATACTCAGATCCTATCTTTTGAAGAAGGACCGTAGAAATAGACTCTGCGCCAGCATGGGCTTGTATGGCCAGTTTTCCTTCTGGGTGAGGGGTGGCTAGGACTGGGGCGGATGAGAGATCTCTTTTCAGAGTTGAAAAGGCCTCTTCCTGTGTCTCTGACCAGTCCTTCAGAGAAGGCTGTTCCCCTCTAAGAAGTTCATAGAGTGGTTTTGCTTTGACGGCAAAATCCTCTATGAACTCCCTCATGAAGTTGGCTACTCCTAGGAACTTGCGTAAGTTCTGTAGAGAGTCTGGCCTGGGTATCCTCACCATGGCTTCCACACAGGCAGCCAGGATGCCCTTGGCTCCATATGAAATCTGGATACCAAGGAAGGTGACTTCTGTCCTAGCCAAGTTTACCTTATGAGGGCTCAGCTTGAGTCCAGCCTGGGCCAGGAGTCCTAACAGTTCCTTCAACAGAACCAGATGGTCTTCCATGGTTTCTGTGTGAAGGAGAAGGTTGTCTACATATTGCAGCAGACATTCTGGCCGTGAGAACACACTTAATACAGCCGCTAATGCCTGGTGAAAATATGTAGGACTACTGTGAAACCCCTGGGGCAGTACACAGAACATATACTGCTTGTTACCCACTGTGAAGGCGAACATGTACCTGCAGCTCTCTGTCAGTTCGATGGAAAAGAATCCATTGGCGACATCGATGGTTGAGAATATACGACTTTTGCCGCTTACCCTTGCCATTATGTCGGGAGTCTGAGCGACCACAGGTGCAGACATGGGGGTGTACTTATTAAGGATGCGAAGGTCTATTAAGGTAAGCCTCCATGTAGTTTCAACACCTGCACCCTTCTTTTTCACAGGCCATAAAGGATTATTGCACTTTGAATTACCCTGTATGACCACACCCCTTACTTCCAGGTCTTGGACTGTCTCTAGAATTGATTGTGTTGCCTCAGGCGGAAAGCGGTATTGACGCTGAAGTGGAGGGTCTGGCCCTTGTATGTCCACCTGAACGCCAACCATTCTTCCACAATCATTTTTGCTTTGAGCCCACAAGTCTGAATATTCGAACACAATAGGTTCAAGGTCTATGTTGTGTGAGACCTCTGGCCATTTGTGTTCCAGCACATTGGAAGAATTCTCAATTGCTGGTAGGGGTGGTCCCAGACATTGGTGCTGTATGACATACACCTTTGATCGTCTTGGTCCCCTCCAAACAATACAGTTTGCCAAATCGATTATCCATCCATTTTGTGTCATTACATCAGTACCGATGATGTTATCAGTACCAGGGTAATACCACATTGGGATCTTCAAGGTCCTATTTCTGTCAAGCTCAACTAGAACTTCATCTATCCTGTGGGCTCTCACCCCACCTTGTTGGTGATCAAATCCGATCACCATGCACTGAGGGCTGTTGGGGTGTAGATCATGTTTGACATTGGTAATAGAAATTTCTGCTCCAGTGTCGAGCATGATCTTGGTATCATGGTCTTTTATTCTGGCTTTAATGTGGGGTCTCCCTGAAGAATCCAGTATGATGTGACATATTGGAACCAGATCTTTAGGGATCCCTGACCGTCAGTCAATCTGCACCAGATTCTCAGTAGGTACCTCTGAGGTACGTACTGCCACTTGTGGTTTCTGAGTTTTAACATTCTGTGCAGACTTATGATGTTCTACACCTAATGTTCTATCCTCTGGTCTATCAGGGGCATTTACAAGTGCCACACGTTTCAGTGCCTGTTCTGGCAAATGTCCCTGATTGCTATCTGTCTGTTTCCCAACTTGTTTGGCGTAATTAGGCTTCATCTTGAAACCATTATTATTGCCATTTTTCTCTGGGTTTGTATGATTGCGAACTACTTGAGGGCAGTTTCTTTTAATGTGTCCAACCTGTAAACACAGAAAGCATCGTATGTCTCCCATCTTTTCTATTGGAGGAGCTGTGGGGTAGACAGACATGTGTGGCTTAGTGTGGTGTCCACGTTCATCTTGTGATTTGACATGGACCTTTCCACGCTCCCTGATTTTCACAGACTTTTTGTTGCGCAGTAGATCTTGTCTATACTGTTCAATAATCATGGCTGCATCAGTGAGCGTTGGTTCCCTTGCTGCACTTAGCCGAATTGCGGTGTCAAGGTATGGGAATTTGTACACAAACATGCGAACCATGCCTTGTGGGACTCCTACACCTTGATCCTTTGTGATCTTCCTGTACATTGCTTCAAACCGACCACAGAGGGACGAAGGTTCGTCCTGTAAGGTGGGTTTGAATTTTGTCAGGATTTCTGGAGTAACATCCCAATGTCCTGTTGCCAGTTTCATGAGTATTGAAAGGCGTTCTTCCTCATCATAAAATAGGCCATTCTTGGGACTTGTTCTCTCTGTTGCCTCATACCTTTGGTTGAGGTGTGTAGGCAACCACAATTTAAACAGCTCCATACGATATTCTGGAGGCACAGAATATTTCCTGCAATGTCCTTCAAACATATCACAGGCTGTAAATGGATCTGTATTAGGGTCATACTTAGGGATCTCTTTGCAGATCCGTAACAGGAAATTTATCTTTTCCATGTTGTTATGGCTAGGATAAAATTTCACTGACCTTTCAGGATGTGTAGGTAGGTTGGAAGCCGTATGTACAGTTTCCCATCCACTACTTAGTCCCCAATTTGAGTCCTGTCCATGGAGGCGTCCGCTGTCTCTCCTCTCCAAAGGTGTTGGAGAGAATTGTAGTGCACGCTCCACTGGAGTCCTAGTATCACAAAATGGACTATTGGATCTCTGATCCGCAGGAGCCGTGGGTCTGATCGCCCCCGTCCCCTCCTGTGCCATTCCTGAGACACAAATCTGTTTAGTTGGCAAGGGTACCGTGCTGTTAGTACTAGGCCGTGACAAGTCAGAGATGATCTGCTGCAAATTCGCAATGATTTGCGACTTTGCTGCTTGATCCTCTCTTAGTGTCACTAACATTGCTTCTGTGGAAGTAATTTTACTTCTAAACTGATTGTTCTCAGTGTATAATCGAAGGAGTTCTTTGTCCATGTCATAATAATAATTCTCTTTGTCAGAGAGTTTGGATTCCAACACACAAATCTCCTTTCCTCTCTCAATTATACAAAGTGCCTCATCTTTCAATTGAGTTTCTAACATGTGAATCTGCTTGACATTGTCTGCACAACAATGACAGTGTGAGTTTGCATTGTTAGCTTGCTCCACTGTCCCTTTCATGTTTGCTAGGATCTCAGCATGCTCTGGCTTCCAAATGGTCTCCTCACAAGTATATACTTGTCTTGCTAGCATTTGTAATCTTTTGGAAGTTTTGTTAAAAACTGTCCGTTTACTAATGCATTTTTTATCATGAGCATAGGCCTGATCCAGCAAAGCAGACCACAACATTTCTCCTGATTTATAGGTTGTGGGTAGTACTGGGTTGAATGTACTGTGTTTAGCTAGGTGTTTTAATGTTGAGAAATCCATACTTACTTTTCCTGTTGTCATCTTGGTCACCGTTGTCCTTCTACTTGTCCTTTGTTGCTTGAAAAAGTATCCTTTTCGTACCGGAAAGCCTTTTCCCGACCAGCTGGACTTCTCCTGAAGAACCTTGACTTTGATATTACAGAGGCACAAATGGATTTCTCAGTCTCCCAGCGAGTTGTTTGTGGAGGAAACAGACAATTGTTAATACCTTCAGATAAATACAAATAAACAATAGGTTCACTGTTATTAATTATTTTAATTGAAGCTTTAAGCAAACTGGGTTAGCCGTGCAAACTTCAATCTGGGCATACAGTGTAACGCAACACTTCACTGTGTACCAATGTTACCTGTCCACGCCCCTCCACTTGATAGTTCACGGTATAACACAGTTTTGCCAGAAGACAACACGCAAAAATATTAAAACAGTACGGGCCGGGCTCGCCATTATGTTAAAGATGAATATTAATAATTAATATTCATCACTCCTGGCTGGCTCGCCATTATGTTAAAGATGAATATTAATAATTAATATTCATCACTCCTGGCTGGCTCGCCATTATGTTAAAGAATCTGGGTCTTACTAATAATTAATATTCACCAATCCCAGTTCCCCTCCTTTCTCCTTAGGTCTATCTGCTTATCTGTTTCCTTGACTGGTTTGAATTTACCCCACAATATCAATAATAAAATACGTTTATTATTAATGCACTTGTAATATGATGGAACTAGGTTATAGAATAATACAAAACAGTATTAACACAGTGCAATACAATAAGTACAGA
Source organism: Leptodactylus fallax (assembly GCA_947044405.1). Classification (NCBI taxonomy): domain Eukaryota; kingdom Metazoa; phylum Chordata; class Amphibia; order Anura; family Leptodactylidae; genus Leptodactylus; species Leptodactylus fallax. The sequence goes on from CAMRHE010000838.1 coordinate 70,482, forward strand.
ACCCAATTACCCAGGTGAACATAAAACCTACAGATATCGCTACATACACACACACACACACACACACACAACCCCTGACAAGTTACTAACTGACCCTTTCTGTAAGGAACACAGCAGTAGTAATACAGATTAATAGAAGGTGACTGATAGATAGATGGATAGATATATGGTAGATAGATAGATAGATAGATAGATAGATAGATAGATGGATGGATAGATAGATAGATAGATAGATAGATAGATAGATAGATAGATAGATAGATAGATAGATAGATAATAGATGGATGATGGGTGGATGGATGGATAGAGAGATAGAGAGAGAAAGTTATACTTAAGCCTTATTATGCTCTGGTGGTATATGGAGCTTGTCTAGATGAGGCTGGTCAGTCCAAGGGGGCTGGTGAAGAGAGAGAAAGAGGGCTTTTGGCCCATCATATTTATAGCCCACAACTCCGCCCACCTAGATGTTGTCACTCCAATCAGGCTCTTGGTATTGTAATCTAAGTTTAGATGCAATACTTCTTATGAGTCTTGGGATGGCGCTCTAACACTTAAAATTGATCCTTGGCCCAGGGGTAATGACCTACCTCCCCCATCTGACTTCTAATGTCCCTTGTTTCAGTGGAACTCTCTTTGAACAAGGGAAGCTGATTACCATCACCATGGAGGTCTCATTAGCATATTCCATCTCCACCCTTCTAAACAAAAGCCTTCCTGGAAAGCAGGTTTTGTAGCCTGCAGACAATATTAATGTTTGTGGCAAGCACTTCCCTTTACACACAGTCATTCTCAATTCACTTTTGGTAACAGATGATTGTCTCCCATGAAAGTGAATGGTGAGAAGCTTCCATGTGCGGCCCCTCTCCATTCTCTTTCCGATACAGACAGGGCCTTGTTTTTGAGATCAGCAATAATCCCTATTTATGACATATCCTATGACTGTAGACATAAATATTAAGAATACCCTTTGAATTCACCAGAGTCAAGAGTAAGGGAGGAGAAAAAAGAGTTACATGCACGAAGACCTCTCATAGGAAAATAGAGAAAAATCTGACCTTTCACCCAAAATATAAGCTCTTAAACCAAATTCCTGGCCTCTTGCCACTGAGAGGTTTCCTTACAAGTTACATACCATCATTTAGAAACCTGTACAAATGAGACATCAATTTATCATTAAGTGCATTTTCAGCCATTAACTTTATGTTGACTATCACTATTGGCCTGATACAACATAAGATAAAACATTTTTAATTCTTTTTTGGAACATCCTGAAAAATTCTATGTTGATATCTCTTAGTATTTATTCCATAAGAATACAATATATTGGCAATTAATTTTTGGCAAAAACTATAATGATTATTTTTCTGTATAACCAAACGGAATGAGATGCTTACACCGGATGACTTTTGCCCTTATACCACCACTTCTTGCTTCACTCTTCCTGCCATGCAACATCTAAAAAGCCCACGGAAGAGATGCTACATGGAAGAAAAATTTGGACACCTACAGTTTTTGCAAATTGTCTCCTTGCTTTTCCATACTAAGTGGGCAACAGTGGTAATAATATTGTTCCTGTCCATGGATGGCTCAAGTGATCAAACTTGTAGTTCAGGAATGTTTGGTTTCAGTTGGAAAAAAATGTCCCGTCAACCAAATATTGAGTCTAATTGAGAGACCTTTAGTTTTATTTCCTTAAATAATATTACAATAGCCCCCCAAACCTCTTTATTTCTCAGACTGTAGACCAGAGGATTTAACATCGGAACTACAGCCAGGTAAAGCATTGACAATAACATGTCCTGATCTTTAGTATCTTCCGTTTGAGGTTTCATGTACAAGAACGTAAGTGGTCCATAGAATAATATAACTATGATGAGGTGGGAGGTGCAGCTGGAGAAAGCTTTCATACGTCCTGCCGAGGAGCGGATCTTCGATATGGCGGAGAATATATAAATATAAGAGATTATAGTGAGCAGGAATTGTAGAATAGATATAACAGCAGTTTCAAAGAATATAAAAATTTTCCTGCTTGTGATGTCTGAGGAGGAAAGAGAGATCACTGAACTCAGATCACAGAAAAAATGATGGATATCATGTGAATAACAGAATTGTAATATGGAGGAAAGTATTGTCTGTGACAGAGAATTTACAGCTCCAACTATCCATCCAGAGGCTGCCATTACAATGTAGACGTTCTTTCTCATTATTGTATAATATTGTAAGGGCTTACATACTGCCACATAGCGGTCATAGGCCATTGAGGTTAGCGTAAAAGCTTCACCAGCAGCGCATAACATAAAGAAGAACATCTGGGTCATACAACCAGGAAATGAGATCCTGTGGTCTTGGGTCAATGTGATTGCAAGTAACTTAGGAATACAAGTAGAAGTGGACATGATATCTACGACAGCAAGGTTGCACAAGAAGAAGTACATTGGCGTGTGTAATTTTGGCACCAAACATACAAGTAAAATTATTGTCAAATTTCCAAAAACAGCTAAGAGATAAACAATTAAAATCCCTGAAAAAAGCTTAAATTGTCCCACTGAAAACATTGAGAAGGCGACAATGTAAAATTCATGTTCAGAATTAGCGTTCATGCAGTCATTCATGTTGTTGGCTGTGGACAGAGATGTCAAATGTTCAGGAACATTTACTGTACATATAATACATACTTTGTCATAATAATAAAGTATAATTAATTAATAATGAATTAATCAAAGTATTATTTAATACTCAGAAGATCTCCTCTCTACTTTTGATGGAGATGACCTTACCAGAAGTAGACAAGCATATATATTTTTTTATTATTCTGCTTCTTATTCTTATTCTTATTATTATTATTATTAATAATATTTTTTATTTTAAATGCACTGATATACAGAACTGTGAAAAGTTTTAGGCAGGTGTGGAAAAAATTCTGCAAAGAAAGAATGCTTTCACAATTGGAAGTAGAAGTGTTAATAGTTTTATTTTTGGCAATTAACAGAATGCAAAGTCAATGAAACAAAGAAAAATCTAAATCCCATCAATAATTGCTCCTTTGCCTTCCATAGGTTCATTTAGGTACACTTGAAGACAGGGAACTCGGTAGGGAGTTTGTTTCAGACATCTTGGAGGACAGATCTTCTGTGGATGTAGACTTGCTCCAATCCTTCTGTCTTTTCATATAATCCCAGAAAGACTGGATAATGAGATCAGGCATCTGTGATCATTACTATTGATTTGATGTAGATTTCAATTACTTTGAATTTTAAAAATTCCAAAATTAACACTTCTATTTTTGAAATAATTCTTAGTTTGCAACATGTTTACACTGGCCTAAAATATTTGCACAGTACTGTATATTATCGATAAAATACATCATGATTTTTACTAGTACTATACTATATGTATCAAGGGGACACAGAAGACGTGCGCCCTGTACTGAAGAATGGTCGCACTACTGAATCTTTTTCACCTTCGAAAGTAACATCATATGACTAGGACTATTGAGATCATGATACAATGTCTTACTGTACAGCTATATCATTTGGATAGTAAAACACTGCCAGTGTAGAATGTAAGAAATACAGAAGGTAATAAGATCAGTCACACTTATTAAAGGACCATGGGCTATCACTAGAGAAAGCCTTGATGTGAGTCTCATAGGAATGAATAGAAAAAATTGACTTGTCCATACATAATACATTGTCACTTGGAGAGTCAGATGGTTGGTCACATGACTTAACTGAGGACAAGAAGTTAGTACAGTAAATAACTCACAAATACACCCGCCTGTAAGAAGATTACCTTCACTACAATGTACCATTCTAATGGTCCAGAAAATACATTTTTTGTCAGACTTCTTCTATAAATATGAAAAAGGGGAAAGACTCTCAGATAAACAAGATGTTAATCAGAAACTAATCTAAATACTTTCAACAAAATTATGTGCTTTGGAAAAATAAAAAAAACTTAGTGATATAAATTTCCATACAGTTTACATGTGTTACGGTCAGTGCCGTAGAGCATTTTCGAGATTGGAGAATTTACTGAGCTTAAACCTCTATGGAGAAACCAAATTTTGAGAGAAAGGATTAGCTCAATTATAGAAAAGTTTAGAATTAAATATGAAATACAAAATGAAGTGCAAAATGTACCAGGGCCGATCACTTTACCTACCGTATTTACAGACGTGTCAACAAAAGTATTTTGAGGGCTTTGGAAAAATAAAAAACTTAGTGATATAAGTATAAAACAGTTGGCTTGTTACATGTTGTATGGACAGCACCTAAGAGCTTTTTCCAGATTTGAGAGTCTACTCAGTTATGCAAAAAATTCTGAATAAAATTATTTCCAGGATATTTTTGTCTGCGGTTGAAGAGCAAAAACTCACATAGCAGATTACATTTGTGATGCAGAATTTTTAGTACTGTAAATAGTAATTTCTTCTCTAGTTAGCAAATGTTCCCAACACATACCAGCCCCAAAAAGCCTCTAAAATCATCTTCACATTCTCAAAATCAACTTCTCACTTTTCTTCTGGGATTTGCTCTTTTCTCCAAACCTTCAAACTCCGCTCTAATTTAGCCTAAGAAGAACCCTGACTTGTGTCCTAATACCAAACCGCATGGTTTTAGCTGTATACTCCATACATTTAAGACAATTCACTGCCTGTAAAGTTTAAAAAATCCTGTAAAATCCAATAAAACATAGAAGTAATTTTTGTATATTATTAATTTCAATAAAATACCTCAATATCACATACAGATGGTTTGCAGTCAGTTGTCTTTGGCTTCCAGTCCTGGTGTGACATGAAAGAGTCAGGTTTTATAAGGTTAGTGTGGTTTTATAAGGCTGCGTAATTGAGCCTATTGAGAAAATAGAAGATAATTGGAGGGATAATGACCTTTATTTATAACGATGAACTATTCTGTGTGATTAAAGCATAAACTTTTTTATTTTTCATAGTACAGGTGAAAATAACAAACTTTTTAAATATGCTTTAGTAAAGAAAAGTTCTTGTTTGTTCATTGATTTGTCCCCTTGTGCCTCTGATAAAATCTGTACAATAAAAGTCTATGGAAAGGAGAGGAAGAGGAGAGCACCTCATAGCAGAGAGACATCTGCACTATTGAGAGACAGTTCTCTTTCTCAACACCACTGGGCTATCAATAATTTCTATCCAGCCCTTTACTTGACAAGATTGACTCATTTAATGCTGTATGTAGATGGCCTCATAACTCTGTCTCTCTCCTTCTCTTTCTCCACCTGTCCCTCTCCATAGATATCATTCTAAACTGGAACTGCTTGCATATGTACAGGCCAGAATGTCAGTGTTCAGGCGTGACTGGTGCTCCATTCACTTCTATGAGCACCAGTCCCAGTAGTCCCATAAAAGTGAATGGACAATTGGTCACGCAAGCAGACTTGTGCTCCATTCACGAGGAGGCCTTAGGGGGACATTTGGTCCTCCATCCTCCGGATCACTGGGGAACCCAGAGATCAGACACTTATCCTCTGTCCTATGGATAGGGGATAAGTGTCCATAACAGGACAACCCCTTTAAGTTTGGTGGTTATTTATATGCAAGGATAGGCAAATCTGGGACTACGTCATTTAGTTTATCTGTGAAATATTGGTCGGAGGTCAACAGCAATTTTCCTCAAGATGTTCATTTGAGGGTCATATGGAACCATTAGGAGCACCCTGCTGTTGCCCTCTTTCTGTTTGTACAATATTCTCTTAGTGCATATTGTCTTGAAGCACAGTCCACATACCAAACATACAGTGGGACTCTTTGAGAGTTTACATACGGTACATAAATCATACAAAACAAATACAATACTAACAGTGACCAACTACCACAGTGGGATTGAGGGCCCTGCCTGCAACAGCTTACAATCTATGAGGGAAGAGGGATAGAGACAGAAGGTGGGGGGAGAGGCTGTACAGATGGTGGTGTGGTGACAACAGTGTTATTGGAGGTTGTAGGCCTGCCTGAATAGGTGAGTCTTCAGGTCCTTCTTGAAGCTTGTGACTGTGGGTGATAGTCTTATGTGTCATGGTAATGAGTTCTAGAGTATGGAGGATGCACGGGAGAAATCTTTGAGACGGTTGTGTGAAGAGCGGAGTAGGAGGTCTTTGGAGGATTGGAGGTTGCGTGTGGGCAGGTAGCGGGAGATTAGGTCGGAGATATATGGAGGGGACAGGTTGTGGATGGCTTTGTATGTCAGCTCTAACATTTTGAACTCTATTTGCTGGGCGATGTGTAGCCAGTGAAGGGATTGGCAGAGGGGAGCGGCCAATGAAGAACGGTGGGAGAGATGGATTAAACGAGCGGTACAGTTTAAGGTGGATTGGAGGGGGATGAGAGCATTTGCTGAGAGGCCATGGAGAAGGGTGTTACAGTAGTCTAAGTGGGAGATTATGAGGGCGTGGACTAGCATCTTTGTAGTTTCAGGGGTGAAGAAGGAGCGGATTTGATGGATGTTCTTGAGTTGGAGGCGGCAGGTGGCGTTGAGGGGCTTTAACCCCTTCAACCCCGGTGGCATTCTTTGATTTTCGTTTTTGACTTCCCACCTCCCAAATCGCATAACTTTTTTATTTTTCCGTTTACAGATTCACATGAGGGCTTAATGTTTGCAGGATACATTTTTCTTTATAATGGAACCATTTATTATTATGTACAATGTTTTGGGAAGCTGTAAAAAAAATTCAGAATGGAGGGGAATTGGAGAAAAAGTGCATTTGTGCGATTTTTTTGCGGGCTTCGTTTTTACAGCGTTCACTCTGCAGCCAAAATGACATATCATCTGTATTCTATGTTTCAGTACGATCCCAAGGATACCATATTCATATAGTTTTATTTACATTTTAACCCCTTAACAAAAAACTAAAACTTTGCAAAAAAAATAAAAAATTTCTAAAAGTCACCATTCTGACAACCATAACCTTTTTATATTTCCGTGTACAGGGGTGCATAGAGCATCTTTTTTTGCGGAGCCAGGTGTACTTTTTAGTTATACCAGTTTGGGGAATGTCTATTGCTTTGTTCACTTTTTTTTTCAAATATTTATCAGAGGCAAAACAGTGTTCACTGCACGGGAAAAATATTTTTATAGAACGGGCATTTTGGACACAGGGATACCTAATGTGTATGTGTTTCACAGTATTTAATTGCTTTTATATGTACTTTAGGGAAGTGGGGGGATTTCAATTTTAATAATTTTATTTTTTTTATATTTAAAAAAAATTTTTTTTTTGCACTTATTAGATCCCCTAGGGGTCTTGAACGCCAGGGGGTCTGATCATTAATGTAGTGCATTATAATGCACTGCAAAATATTATTACTTCTATTGCAGGCTGCCGGACTGTCATAGTAACGGGACGTCGGCAAAATGGTGCCTCAGTCAGCTTTGATGAAGGTGTCGGGAGGATTAATGTGGGCACTGATCGCGGGCATTACCGCCGTTGTCTGCTGCATAATATAGAAGACACCCAGTGACTATGATGGCCGCTCAGCTCCTGAGTTGCTGCCATATTTAAATACCCGACATCCGCCGTAATAGGGGTTAATAGGGAGGTTCATGAAATAATACAAAATCTTAGGCAATAGTAACATCATAACAGCTGGTAGTCTCCCCAGTTGATATTTGAACTTTGGAGTAGGAACTAATGTCTTGTTGAATAGTTTGTGTCAGGTTGGCAGAATTGAATTTGCATAAACGGGTCGGTGGATATGTGAGGTTAATACCCAAGTAAGAACAGAAGGGGGTAATGCCCATGTCTAAGATAAGGGACTTTATAGTGTTGACCTTACAATAGTTGACTTTACTAAAATTATGGTTAAGGGATAATACAGTGCAAAGCGATTGTTCAGGGTATGACAGAGACATAATATTGTCTGCAAATATACCTATACAATGTTATGTGGGGCCTACGGTAATACCAAAGATAGTTGGGGAGGATCGAATACTTTATGTAAATGGCTCCATAATTAATGCAAAATTGAGGGGGGATAATGGGCATCCCTGATGGTGCCATTAGCGATATTAAAGGGATCGGAAAGTACTCCCAAGGAAAACATTCTGGCAGATGGCTTGGTATATAATGCCATAATTGCTACAATAAAGTTAGGTGGAAATCTAAATTTTCTTAACACTGCCTCAAGGAAGTTCCAATGCACGTGGTCCAACACCTTCTCAGCGTCCAAAGCTAGGAGCAGAGAAGGTGTTCGATGGCGGTGGGCCACAGCAACAAGATCAATGAAATGACGGGTGCCATCTATGGTTTGTCTGCCCATCAATAAATCCCACTTGGTCTTTATTAATGATGGAGGGCAGTATATCAGTCAATCTATGGGGCAGGACTTTGGCAAAGAGTTTTGGACCTGTGTTCAGTAAGGAAATTTGTCTAAAATTAGCTGGAAAGTCCGGAGTTTTACCTGGTTTAGGTAGAGTAATTACCAAGGCATTTAACTTTTCAGAGGGTGGAGATCTAGATGTCACTAAATGGTTAAATAAGAGTAATATAACGGGCTAGGAGGTTTCTATTGCATTCGTAATACTCAATTGTGAGACTTTCCAATCCAGGTGATTTATTAGATTTCAGAGTTTATAGCTAACGTAACTTCATCTTGGGAAATCGGTGCTACAAGAGTGGCATAATGATCCTCCATTAGAGAGGGAAGGGATAGAGAATCCAAGAAGGAGGATATTTCTTCGGTCATCAGTTGTGGCGTGGAATGGTCATTTTTAAGATTATATACTGTAGGTTGGAGTAATATTGCACTAGGACATTAACTATTCCTTTAGGATCAACTACTTTAGCTCCCTTAGAATCATAGATAAATGGGATACAAGTTTTAGAAAGCTTGGTTTTTTAAATCGTTTAGCCAATAAGGTTCCAGGTTTATGTCCTTGCCAATAATAGGACATTTTGAGCTTACGCAAGGCCAAGTCATGTTTAGATAAGTTAAGATCAAGCAGTTGTTATTTGCATAGCTCTGGTGGCACAATAAGAGGCTTTATTCAGTCTGTGTAAGTTCTGCAATTGGGTTAAAATGAAAATTTACTGTTGCTATCTACATTTTTTCGCATGGGAAATTTGCTGAATGAAATGGCTACACATGGAAACTTTATGGGCACACCATGGCATAGTATCAGTCACTTGGCTGTTATTGTTAAAAAGAAAATAGTCAAAGAAAGAGTCGTGGCCTCAGTATATTTGAGGTGTTATAAAATTTAATTATTAAGACAGAGTCAGGGCATGGTATAATGTTACTGTACAACAATGGACATCGGTGCATGGTCAGACCATGTTGGAAATCCCATTTCAGAGGATTGCACACAGAAGAGAATTGATTTGTCCTCCAAAAAATCCTGGTGTAAATGTGGTGAGAATTACAGAAAAAGGTATAATCCTTCTCACCTGGGTGTTGATTGCGCCAAACATCAAAATGTTGGTGAGAGCTTAAGAAGCCTGTGAGCCCTGTCAATAGTAAGATCTGGAGTAGTCACATCAGGCAGGAGCAAGGCTGAAAAGTCCAAAAAGAAAGTTAAGATGTCATCATCTTTCACCAATTTAGGTATGCCTTAGAACTGCACATTATTTCGGTTGGACCTATCCTCATTGTCAGCCAGTTTAAGCTTTATGGCTTCCTCTTCCTCCTCCATATCGATGGAAACATCGACTAGTTCATTATGGGCTGCAGTCAGCTTGGCCATCTTATTTTCTATATGGGATGGGCAATCCCCTAGGGAATGTAGTTCAGATTGTAAAGTCCCAATAAGGTGCCCTTCTAAAATCCACAAACAAGCCTCAGAAATGGGTTTAGAAGCATCCCCTGATAGAGCGCCTGAGGGAGGAGAACAGAGAGCAGAGTGATGAGTAATGAATGCAGCTCACACCTGGCTCCATAGGGTGCCTGTAACTGGGATGAGCGACTCTGCTGCCCATTGTGCTTCTAAAGTAAGAATGGCACCCATGGTCATGAATGGGCATGTATCCTGGGCGGGAGGGGGGAAATGGTAGGTCTCTGCTGCGTTGTGTGCTCAAGGGACTGTGGAGCGTACCCCCTGTGGTACACAACACAGCCAAACACATTGTTATGCCCTCCAAAAGATTCTTCTAGAAGTGATAAGGTCACATCGTATATAGGAGCTGTGGCTGTGATTGAGGCACCAAAAGGATCAGCTCTGCACTGAATTTATTGCATGTAGTGGGTGACACAGAAAATACTAAACAGTGATAAGTAAATAATTTCAGCCCAAATAGAATTTGTGCCAAATTAGCCAAAAGGTTAAAATCAAGTGCATCTATATACTTAGACAATAGGAGGAGTTAAAATATATTGCCACATGTGAACAGAAATACCTACATGTAATGTCACTCAGAATGGGGACTTCATGAGGGGTAACCAGTTCATCTAGTTCAAATACCTATTGTTTAGTGGAAGGCTTCTTATCTGTAAACTTTTTCTCGATCCCCAAGAACAAGAAGGTGAAAGCTAAATCAGTTTTTTTGGTCCTGAACACCCCTGCTTTGCTGCATGAACTTTGCTACTGAACCCTAGTGAGATAAGCCATAAGGCATGATATTTTCTGATGTGCACCTAGTTATAAGTTGTCTCCTGTCTTTTCTACTGGAGGTCAACATGGTGACTTTCTATTGTAAAATAGTTTTCATGTCCCTTGTTCAGGTAAACTAACATATGCACCATGTGTAGTGCAGAAATGAATATGCTTTATGTATGGATGGAATTTGCCTGAGCCAAGTATTAAATCTATAGATAGATTATTACTTTTTTAATTTTAATAATGTTACAATAGCCCCCCAAACCTCCTTATTTCTCAGACTGTAGACCAGAGGATTTAACATCGGAACACCAACAGTATAAAGCATTGATAGCAACATGTCCTGTTCTGTAGAGTCTTTAGATTCAGGTTTCATATACAAGAAAAAAAACTGGTGCATAGAATAATATAACAGTGATGAGGTGGGAGGCGCAGCTGGAGAAAGCTTTCATACGTCCTGCTGAGGAGCGGATCTTCAATATGGCGGAGGAGATAAAAATATAAGATATTACAGTGAGTAGGAATTGTACAACGAAAATAATGATGACTTCAGCGAGCATAAAAACCTTCCTGCTTGTCAAATCAGAGGAGGAAAGAACAATCACTGAATTCAGGTCACAGAAGAAATTATTTACATCATATGAATCACAAAATTTCAAAATGGCGGTAAGTATTATGTGTGATAGAGAATTTAGCACGCCAACTAACCATGCAGAGGCCACAATTATAATGTAGACATTCTTTCTCATTATTGTGTGATATTGTAAGGGCTTACATATTGCCACATAGCGGTCATAGGCCATTGATGTCAGAATAAAAATTTCACCATCAGCGCATAAGATAAAGAAAAACATCTGGGTCAGGCAGCAATGAAATGAGATCCTGTGATCTTGGGTCAGTGTGATCGTAAGAAGCTTGGGAATACAAGTAGAAGTCGTTGTGACATCTACAATGGTGAGGTTAGACAAAAAGAAATACATTGGAGTGTGTAATTTTGGTACCAAACATACAAGAATGATAATTGTCAAATTTCCCAAAAGAGCCATCAGGTAAATGATCAATAATGCAAAGAATAGTTCAAGTTGCCCCATGGAAAACATTGAGAAGGCAACAATGTAAAATTCATGCTCAGACGTAGCATTTGCACACTCATTCATGTTGTTGGCTGTGGATAAAGAAATGTTATGATGAATACTTACATACATGACATCAACGTCCTTGCTCTAATAATAAAGAGTAACAAGGACAGGAGCTTCTCCTTCATCCCATCAAAATAACCTTTAGAAAATTATGCCTAGAAATGAACAATCATGATTTATTTCAAATTTTCCAAAAATTTCTCGTTCAGACAAGCCCAAAATTTTGATGGTTTACCACTCACGAATCATTATTATACTCTGTGGTCACTTCAGAGCCCAGAGAGGTTTTCCCTGCATCTTCTCTGATATCATGCGCCCCAGAGTTACTGCTAAAGCCTGTGACTGGGCCTCATGGGTCATCTGGGAAGAGCCAATGTCATGTAGCTTGAGTCAAAGAATCATGACACTATCACATCCCACGAAAGAGGCTGCAAGTGCCTGTGGGTGAAGACCATATGCCCAAGAGAGGTGAGGAAAGGTGAGTATCACTCACTCAGATAGTTACATAGTTACCTAGTAGATGAGGTTGGATAAAGACATCAGTCCATCAAGTCCAACCTATAACCCTACAGTCCCCTACAGTGTTGATCCAGAGAAAGGCAAAAAAACCCATGAGGCTTATGCCGATTGCCCCATTTCAGGGGAAAAAATTCCCTCCCGACTCCAATCTGGCATTCAGTATAAAACCCTGGATCAACGTGCCCTTAAAATCTAGAACCATACCCCGTAATATTGTCTTTTCGAGAAAGGCATCCAGGCCCTCTTTGAACTTCTTGACCTAAGATTTGTAAATTGCCCAATGTTGTATTTATAATATTTTTAGGTTAGCTATTAAAGGAATATCTACCATATGTTTTTCATGGTGGGGCTAAAAAAATAAAAGATTTTTAAAAAATTAATAAATAAAAAAATATCAGAAAACATAAAACCATAAAAAGTGATTTTATTTTCCATAGTTGGTGTCACTGCAATCTGCCAAATTCTTTAAACACTATTTAATGGCTTCCTTAAAAAAATAAAAGTATATGTATACCAATATAGCTTTTTTAAAAAAATTGACTTGCTGCAAACAAACCCACATATGGTTGGCACGAAAATATTTTTTTAAATGAAATCTAATATTGTACAAAAATAGCAAACATAAATAACTATACATATTTGGTATATTCAAGAAAAGTAACAAGTTATATGTAAATTTAAAACATAAAAATGGAATGATAGAAATGTAATCAATTAGCTATTTGTGCCCCTAAATGAGGCCATTGCAAAATACAACGGATCCCATACGAAACAATCCCTCATGGAGTTTTGTAAAAAAAAAAAAAAGGTTTCATTTTTAGCATGTGACGGCCTAAAAATGAAATCTATTCTGTAATTTGATAGTGAAAATGGTTTTCAGTCTTTAAGGAATTAATAATTTTTTAGTTTTATTTATTATATATATTATTCCTATAACATCCTATAATTTTTACATGTTTCTTCTGTGGAAGAACAAAATACGTGAACCCTTTACTGAAAAAAGTAATACTCTTTACCTAGAAAACTAGTAGACTAGATACCTTATATCAGCTTCCAAAATATTTCTTACTGCACAGCACTTCAAATTACTCTAATCATATAACATTGTCAACTCTACTGTCCATAGTATAGAATTTCTTGAAGCTCTTATGAAGCTTTAGGACCGACAAAAGGTGATAGTCACACAGATGTAGCCCTGCCCAATTTGTTTGCAGATGCACCTACAGTGCAATTCCTTCTACCTCTCATTCCCTACAACATTGCAGGTGGGAGAGTGGGAGGAGAGGACTACCTTATTACTGTACAAACCAGGACCATGTGATTTAAAAAAATGGCCCTGGTTACTAGCAGTCAATGACTGCTATTAACCCCTAGCACAGGGACAATGGAGTCCCATCACTAGGATGAATTCCTCACAGTCTTCAGCCAATGACAGCGAGTAACCCTTATAACATACAGTAGTGATATAATGTGTAATGACCCTGTTGCCCACTATAATAAATTTAAAGTCACCCATGCCTTCCCCAGTCATTCAACCTCAGTTTTATGCCCAAGGTGCGAGGTGCGAAATGGGTTATCCTGCCTAGGCTCCTAAGAAGCTCACACATTGGATTGGCTGACCATTGTCTGCTACTGTCTGTCTTTTATAGCCCCTAAATGTAACAAGCCCCATTCTAGTCAAAATAGCAGACTTTCTTAGACACAACACATTTTGTCACATCTGTGCTTTAACCCTTTTACAACTAGATAACAGCAATGGCTCAGCACATTCTTATTTGCATTATTTGACCACTTGATAGTAACAAAACACTAGAAACACAATAGAGAACTTTGCAATGTTAATTTGGCTATTACTTACATTATAAAGTGTCTGCTACAATATGATCTCTGCCCAGAACATACCAGAAGCACCGACAACACAGTGAGCCCAGGAGTACTTAAAGTGATATAAGCATATAAGACAGTCAGATGGCTTTACATCGCAATACTTCTATATGTCATTAACAGTATCAAACAATACTATTCGCACAGTGTGAAGACCCTGTGTAAGGGAATATGTCATGACAGCACACCACCATGCAACATAGTAATCTAATGCAAACACATATCTCAATAGAAAGAAACTGCAGGGCTTACCTTGCGTTTTGCTTGTACCACGTCCTTCCTCATCCAAAGCAAGACCCCCGCTATACTAGGCCCCAGAAAAGTGATACAGAGTTCAAGTTATGAATTTGCAGCACAGTACATGGGCAGCAGATTTGAGACTTTCCAGATTGGGGAACACATGTAATTTACAGCCCTATAAGGATACCAAATTCTGGACATGGGTTAAAAAGGATAAGCTTAGTTGTGCAGAATTAAAAACTTTCCTGAATTTATGCCTTGGGTATGAGTTGAAGACCAGAATCTAATATACTGTAGTTGATCACATAACTATCCACAAATTTTATCGACTAAAAAATATTTTATCCACATATAATAGCGCTCATCCTACTTTTCTTCTTTAGTTTACAGATGCTGCCCATTGTGCAACTGCCACTGTGCCAGTAATATGTCTGCCAAAAACTTAAAAGACCTCTCTCCTGTCTCCCTTCTTTTTGGAATTTTTTCCCCCATTCATTTCAACATTTTTCAATCTTGTAAACCCTCAAACACTGAGCCTAACCTCGTGTTTCACTATAACCTCACTTGACATATCTGGAGATGATCTTACCTTCCTTAATAAAATGGATGCTTGTAAAGGATTGACACCCATTGAAATTTATGGATTATTTTGGAAATACCATTTCAGTAAAATACCTGAGAATTACACATGGAGGTCTGTGAGTCAGTTCTCTTGTCTTTCGCTGTTGGTGTGACCTGGGAGAGTCTATTTTATAATGTAAATATGACTGCAAAATTGTGTCCATTGAGAGGATAAAAATTATCAGGAGGAATAATTATCTCTATTGTTCTATTTGGTGGTGTAATGTCCCACTAGGACACCGCTTTTGGGAAAGGTTGCTTAAAGTGTCGCTTTACATATGTTTTGTATTTTTCCTACCTGAAAGCCAGGTTTACAGTGATTATTGCATTATATTACATATTTTACATGGTTTGACCTTTATCCATGGTTGTATAACTGTATCTTTAACTGAACGATTGAACCATTTGTGGATGAAGTAGAACAGATAGAACTTCTTTAAGTAGAACCGTAAGTGAAAATACTATATTGTGGGGTCTTCAGACCCCAGAGTGTAATAGGTGGAGGCCTAGGAGAGGTGTCAAAAAAATAACAAACATTTATACTCACCTTCCATCACCTCTTCTGAGCCTTGTCGCAACATCCTCGGCTCTCTCTGGGTCCTCCTCCAGGCTTCTGGTGACATCATACGCCCAGAGTCATCACAAAATCACAGGCCTCAGTGGTCATATGGGGCGTGATGAGTGTCATGATGTTATGGCACTTGGCATGCCCCATGTGACTGCTAAGGCCCAAACACAGAACTCAGCGGTGATCCCGGGTGCATAATGTCACCCAGAAGCCCGGAAGAGAGCCAAGAGAGATTTGTGAACGCCGTGAGGAGACCCAGAAAAGGTGAAGGAAGGCAACTATAATTGTTTGTTATTTTTTATATTTTTTACCTCCCCTGGGTCTCCTACTATTATGCTCTGGGGTCTCAAGAGATCCCAGATGTCATATTTTAGTAGAGGTGCATTCACATGTGCACGCATATATACATATATACAGGAGGCATTTGGTCAGTATTGCAGGTGATGCTAAGGGATAAGATTTCATACCTTGCTAGTTTGGTTCCAGGCTTGAATCAGACCCTGATAAATTGGGTATCCTATTGTGGTATCTAGTTTGGGTCCTAATCCACAGAATGAACTTGTGAGATGGATCCAGAGTACCTTTTTTTTAGCAGGTGGACACAGATTTGTTTGAGTACTTGTTGCCCTCTATATTAAAGAAAAAAAAAAACATTTGCTTGAATTTTATAGCTAAGACATATTTTATTTAATTTTCTCTGTTTGATATTTTTGTGTCAAAAAGGCAAAAGTATTGTAGGTATGACACCTTTATTGGCTAGACAGAAAAATGACATTTGCAAGCTTTCAAGCATAGAGACTCCTTCTTCAGGCTATTCCAAATGAATAACTGAGAACACATTACAACATCTAGAAGATGCTACACAAAGACAATAAGTTCATGAGGTGACAGGTTAGTAAGATAAGGCAGGACAATAAAGGTTAGGTTATAGGGGTGAGGACTTAGTAGTTAAGGGATCTGGGTGGAGGGGGGGTGAAGTGTGTCCACTTAAGGGCTCATAAATGCAGGTGTTAGATTAAGTCCTTTTGTCAAAGAAGGAGATCTTATCATCAACTTGAATTCCCAAATTTTTCTTTCTCTGTCATTCTTGAAGAGAATTTTTAGAATCAGGACTTTTAAGTCTGAAAAACTGTGGTGTGGCCCAGTGAATTCTTTTCCTGTGGGTATATCCAGCTGCCATTTTATTTTGTGCCTGTGTAAATACATCTTGGCCTGTAGATTCTGTTTCATTTCTCAAATGTAAATTCCTTCATTGGGTCACCTTGTACACAGTATCATGTACACCACATTGGAGGATGTACATGAAAGTGTTCCAGTGATTTTATAGCCCTTCGTGTGTTTGGTAAGCGGACTATGCTTGTTGACAAGATGTAGGTATAAGTCATACATTTGTTTTGCTGTTGCATGGATATGTTCTAGTTTCTGATGATGACACTAAGGAATCTCCTGGTTAGAAGTGCCCTTAAGGGGTTGTCCTCTTATGGACACTTATCAACTTTCCACAGGAGAAAGCATAAGTGTCTGATCACTGGGGGACCTGGAGGAGGCCTTAGGGGGACTTTCGGTCCCCTATCCTGCGGATCACTGGGGGACCCAGTGAAGGGATACTTATCCCCTGTCCTGTGGATAAGGGATAAGTGTCCATAACAGGACAACCCCTTTAGGTTTGGTGGTTATGTATTTTTTTTTTTATTCAAATTTTTTATTGTTTTTTTACAGTAAGTACAAAGGAATACAATAGTAGCAGGTAAAAGGTAAATTAGCGTGTACAGGTAAATTGGCAGATGAGATAATACAGTCATCAAAATAACCAACAGAGTATAAAGATGATAATTACTAAGCTGAGAATCAGATAATGGTGCACAATCTAGATATAAGTGATGTGGGAGATGCATCCTGTATACATGACGAGAAAGAAGGTGGGGGAGGTGAGGGGGATTATGTGTTAGTAAGGGGGAGGGGGAAAGGGGAGGGGAATTGGTAGAAAGAGAGGGTGGTGGGGTTGGCCAGTGGTTGGGGGGAGGTGGAACGACTGGTATTATAATTGTAGATTCAGCCTTTTGGACCAGGTTTTGACAAACAGGTGATGAGACCTGTGCTTCCAGCTAGAAAGTTCCTTTAATCTGGCAATCTGGCTCACTTTGTCAATCCATTGTGACTTGATAGGTGGGTCTTGTTGTAGCCAGAGTGTAGGGATGAGCACCTTAGCTGCTAATAAGAGTGAAGTGATGAGGTTGGATCTGGACGGTGTGTAGGAAGAGGTTGGGAGAGAGAGGATGACCATAGCTGGGTTTATCATGAAGTCGGGTCAGGAGAAAATCTGTATAGTGAGTTGGACGTCTTTCTAGCAGGGTTGGATCGCGGGACAATGCCACCATATGTATGAAATCATTCCTTCATGGGAGTGACACCTCCAGAAAAGATTTAAATCTGTCAGTTTCATCCAGTAGAGCAAACTGGGTGAACGGTACCATCTGGTCAGCAATATATAATGAGTCTCCTGTAAGCAGATACAAGTTGAAGGCCCATCAGTTGATCTGAGTACTGATTTGACATCCTCTTCGGTCAGAGTGGTGCCGAGTTCAGATTCCCAAGACGTTAGGAACACCAACTTGGAGTATTTGGGAGGATCAATAAATCTCTCTCTATGGGGTTCAATGAAGGTAATGTAAATTCAAACTGATAGAGATGCGTTCTCAAGTCGAATATCCAGAGAAAATCACCAAGAAGTTTTGAAAGGTGAGCTCTCTGGAGGAAAGCCAAATGCAGGTCTGATAGTAAGTTTTCCATCTGTGACAGCGGATGACCTGCTTGGAGAGGGAGAAGATTCTGCAGGCAGAAGGAACAAAGCTTATCCCAAAGGTACTTGTAGACAGAGCTTGACATTGCCAGCAGGTCTGGTATAAGGCTTTTGCAGACTAATTGATTCATTAGGTCACGCCAAGTTTCACATGCACCCTTGACCAGTTGGACGAGGTGTTTAGCTTTGTGTCCTGTGGAGCCATATAGCCATACGTCTGCAAGCAGGGATGGGCCAAACAGGACTTTCTAGATGTCATTGAGCGTTTTACAGGTACATCTCAATAAATTTTCTAGATTCTTTACACACAGAGTGTTCTATTTCAAGTGTTTTGTTTCTGTAAATGTTGATTATGGATTACAGCTAATGAAAATGCAAATCTAAGAAAATTAGAATATTGTGAAAAAGTTCAGTATTGTAAATTCAGTGTGTCACCTGCCAAGGTTTCCTAAGCCTTTAAATGGTCCCTCAGTCTGGTTCAGTAGGACACACAATCATGGAAGACGCTGATTATGAATTGTATTACTGAAATAAATGAACATTTCAAAGATATTCTAATTTATTGAAATGCACCTGTATCTCTGCCAAGTCTGGTCAGATCCATCCATCTCTTCAATTGAACCGCTTTGTAATAGCCAAAAAGATTTGTTAAGTTCATACCTCCCGCAGATTTCTGTCTCAGTAGTAAGGAGAGAGGGGGTAGAAAGCCAAGAAGACACTTTGAAGAGTCATCTTGAATAACGAGGAAGGCAGATGTATTGGAATCATGTGGAGTTGATACAACACCTTAGGCAGGATGTAGGTCTGAAGTAGATTTCTCCTTCCCAACCAGGAGAGAGGTAGAGAATTGTAGGAGGAAAGCAGTGTGCGTACAGTGCTGGCCAAAAGTATTGGCACCCCTGCAATTCTGTCAGATAATACTCAATTTCTTCCAGAAAATGATTGCAATCACAAATGCTTTGGTAATAATATCTTCATTTATTTTGCTTGCAATGAAAAAACACAAAAGAGAATGAAAAAAAAAGTCAAATCATTGATCATTTTACACAAAATTCCAAAAATGGGCCGGACAAAAGTATTGGCACCCTCAGCCTAATACTTAGCAGCACAACCTTTAGACAAAATAACTGCGAACAACCGCTTCCGGTAACCATCAATGAGTTTCTTACAATGATCTGCTGGAATTTTAGACCATTCTTCTTTGGCAAATTTCTCCAGGTCCCTGAGATTTGAAGGGTGCCTTCTCCAAACTGCCATTTTGAGATCTCTCCACAGGTGTTCTATGGGATTCAGGTCTGGACTCATTGCTGGCCACTTTAGAAGTCTCCAGTGCTTTCTCTCAAACCATTTTCTAGTGCTTTTTGAAGTGTGTTTTGGGTCATTGTCCTGCTGGAAGACCCATGACCTCTGAGGGAGACCCAGCTTTCTCACACTGGGCCCTACATTATGCTGCAAAATTTGTTGGTAGTCTTCAGACTTCATAATGCCATGCACACGGTCAAGCAGTCCAGTGCCAGAGGCAGCAACCCCAAAACATCAGGGAACCTCCGCCATGTTTGACTGTAGGGACCATGTTCTTTTCTTTGAAGGCTTCTTTTTTTTTCCTGTAAACTCTATGTTGATGCCTTTTCCCAAAAAGCTCTACTTTTGTCTCATCTGACCAGAGAACATTCTTCCAAAAAGTTTTTGGCTTTCTCAGGTAAGTTTTGGCAAACTCCAGCCTGGCTTTTTTATGTCTCTGGGTCAGAAGTGGGGTCTTCCTGGGTATCCTACCATAGAGTCCCTTTTCATTCAGACGCCGACGGATAGTACAGGTTGACACTGTTGTACCCTCGGACTGCAGGGCAGCTAGAACTTGTTTGGATGTTAGTCGAGGTTCTTTAGCCACCATCCGCACAATCTTTCGTTGAAATCTCTCGTCAATTTTTCTTTACAGTCCACATCTAGGGAGGTTAGCCACAGTGCCATGGGCTTTAAACTTCTTGATGACACTGCGCACGGTAGACACAGGAACATTCAGGTCTTTGGAGATGGACTTGTAGCCTTGAGATTGCTCATGCTTCCTCACAATTTTGCTTCTCAAGTCCTCAGACAGTCTTTGGTCTTCTTTCTTTTCTCCATGCTCAATGTGGTACACACAAGGACACAGGACAGAGGTTGAGTCAACTTTAATCCATTTCAACTGGCTGCAAGTGTGATTTAGTTATTGTCACCACCTGTTATGTGCCACAGGTAAGTAACAGGTGCTGTTAATTACACAAATTAGAGAAGCATCACATGATTTTTTAAAGGGTGCCAATACTTTTGTCCACCCCCTTTTTTGTGTTTGGTGTGGAATTATATCCAATTAGTTTTTTTGACAATTCTTTTTGTGGTTTTCCATTGAAGACAAATTAAATGAAGATATTATTACCAAAGCATTTGTGATTGCAATCATTTTCTGGAAGAAATTGAGTATTATCTGACAGAATTGCAGGGATGCCAATACTTTTGGCCAGCACTGTATCTCCAACAGCAGTGAACAAAAGTTTTCTTTGTAGAGATCGGTTGGGTTCACAGTTAGGTAGACCCCCAAGTATTTGATGGACTTTGACTTTCATTGGAAGGGGGCAAGAACGCACATGGATTCTGTCTCTGTCGCTGATAGGGTAATGTTGATCACTTCCGATTTGGATAGATTCACCTTGTAACCTGACTGATAGCCATAGTGGGTGAGTAGTTCGACCACCATATAAAGATCAATGGAGGGGTTTGTGGTGAGAAACAGGACGTCGTCTGCAAAGGCAGAGGCTTGGAGCGTCTGTTTACTAATTCTGGCTTTGGATGTCTTGGTGCGAGCGAGCAGCTTGTAACAGTATTTCCAGAACCAGAATGAGTAATGCTGGAGACAGTGGAAAGCCTTGTAGTGTGCCTTTTTTTATCTTAAAACTGGGGTAGAGAGTGCCATTAATTTTAAGGCGTGCATGAGGTTGGGCCCCTCACCCACCCCAAAGGTACTATAAAAACTGTAGAGAGCTATTGTTGAGTAGTCTTGGTATGGATCATGAAACTGATGCCATGCAAGTCTGGAAGTCATTGAATGACGGATATATATCAGTGCATGCAATGGGGCTCCACATCCAGTGAGTTATGACATCATTTGTAACCATAGTTAAGTATTATCTATTTTCATTTATTAAACACTTATTAATTCATTATATTCAGGTGCGATTATAGTCATTCTTTGACCATCTTTGAGTTAACTTAAAAAAAAAATCTGTTTGCCTGCAGTCTGCAAAGTTCAAAGGCCAAGTCTGTAAGTCTTCAGTATCCACAAGAGTCACTAAATTAAAGGGGTTGTCCAGTAATTTCAGAACTCAGGGAGGAGGCCAGGGAAGGTGAAACAGGAAAAAAAAAAATCATACCCACCTGTTCCCGGTGTCCGTTGACATCACAGGTTCGCCAGCCTCTTCCCTGAGTTCTGAAATTCCTGGACAACCCGTTTAGCCCTTAAATGCAGAGGCGCACCTCTAATGAGGCGAAGTGAGGTGACCTCCTCAGGCGGCACTGTCCGTCACTGTCTGGGGGGCGGCATTTTTACTATTTATTTAATGTAAACCAGCCCAGGACAGGCCGCTTTAAAAGAAAACCAGAGCTGAGCAGGGCCTGTCCTGGGCTGGTTTACGAGACGTTGCATCTCAGCGCAGGCAGCGATACAATGATGTCATCGCGCCTCCTACGCTGAGACACAGACGTCGCTGACAAGAAGAGGAGGCGGCAGCTACATCAAAGCATCGCAGGTAGGTGAGGAGAACTTTTTTTATATATATAAATAGGCCGTAAGCTGCTGGAGTATCCCCAGCAAGTAACGGCCTATTTATTTACTTTCCCGCATCTGCTGTGGCTGCCCCTGCTTCCCCTTCTGCTATGGGATGCAGAAAGGGAAGTGGATGCCGCTGTGAGCGGCCGTGGGCATCGGTTAGTGAGGCCGCAGGCCGCAAATACTACTACTATTATACTCCGGGGTCTGAAAAGACCCCGGAGTATAATAATCGGACACCCAGGGGAGGTGAGGGAACATAAAAACCAATGTTACTTACCTCTCATGCGATCGGTGTTACTCCGAGCAGGCTTGGGGCCTCTGGTGACGTCATCAGGTCGCGTCGCCGGCCTGATCACGTGACGTGTGTGCGCAATTAAACAGGACTGAAAGCTGCGGGGAGTGCACCGGTGTCCAGGATAGGTAAGTCACCTCCCCTGGGTCTCCGATCATTATACTCGGGAGTCTGAAAAGATCCCCGAGTATAATAATAGTTCATGGGTGGGCAACTATGGGGCATAATACCGTGTGCAGGGGCCACTGTGGAGCATAATACCAGTTCAGGGGCCACTATGGAGCATAATACCGTGTGCAGGGGCCAATATGGGGCATAATACCGTGTGCAGGGGCCACTAGGGGGCATAAAACTGTGTGCAGGGGTTGCTGGGGAACATTATACTGTGTGCAGGGGCCACTGCAGGGTATAATACCATGTGCAGGGGCCACTATGGAGCATAATACCGTGTGCAGGGGCCGCTGCAAGGCATAATACCATGTGCAGGAGACACTATGGAGCATAATACCGTGTGCAGGGGCCGCTGTGAGGCATAATACAGTGTGCAGTGGCTGCTGTGGAACATTATAGTATGTGTAAATGGGGCGTTATAAACAGGGGCTATGGCGCCTGTTTATATGACATGCTGTCTGTTTATAATGGCCGTGTGATGTAATTCCAGCCTTGTCACATAGACATGTACAGTGCTGGCCAAAAGTATTGGCACCCCTGCAATTCTGTCAGATAATACTCAATTTCTTCCAGAAAATGATTGCAATCACAAATGCTTTGGTAATAATATCTTCATTTAATTTGTCTTCAATGGAAAACCACAAAAAGAATTGTCAAAAAGCCAAATTGGATATAATTCCACACCAAACACAAAAAAGGGGGTGGACAAAAGTATTGGCACCCGTTGAAAAATCATGTGATGCTTCTCTAATTTGTGTAATTAACAGCACCTGTTACTTACCTGTGGCACATAACAGGTGGTGGCAATAACTAAATCACACTTGCAGCCAGTTGAAATGGATTAAAGTTGACTCAACCTCTGTCCTGTGTCCTTGTGTGTACCACATTGAGCATGGAGAAAAGAAAGAAGACCAAAGAACTGTCTGAGGACTTGAGAAGCAAAATTGTGAGGAAGCATGAGCAATCTCAAGGCTACAAGTCCATCTCCAAAGACCTGAATGTTCCTGTGTCTACCGTGCGCAGTGTCATCAAGAAGTTTAAAGCCCATGGCACTGTGGCTAACCTCCCTAGATGTGGACGGAAAAGAAAAATTGACGAGAGATTTCAACGAAAGATTGTGCGGATGGTGGCTAAAGAACCTCAACTAACATCCAAACAAGTTCTAGCTGCCCTGCAGTCCGAGGTACAACAGTGTCAACCCGTACTATCCGTTGGCATCTGAATGAAAAGGGACTCTATGGTAGGATACCCAGGAAGACCCCACTTCTGACCCAGAGACATAAAAAAGCCAGGCTGGAGTTTGCCAAAACTTACCCGAGAAAGCCAAAAACTTTTTGGAAGAATGTTCTCTGGTCAGATGAGACAAAAGTAGAGCTTTTTGGGAAAAGGCATCAACATAGAGTTTACAGGGAAAAAAAAGAGGCCTTCAAAGAAAAGAACACGGTCCCTACAGTCAAACATGGCGGAGGTTCCCTGATATTTTGGGGTTGCTTTGCTGCCTCTGGCACTGGACTGCTTGACCGTGTGCATGGCATTATGAAGTCTGAAGACTACCAACAAATTTTGCAGCATAATGTAGGGCCCAGTGTGAGAAAGCTGGGTCTCCCTCAGAGGTCATGGGTCTTCCAGCAGGACAATGACCCAAAACACACTTCAAAAAGCACTAGAAAATGGTTTGAGAGAAAGCACTGGAGACTTCTAAAGTGGCCAGCAATGAGTCCAGACCTGAATCCCATAGAACACCTGTGGAGAGATCTCAAAATGGCAGTTTGGAGAAGGCACCCTTCAAATCTCAGGGACCTGGAGAAATTGGCCAAAGAAGAATGGTCTAAAATTCCAGCAGAGCATTGTAAGAAACTCATTGATGGTTACCGGAAGCGGTTGTTCGCAGTTATTTTGTCTAAAGGTTGTGCTACCAAGTATTAGGCTGAGGGTGCCAATACTTTTGTCCGGCCCATTTTTGGAGTTTTGTGTAAAATGATCAATGATTTGACTTTTTTTTTCATTCTCTTTTGTGTTTTTTCATTGCAAGCAAAATAAATGAAGATATTATTACCAAAGCATTTGTGATTGCAATCATTTTCTGGAAGAAATTGAGTATTATCTGACAGAATTGCAGGGGTGCCAATACTTTTGGCCAGCACTGTATAGGACGAGGCTGTAGTTACATTACATGGCCGCTATGAGATGAATGACACTATGTAAACAGAGAAGCTGTCACGGCGCTTACATAGGTACCCTTCACACAGCTGATCAGTAGGGGTCCAGGGTTTTTGAACCCCACTGATTAGTTTATTAATGACCTGGAAAAGCTTTTAATTAGTTAACACCTGGGGCATTATTAATAAGGGGCACTATTTATACAGGGTACACATGGACATTATTAATATAAAGATGCATTTGGGGGTATTATTCATTATGGGGGGGTTATATCATATATTTTATAATTGGGGGTAGCAGCAGGATGGGTGTGCAGGTGATGACAATGTGGGTTGGATGCCTGGAAAAAGTGAGGAGTCAAAGATGTCTGTGTTGTAAACTTTACAGAGACAAGTCACAGCTGGAAGAAGTGGTCATGGCGGTCCAAAGGGAAGAGAAGGGAAATGTGACCGATTAATCAGAGACGTCACCTGTAAATCACAAAATGTTACTGCCCTGTATTCACCTAAATGATAGAGGATAAATACCTGAGTGATGGGGGTCTGTCTGCTGAGACCGCCACTGAGCCTGAATATTGTTTTTTTCCCCCCACTGGGTGGGAATTCAGCCTGACCACAGCCATATATATAGGTGTGTCACTTGGTGGATGGATGAACCCGCGTGGCTCTCATTCACTTCGATGGGAGTGCCAAAGATAGCCGAAGTCCAGTACTCAGCTATCTGCGGCGCTCCGATTATAGAGAATGGGGGCCACGTGGGCTCGTCCATCCACCGAGCAGAAGATGTGTGAAGTTATTGTCATTGTTAATGCCGTATTGTTGATCTGATACTGAAGTAATACAGGAAAAAGAATTCTTAAAAACTGTTTTATAACTTTGTGTATGTTTATTGTGCGACGATAACAGTGTGTGAAGCTAGTAGCATGCAAACTCAATTTTTTTTTTTTTTTTTTTTTGGGGGGGGGGCGTCTTTCTATAGTCTGCCTCAGGCAGCAAAGAGGCTAGGTTCACCACTGCTTAAATGTACATTCTGGCGCACCTGACTAAGTATGGTGTCTGCTCTGAAACAGAGCGACCGCACTGACTGCCGGGTCTGTGCTGCAGCAGGCTTCAATAGTTATGTAGGAAATCTGCCATAGACTGCAAAACAGTAGTATTGCAGTCTATGGCACAGTTGATCTAAAGATCGCAAGTTTAAGCCCCCTAGGTGGGCTAAAAAGAAAGTTAAAAAAAAAAGAAAAAAGTTTTTAAAAATAAATAAATAAATAAATAAACTAAGTTTAAATCACCCCCTTTCCCTAGATCACATATAAATATAAATAAATATAAGTAAATATCAATACATTTGGCATCCAAAATGCCCAAATTATTAAAATATAAAAACATTTGTCCCATACGGTAAATGCTGTAGCAGGAAAAAAAAAATCAAAATGGCTGATCCGGCGTTTTTTCGCCAAATTGCCTCCCTAAAAAAAATGGAATAAAAAGTGATCAAAATAGTATACATTCTCCAATATGGTATCAATAAAAACTACATATTGTCCTGCAAAAAAAGACACCTTACACAGCTCCTTACACTGAAGTATAAAAAAAGTTGTAGGTGTCAGACTATGGTAATTCAAAGAATTTTTTTTTCTTCAAAATTTATAGTCATTGTAAAGTTATTAAAACATGAAGAAAACTATATAAATATATACTGACCTGCAGAATAAAGCTAGCATAACATTTTTACCACAGAATAGAACCCGTACAAACAAAACCCATAAGAAAATGGCGGTACTGCGTTTTTGTTCTCAATTCCAACTCATTCTCAATTTTTTTACTGCTTCCCAGTACATTGTACAGAATAATAAATGGTAGCATTTTGAAGTACAACCTGTCACGCAAAAATAAAGCCTTCATATGACTATGTAAACTGAAAAATTAAAAAGTTATGGCTTTTGGAATATAGGGAGTAAAAACAAAAACATGAAAATGAAAAATGTCTGCGTCAAACACAACCATAGCTCTAGTACATTATATACATAATATATATTATATCTATCTATCTATCTATCTATCTATCTATCTATCTATCTATTTATTACTTCCAATATTCCAATATCACTGTCATCTTATAATGGATTTTCATCTTTGCAGTTTTCATATTCAAAACACTAAGATCTACATGACATTGAAAAGGTGGTATAGACAGTGGTGTAGACTACTGTTTCTCTACCTTTTCTAGTGATGTATCCACTAGTGAGGAAAAGTACCCCCAAAGTAGTGTTCACTTATAAATTTTAGAAAAAATAATGCTTCATTTGAAGCCTCTATCAGCAGTTATGTAATGGCTCCCCTCAATGCCCCCACATGTAATATAATGCCTCCCACATTCAGTATAATGGCCTTCATATCAAGAGATGTTTAAGGAGCCACGGCCGAGTTGCATTCATTACTCACCACTCTGTTCCATGCTGCCTCTCTACTCCGGGACCTGCTGTCATGTAAGCACTAGGAGCAAAGAGGACGTAATGAATGCAGCTCACACCTGGCTCCAAAGGGTGTCTGTAACTGCGATGAGTGCCTCTGCTGCTCATTGTGCTTCTAAAGTAAGGATGGTATCCATGGCCATGCATGGCATCTATCCTGGATGGGGGGGAGTGGTGAGTCTCTGCTGTGTCGTGTACTCCAGGGACTGTGGGGGGTACCCATTGTGGTACACAACACAGCCGAACCCAGCGTTATGCCCTCCAAAAGCTTCTTCTAGAAGTGATAGGGTCACACTGTATATAGGAGCTGTGGCTGTGATTGAGACACCAAAGGGATCAGCTCTGCACTGAATTTATTGCCTGTGTATGGAGAGTTGTGGGTGACGCTTAGATAGAAATACTAAGCAAATAATTAATGCAAGCAATTCATTTTGGCCCAAATAGAATTTGTGTCAAATTAACCAAAAGGTTAAATTCCAGTGCATCCCAATATATATATATGTATATATATATATATATATATATATCACCCCATGTGGACAGAAATACCCACTTGTCAACACGATGACTTTCTATAGTAAAATATTTTTTTATGTCCCACCTTCAGGTAAACTAACATATGCACCATGTGTAGTGCAGAAATGAATATGCTTTATGTATGGATGGAACTTGTCCTGTTAGCCAAATATTAAATCGATAGATAGATTATTACTTTTTTAATTTTAATAATATTACAATAGCCCCCCAAACCTCCTTATTTCTCAGACTGTAGACCAGAGGATTTAACATCGGAACACCAACAGTATAAAGCATTGATAGTAACATGTCCTGATCTTTAGAGTCTTCAGATTCAGGTTTCATGTACAAGAACAAAACTGGTGCATAGAATAATATAACAGTGATGAGGTGGGAGGCGCAGCTGGAGAAAGCTTTCATACGTCCTGCCGAGGAACGGATCTTCAATATGGCTGAGAAGATAAAGATGTAAGATATTACAGTGAGTAGGAATTGTACAAGGGAAATAATGATGACTTCAGCGAGCATAAAAACCTTCCTGCTTGTCAAATCAGAGGAGGAAAGAACAATCACTGAATTCAGGTCACAGAAGAAATTATTTACATCATACGAATCACAAAATTTCAATATGGCAGTAAGTATTGTGTGTGATAGAGAATTTAGCGCGCCAACAATCCATGCAAACACCACCATTATAATACATACATCCTTTCTCATTATTGTGTAATATAGTAAGGGCTTACATATTGCCACATAGCGGTCATAGGCCATTGATGTGAGAATGAAAATTTCACCATTAGCACATAAGATGAAGAAAAACATCTGGATCAGGCAGCAATGAAATGAGATCCTGTGATCTTGGATCATAAGAATCGTAAGAAGCTTGGGAATACAAGTAGAAGTGGATGTGATATCTACAATGGCGAGGTTAGACAAAAAGAAATACATTGGAGTGTGTAATTTTGGTACCAAACATACAAGAATAATAATTGTCAAATTTCCCAAAAGAGCCATCAGGTAAATGATCAATAATGCAAAGAATAGCTCAAGTTGCCCCATGGAAAACATTGAGAATGCAACAATGTAAAATTCATGCTCAGAGGTGGCATTTGTACACTCATTCATGTTGTTGGCTGTGGAAAAGACATATGATGATGAATACTTACATACATATATAATGTTGAGACCGTGTTAGCCATTGAAACTAGTGGAAGAGTGAAGAAATCAGGCGATACCTTTTAGAGGCTAACTGAGTATATTTGATGGTAAGCTTTCGGAAGTACTAGCTCCCTTCATCAGACATGGTGTTATACAAGAACCGAAAATTCACAGATTTTTTTTATACCCTATACACATGGTCTTCAAAGGATTTTAGAGTCCTTAAAAAAAAACAACAAAATGTAATCTAAGTAGAGAAGTTATTTACAACCAGTCAAAAAATAAACAATCTGGAAAGTTGTGGGTCGTGACAGAGGGATCTGTTATCTGTTTGCAATGAGCTAGTGATTTGTGACCCTCACAGGTCATACATAGTGTGACATGAAGCTGGCATGAATATTAAGTCCAAATTGCAGAGTTTGAAATTTTTGCATAAACTTGTATTCCCATTCTTTCCTTTCCTCCTGCATCTTAAACTGTCCCATTAAAACCACAACTCGCAAATCTTCAATAGAGTGGTTTTCTCTGGAGAAATGTGCGGCCACTGGGAGATCTGTTCTGCTGTTATTAATATTGGATCTGTGTGAGTTCATTCATTGACTAAGTCTCTGCCCCGTTTCCCCCACATAGAGGCCTGTGGTGGGACATTGCACACACATTATGAGATACACCACATTGGAAGACCTGCAGGAAAATGTCCCCCTAATTCTGTGCACCTGTTGTGACTGTGGGACAGGTACACTGTCAGCGGTGTGGATATGCTTGCAGGTCATGCACCTTTTTTGTAGGCAAGGTGAGGTGCCATTTTCAGTTGGGGCCTTCAGGGCACTCTGGACAATAATACGCCTCAGGTTTGGTGGTTGTCGAAAGGAAAGGAGAGGGGGGACTGGAAATACGTCCTTGAGTCTGTTGTCCCTATGTAGCACAGGTTGGAGCTCCTTGGCAATCCTTCGTAGGATCTCCAGCTGTGGGTTGTAGGTGACAACTAGGGGCACTCGGGCATCTTTCTGGGTCTCTCTATATGTGAGCAGACTGTCTCTGTTAATGGTTGCCGCATTGTTTAATTGATTGTCCGTCACTTTTGGTTTGTATCCCAGTCGGAAAAATTTCATCCTCATATCCAGGAGGTGCTTGTCCAGGTCTGCTTTCTTGGAGCAAATACAATTTTTATCGTATAGCCTGGCTGTAAATAATAGATTGTGTTGTGTGCTTGGGGTGGAAGCTGTCGTTTCTCAGGTAGGCCGTTCTGTCTGTGGGTTTGTGGTATATCGATGTGAGTAGCCGGTGGTCTTTGATATATATTGTGGTATCCAGAAAGTGGATTTCACTCTCTGAATAGCTAAGTTTAAGGTTGATGGTAGGGTGAAAGTCATTGAAGTGATTATGGAATTGAAGTAGGTCCTCCTCACCTGCAGTCCAGATAACAAGGATATCATCGATATAACGAAGGTAAATCATAGGTTTGGTGGCGCATGTTAATAAATATGCTCCTTCCAGTTCTGCCATAAAGAGATTTGCATACTGGGGTGCACATCTGGCCCCCACTGAAGTTCCCATTCGCTGTAGATATAGATCCTCTCCAAAGGTAAAATGGTTGTGGCTAAGGATGAATTGTATGAGCTGTGTTACTGGTTCTGTTGGGAGGTTTTGTTTTTCCAGGTGTACCCGACATGCTGCAACTCCATCCTTGTGGGGAATGTTGGTATACAGGGATTCCACATCCATGGTGGTCAAAATGGTACCCTCAGGTAGTGGGCCCAGGGCATTCAGTTTATTAAGAAGGTCAGTGGTGTCATGGATGTAGCTTGGAGTATCCCTGACAAGGGGTTTTAGGAGATTTCCCACCCAACCTGAGATGTTTTCTGTCAGTGTCCCAATTCCAGAAATGATAGGCCTCCCAGGGTTGCCATCTTTGTGTATCTTTGGGAGCATATAGAAGCAGCCCAGCCTGGGATCCTCTTGGATAAGCCCTTTTACCTGATTCTGGATCTGGATTGGAAACTTCTTGATCATATTCTTTAGTTCTTTAATATATTGAAGATTTGCGAGTTGTGGTTTTAATGGGTCAGTTTAAGATGCAGGAGAGGAAACAGTGGGAGTACAAGTTTATGCAAAAATTTCAAACTCTGCAATTTGGACTTAATATTCATGCCAACTTCATGTCACACTATGTATGACCTGTGAGGGTCACAAATCACTAGCTCATTGCAAACAGATAACAGATCCCTCTGTCACGCCCCACAACTTTCCAGATTATTTATTTTTTGACTGGTTGTAAATAACTTCTCTACTTAGATTGCATTTTGTTTTGTTTTTTTAACGACTCTAAAATCCTTTGAAGACCATGTGTATAGGGTATAAAAAAATCTGTGAATTTTCGGTTCTTGTATAATACCATGTCTGATGAAGGGAACTAGTACTTACGGAAGCTTACCATCAAATATACTCAGTTAGCCTCTAAAAGGTATCGCCTGATTTCTTCACTCTTCCACTACTTACATACATGACATCAAAGCCCTTGCTGTAATAATAAAGAGTAACTAGGATAGGAGCTTCTCCTTCATCCCATCAAAATAACCTTTAGAAAATTATAACAATAGGTGAATGAAGATAATAATTTTTTTTTTTTTCAGTTACACCTAGAGATGAACAAACATGGTTCATTACAAATTTTCTAAAAATTTGTGGTTTGGACAAGCCCAAGATTTTGATGGTTTGCCACTCAAGAATCTCTTCAGACCCCAAAGTACAAAACTTAGACACCCAGGGGAGGTGTGAAGAAAATAAAAAATTCTGATATTTACTTTTCCTTATCCCTCCTAGACATCACCTCTCGGGCTCTTGCAGCTCTTGAGATTTTCCCGGCATCTTCTCTGACATCATGTGGCCAAAGAGGAAAAACAAAAATATTCATGCTGGTATCTTCTCTGTTTGTCAAGTTCCTTGGGCCATACCTAGGGCAAGGCCCCAGGAAATGGGTTATCCTGGCCTAGGCTCCTAAGTAGCTCACACACTGGATTGGCTGACCAGGGTCTACTACTGTCTGTCTTTTAAAGACCCTTAATTTAACTAAGCCCCATTCTAGTCAAAATAGCAGACTTTTTTAGACACAACGCATTTTGTCACATCTCTGCTTTAACCCTTTTCCAACTAGATAACAGCAATGGCTCAGCACATTCTTATTTGCATTATTTGACCACTTGATAGTAACAAAACACTAGAATCACATTAGAGAACTGTGCAATGTTAATTTGGCTATTACTTACATTATAAAGTGTCTGCTACAATATGATCTCTGCCCAGAACATGCCAGAAGCACCGACAACACAGTGACCCCAGGAGTGCTTAAAGTGATATAAGCATATAAGACAGTCAGATGGCTTTACATACTAAATACTTCTATATGTCATTAACAGCATCAAACAATACTATTCGTACAGTGTGAAGAACCTGTGTAAGGGAATATGACATGACAGCACACCACCATGCAACATAGTAATCTAGTGCAAACACATATCTCAATAGCAAGATACTGCAGGGCTTACCTTGCATTTTGCTTGTACCATGTCCTTCCTCATCCAAAACAAGGCCTCCACTATTCTAGGCCCCAGGAAAGTGATACAGAGTTCAAGTTATGTATTTGCAGCACCTTACATGGGCAGCAGATATAAGAGTTTTCCAGATTGGGGAGCACATTGATTTTACACTTCTATAAAGATACCAAATTCTGGACATGGGTTAAAAAGGATAAGCTTAGTTGTTTAGGATTAAAAATTTACTTGAATATATGCCTGGGGTATGAGTTGAAGACCATAATCCAATATAGTTGATCACATAACTATCCACAAATTTTATCGACTAAAAAATATTTTATCCACATATAATAGCGCTCATCCTACTTTTCTTCTTTAGTTTACAGATGCTGTCCATTGTGCAACTGCCACTGTGCCAGTAATATGTCTGCCAAGAACATTCAAGAACTCTCTCCTGACTCCCTTTTTTTGGAATTTTTTTCCCCCATTCATTTCAACATTTTCCAATCTTGTAAACTCTCAAACATTGCGCCTAACATGGTGTTTCACTATAACATCACTTGATATATCTGGAGATGATCTTACCTTCTGTAAGAAAATGGGAGCTTGTAAAGGATTGACACCCATTGAAATTTATGGATTATTTTGGAAATACCATTTCAGTAAAATACCTGAGACTCACACATGGATGTCTGTGAGTCAGTTCTTTTGTCTTTCGCTGTTGGTGTGACCTGGGAGAGTCTATTTTATAATGTAAATATGATTGCAAAATTGCGTCCACTGAGAGGATAAAAATTATCAGGAGGAATAATTATCTCTATTGTTCTATTTGGTGGTGTAATGTCCCACTAGGACACCACTTTTGGGAAAGGTTGTTTAACATGTTGGTTTACATATGTTTTGTATTTTTCCTACCTGAAAATCGGGTTTACAGTGATTATTGCATTATATTACATATTTTACATGGTTTTACCTTTATCCATGGTTGTGTAACTGTATTTTAATTGTACGATTGAGCAATTTGTAGATTGAGCAGAACAGAGAGAACCTCTTCTTAACCTAGAATGTCTTAGCAAGGACTTTAGGCTATAAAGGCACACTCACCCTTGCTCTTGGTCAGTCAGGCGATTTATGTGTGCAACTTTAGACTTTGAAGAGAATTGTCAAAAGCCTCATAGCCTTTTGACTAAACCTCTCTAAGCTTTTGACTGGGGCTAGATCTTTGTTTGTTGGACCTACATCCAATTTGAACATGGTAAGTGGAGTTGGAGCTAAAGCACACTTTTGGCAGTGCAGAAAAGAAACTGATAGGGTAGGGTACAATTCGTGCTGACCTTGAAGAAGAAAAACTCTGACCCTTTGCTCTTGCTCTGACAACTTCAAATGAAAATACCTCCATTACTGTTGAACCTGTTGAAGATGTTTGCACTTTACTGCCTTCAGTAAAGAACTGTGAATTTTATTACAAGGGCACCCCAACTACCATCAACCAGGAGACATCATCACCAGTTGTGCCTAGGGGAATAACTTCAACTACCATTAACAGCATGCTCCCTTATTACTGCACAGCCCTAAGAAGTGTGGAAGGTATTTTTGGAGATAACCATGACCACTGTGAGCACACTGTTAGGGGATGAAGAAAAGATCCTTATTTAGTTTTCCCTGGTGTGACTTCCCCTCAGGGGCGCACCGCTAATGAGACAAAGTGAGGCGGCCGCCTCAGACGGCACTGTCTGTCACTGTCTCGGGGGCGGCATTTTTACTATTTATTTAATGTAAATGGTTTACGAGACGTCGCATCTCAGTGCAGGCGGCGATACAATGACATCATCACGCTGCCTACACTGAGACACAGACGTCGCGGACAAGAAGAGGCGGCGGCTCCATCAAGGCATCGCAGGTAGGAGGATATATATAAATAGGCTGTAACCTGCTGTAGTATCCCCAGCAGGTAACGGCCTATTTATTTACTTACCCCGCGTCTGCTCGTGGCCGCCTCCGCTTTCTCTTCTGCTATGGGACGCAGAAAGGGAAGTGGATGCTGCTGTGAGGCCGCGGGCCGCAAATACTACTACTATTATACTCAGGGGTCTTTTCAGAAACCGGAGTATAATAATTGGACACCCAGGGGAGGTGATAAGCATAAAAACCATTGTTACTCACCTCTCCAGTGATCGGTGTTACTCCGAGCAGGGTTGGGGCCTCTGTTGATGTCATCAGGTCGCGTTACCGGCCTGATCACGTGACGTGTATGCGCAATTAAACAGAGCCTAAAGCTGCGGGGAGTGCAACGGTGACCAGAATAGGTAAGTACCACTGGTTTTTATGTTTGTCACCTCCCCTGGGTCTCCGATCATTATACTCGGGGGTCTGAAAAGCGGCCACTGAGGAGCATAATACCCTGTGCAGGGGCCACTGTGGAGCATAATAACAGTGCAGGGGCCACTATGGAGCATAATACCAGTACAGGGCCTACTATGGAACATAATACCAGTGCAGGGGCCACTATGGAGTATAATACCAGAGCTGGGGCCACTATGGAGCATAATACCGTGTGCAGGGGCCACTGTGGAGCATAATACCATGTGCATGGGCAATATGGAGCATAATACCGTGTGCAGGGGCCAATATGGGGTATAATACCGTGTGCAGGGGCCACTAGGGAGCATAAAACTGTGTGCAGGGGTTGCTGTGGAACAATACCGTGTGCAGGGGCTACTTCGGGGCATAATACCGTGTGCAGGGGCCACTATGGAGTATAATACCGCGTGCAGGGGCCGCTGCGAGGCATAATACAGTGTGCAGGGGCCGCTGCGAGGCATAATACAGTGTGCAGGGGCTGCTGTGGAACATTATAGTGTGTATAAATGGGGCGTTATAAACAGGGACTATTGCGCTTGTTTATATCATACGCTGTCTGTTTATAGAGGCCATGTGATGTAATTCCAGCCTTGTCAAATAGACATGTATAGGACGAGGCTGCAGTTACATTACATGGCCGCTATGAGATGAATGACACTATGTAAACAGAGAAGCGGTCACGGCGCTTACATAGGTACCCTTCACACAGCTGATCAGTAGGGATCCTGGGTTTTTGAGCCCCACTGATTAGTTTATTAATGACCTGGAAAACCTTTTAATTAGTTAACACCTGGGGCATTATTAATAAGGGGCACTATTTATACAGGGTACACTCAGACATTATTAATATAAAGATACACTTGGGGGTATTATTCATTATGGGGGGTTATATCATATATTTTATAATTGGGGGCAGCAGCAGGAGGGGTGTGCAGGTGAGGACAATGTGGGTTGGATGCCTGGAAAAGTGAGGAGCCAGAGATGTCTGTGTTGTTGTAAACTTTACAGAGACAAGTCACAGCTGGAAGAAGTGGTCATGGCGGTCCAAAGGGAAGAGAAGGGAAATGTGACCAATTAGTCAGAAACGTCACCTGTAAGTCACAAAATGTTACTGCCCTGTATTCACCTAATTGATAGAGGATAAATTCCTGATTGATGGGGGTCTGTCTGCTGAGATCCCTACTGAACCTGAATATTTTTTTTTTCCCCCACTGGTTGGGAATCCAGCCTGACCGCAGCCATATATATAGGTGTGTCACTTGGTGGATGGACGAACCCACGTGGCTCTCATTCATTTCAATGGGAGTGCCAAAGATACCTGAAGTCCAGTACTCAGCTATCTGCGGCGCTCCTATTATAGAGAATGGGGGCCACGTGGGCTCGTCCATCCACCAAGCAGAAGATGTGTGAAGTTTCTTTTATTATTAATGCCGTGTTGTTGATCTGATACTGAAGTAATGCAGTAAGAAGAATTCTTAAAAACTTTTTTATAACTTTGTGTATTGTGTATATTGTGCAACAATAACAGTGTGTGAAGCTAGTAGCATGGAAACTCATTTATTTATTTATTTTTTTTGGGTGGGGGGGCGTCTTTCTATAGTCCGCCTCAGGCAGCAAAGAGGCTAGGTTCACCACTGCCTCCCCTGCAAATGCTAAAGACTTTTTAAAACCCTCTGTGGTGTGATACACATTTTTACTGCGTGGTCAAATTATGCGGCATGCTCTGCCTTTTTGTGCACATTGCTGTGGGTGTTTTGGTGGGGTGTTTGTTGTTCATACTCTCCTGTTACTGTTAAGGATGGGAGAACAGCTGAAGTTTTGTTTCATCCAGTGTTCGGACAAAGCGATCCTGCGGGTTGGTGAACTTGTTCAGATAAACTGGACATGAAATTATTATATTCTGGGGTCTCTTCAGACACCAGAGTATAATAGGTGGAGGTCCAAGCCAGGTGTAAATAAAAAACATTTAAACTTAGCTTCCCTCACCTCTTTCGGGCTTCCTTGCGGCGTCCAGTGATCTGTGTCTTCCTCCTCTGGGTGGTTGACATCACAGAAGAGTGAGATAGCTGGTGTCTGGTGCTCTTCTGTGACGTCATGCGCCTGGGATCACCACTAAGGCTTGTAATCGGGCTTCAGATGTGACATGGGCACTCCGAGTTTCATGACATCATGACACTTGGTGTGCCCATGTCACAGGCCTCAGCGGTGAACCTGGGTGCGTGACATCACAAAAGTGTGCCAGATAGCCTGGAGGAGGAAGAGGTGAGGGAAGGTAAGAATAAATGTTTTTTATTTTTTACACCTCTCTTGGGCCTACACCTATTATACTCTGGGGTCTGAAGAGACCCCAGAGTATAATAATCTACTGCAAATCATGTCATGGCGGCCATTATAGTTTGTCTGAGAAGAATCCCAAATTGCTTCGGAAACAAACAATTTGGAATATTTGTGTTGAATTCAGTTAGTTGCGAACCAATTCGCCCAACACTAGTTACGGTGAGTTTCCCTGGGATTGACCGCTTCACGGGCTAAATCCAAAGATATATATCTGCCCAGTTGAGTTGTGAAGTAGACTTACATTAAGGAGATATATATAGGAAGGTTGCTTTCATGCCAAGTTAGTTTATACTCTGGCAGATTAATGGAACAGGAGCCTGTGATCCCTTTCCATCCTGTCAGATGGGGTTATGATTAGAGATGGGTGAAAACCATACAAATGACGATTCTCTTCAGAACAAAAATGGCCGCAAAACGAGACAATAGCTGATGTCACATGTTTGACCAGGAAATACAGAGGATACATATGTGAAATGACACTGTCTGTGAGTCACTGTGACGTTGTAGCAACATCAGACAGCCTCTCAGCCAATAGACAAGTGGTAGGTGGATCTTACAGTGCTGATGTCATATATAGTATAAAAGCTTGGACACTTGTGATCAGCCTTTAGATGCATGCACCATAGGCTATAGCACAATTCAGAAATAGCAATAGGAATTCCAGAAATAGAGGACTAGGATAAGTTAGAGAATCAAGCAATTAGAGAGGCAGATTAGTTCTATAATTCAATAGAGATAGGATATGTTTATAGACAGTGATTAAGGGAATCTGTGCATCTTCTGCTGCTTACACAGTTGACCCTTGCATTGCCAATAATCTAATGTCTGTCTGTTGTGCAATAGAGCAGTTTCATCTCTATATAAATCCTTTATACATAATTTTTTTTTTTACCGACAAGACAATCTTGTTAGTGAAAAATGTTTTGTTAAGGATTTTTTTGGGCAATGTGATTTTCTGGATTTGTTTTCTCATTTTGTCTCTCATAGTTGAGGTCTACCTATGATGTCAATTACAGGCCGGCCTCATCTTTTTAAGTAGGAGAACTTGCACAATTGGTGGCTGACTAAATACTTTCTTTCCCCACTGTACATACAGTGCAGCCTCCATTCATCTAAAATTGAAAATATCCATTATTTCAGTGGGTTTTTTTGGTGTGTTCACCCAATAAACAGTCTAGCCTGTGCTAATCTTAAATAAAAAATCTTGAAATTTCATGTTTTTTCCACTTTGGTGACCAAATACACATTGTGAAGGAGCAAAGTTGTCAATCTGAAAAAAAAAATATTCATTGCTTAAGTGTTTCAAACACCCTGGCTGGATTCACACTTGTGGTGGAGACTCCACCACAGAATCTGCTTTTAACTGCTGGAAATTCTTTTATATTCTATAGGGTCCACGGTTTTCTGCTGGTAACCAGTTTTTAAGCGGACAGTGTCTCCGTCTTTTGGGTCCCCATGCGGACCAGAACGATGGAGACCCGAATGCTAGTGTGAACCTAGCATCAGATTGCTTAAGATTTTCAAATACCTCCAACACCCTGCTGCACTGCCACACATGTTGCCACAGATACCACCACTGCCACCATTCAGCCAGACATTGCCTGGTCCACTGTCATATTCCACTATACCACACAGTTGGTGCCACAGTGTTGGTATAAAATCTAAAATTGATTTCACAGCTGTTTCAATCACGGGATCATTTTTGGTGGCTTTTTTTTTTTTTTTTTTTTTTTAAGCCAATTTATCAATTATCTCCTTGGCTCACAGTCACAAATTTGTCTCCCAAATATCAAAAAGTCTTTTGCTATTACAAGCCATCAAAATAGGGTCATTTTTCTACAAAACCACTGCTTTATATAAAATAACCACTAAGTGTGTCTAAAAAAACATGGGCAAGCACCCTTTCCCCGTAAAAGCAAGTGTCAGTGTAGTATATGGTTAAAATCGGAGTTTTTATCCACTACTTACCAATAGTTTTTCCATTAGACATACATGTCACTTTAACTTTGACATAACTTTGGCTGTGGTTGCCTTAGAGAGCTAGAAATTTGATAGATAGTTTCCTAGGAGCCCTAAGAGTATTCTACATTATGTTTTATAGATCGGGTCCTAGGAGCCCTGACAGTGTTCTACACTATGTTTTATAGATAGGTTCCTAGGAGCCCTAAGAGTGTTCTACACTATGTTTTATAGATAGGTTCCTAGGAGCCCTGACAGTGTTCTATGCTATGTTTTATAGATAGGTTCCTAGGAGCCCTAAGAGTATTCTACACTATGTTTATAGATAGGTTCCTAGGAGCCCTGACAGTGGTCTACACTATGTTTTATAGATAGGGTCCTAGGAGCCCTAAGAGTATTCTACGCTATGTTTTATAGATAGGTTCCTAGGAGCCCTGACAGTATTCTACACTAAGTTTTGAGATACGAATCTTGCATAAAATCTTTTATATTACGAATCTTGAGAGGATCGCCCATCTCCAGTTATTATGCAGCAGGCATTGTATACATCCTGAAGAAAAGCTTGTGTTCTATTCCTGTCCACTCTAGCCTGAGAGGCTTATAACAGTTCTTATTGTAAGGACTTTTTTACTGGAGATCAGACCTCTCCTTACTTCCAACGCAGTGAAGGGTGCCATCTTCTGGATATTGTGTGGAGGGATGAATACATGAGGAAGAGTGTTTATAGGGGAACTGTGCTGATGAAAAGATGCTTTTGATGATTATCTTTGGCTGTCAGCTAACCTTCCACCTCCAGTAAAATCTAACTTTATTTAAATAATGTTTCTTATACTTTAAAAAAAATAAAATAAAAAAAATTGTGGTGGGGGCTGATGCCTCCTTGGGTTCATAAACATACAGTGGTAAGAAGCAATGGTTTTTACTAGTGATTGAAGAATTACTAAAAGTAGCAGCAAATTCTGTACTATAAAAAATAAAAAATGTATAATTAAAAAAAAGGGAGAATGCTTTTTCTGTTTCTACTTCACCACTGTCATCAGCCTGACAGAGATATAATGCGGGTATTTCCTTTTATGTTAAAATTGTCACTTTCATTAAAGGGTCATAACATTGGCATGCCTCACGTTATAATGACCCTCATCCAGGAGTCCAGAAGTGGTTGGAAGAGAACTGCAAATAATAATGTATAATAATCATTTGTGGGTGGCAAAACCCAAAATTCTTAGGTTCCACCAAAACTGATATTTATTGAAAATTCATAACCCGTTTTTAACCGTTTTGCTCATTTCTAGTAGTAAAATGGTCATTGGGTGTTGCTCTTGTGAAGTGAACAGAGACTTGAGGATTACAGAGTTATTGTTATATTCTGTTTGCTTAAATATAGCATTATTAAAGCAATCGTAACACATTGTAACTGTTGTGTAACTGTTGCAGTAACCCATTGGAGGAATTTGGAGGCTGGGAGTTGTGCTTAGTGTAATGGTAGTCGTCATGGTTGGCCTTGGACCCAAGCAACTCCTCCAACTCCCCTCCTGGGCTGGTGCAGAGCTGAGGGGGCATGCCGAATACCTCATGTAGTGGTAGTAGTTCCCTCATGGTGCTTCATTTTGGTACTCAGCCTCTCTAAGCCCAATAAAGGTCAGAAAGGCATTAAATAGTTGATGCAGGAATAAACTCAGGAGACACGGGTTGCAGGTGAAAACAGGTTTGAACTTTTCTAAACAAAAGGTAACCAAACAGATTCCAGTGCAATAGGATGGTGGTACAGACTGTAACAGAAGGTTCGACTGTCGGTGGGGATATGAGGCAAGTGGTGATTCCCTCAATGTAATTATATTTTTTTGTGCCTGGTAAAGGCAACTTATCTCTGCCTTTCTCTCTCCAACTGTATTCTCGCTCCCAGGAGAACCCTGCCTGTCCTGTGGAAAGCAATGTCTTGTCTCAAAGGCCTTGGACATATAGTGTAATGTCATCGATTACATCTATATGAGAAGGGGTGTAGTGTAATAGGACATGTTCTTTTGATAAAATCAGTTGTATTGATGATATAACAGGGTAATGTCTTACTGATCAGTCTGTATGTACAGTGGGTACAGAAAGTATTCAGACCCCTTTAAATTTTTCATTCTTTGTTTCATTGCAGCCATTTGTTAAAAGGAAAAAAGTTCATTTTGTTTCTAATTAATGTACACTCAGCTCCCCATCTTGACAGAAAAAAACAGAAATGTAGATATTTTTGCAAATTTATTAAAAAAGAAAAACTGAAATCTCACATGGTCATAAGTATTCAGACCCTTTGCTCAGTATTAAATAGAAGCCCCTTCCTTTTGAGCTAGCACAGCCATGAGTCTTCTTGGGAATGATGAAACAAGTTTTTCACATCTGGATTTGGGGATCCTCTGCCATTCTTCCTTGCAGATCCTCTCCAGTTCCGTCAGGTTGGATGGTGAACGTTGGTGGACAGCCATTTTCAGGTCTCTCCAGAGATGCTCAATTGGGTTGAGGTCAGGGCTCTGGCTGGGCCAGTCAAGAATGGTCACAGAGTTGTTCCGGAGACACTCCTTTGTTATTTTAGCTGTGTGCTTAGGGTCATTGTTTATTTGGAAGGTGAACCTTCGGCCCAGTCTGAGGTCCAGAGCACTCTGGAAGAGGTTTTCTTCCAGGATCTCTCTGTACTTGGCCGCATTCATCTTTCCTTCAATTGCAACCAGTCGTACTGTCCCTGCAGCTGAAAAACACCCCCATAGCATGATGCTGCCACCACCATGTTTCACTGTTGGGATTGTATTGGGCAGGTGATGAGCAGTGCCTGGTTTTCTCCATACTTATATCAGACCAGAGAATCTTATTTCTCATAGTCTGGGAGTCCTTCATGTGTTTTTTGGCAAACTCTATGCGGGTTTTCATTTGTCTTGCACTGAGGAGAGGCTTCCTTCGGGCCACTCTGCCATAAAGCCCCAACTGGTGGTGGGCTGCAGTGATAGTTGACTTTGTGGAACTTTCTCCCATCTCCCTACTGCATCTCTGGAGCTCAACCACAGTGATCTTTGGGTTCTTCTTTACCTCTCTCACCAAGGCTCTTCTCCCATGATTGCTCAGTTTGGCTGGATGGCCAGGTCTAGGAAGAGTTCTGGTCATCCCAAACTTCTTCCATTTAAGGATTATGAGTGCTGCAGAAATTCTTTTGTAACCTTGGCCATATCTGTGCCTTGCCACAATTCTGTCTCTGAGCTCCTTGGGCAGTTCCTTTGGCCTCATGATTCTCATTTGCTCTGACATGCACTGTGAGCTGTGAGGTCTTATACGGACAGGTGTGTGCCTTTCCTAATCAAGTCCGATCAGTTTAATTAAACACAGCTGGACTCCAATAAAGGCGTAGAACCATCTCAAGGAGGATCAGAAGGAAATGGACAGCATGGAGTTAAATATGAGTGTCACAGCAAAGGGTCTGAATACTTATGACCATGTGATATTTCACTTTTTCTTTTTTAATAAATTTGCTAAAATATCTACATTTCTGTTTTTTTTTCTGTCAAGATGGGGTGTTGAGTGTACATTAATGAGAAATAAAATTAACTTTTTTATTTTAGCAAAGGGCTGCAATGAAACAAAGAGTTAAAAAATTTAAAGGAGTCTGAATACTTTCCGTACCCACTGTATGTCTCGCTGCAGACTGACACCAGGTGGATTGTTCTGCTGCTACTGACCCTTTCACTGAAGGGGTTAAATGAGAAATTATGGTTTAGCTGCTTCCTTTAGTGCATCTGACATGCCCAGTTTGGATATTGTACCTTTATTACAGGTTCATTATTTTTATATTCACTGGCAACTCTACAGTTTATTGTGCTAGTCGGCTT
Source organism: Leptodactylus fallax (assembly GCA_947044405.1). NCBI lineage: Eukaryota > Metazoa > Chordata > Amphibia > Anura > Leptodactylidae > Leptodactylus > Leptodactylus fallax. The sequence continues at coordinate 113,428 of CAMRHE010000838.1, forward strand.
CAGCTGGGACCATGAATAGGTGCCTATCACCCTTTCGATGTCATTGGATTGTTTGGCCCAAAGATTAATTTCAGGTTGAACAAGTTTGAATAGAACCGGAAGAGAAATTATTATATTCTGGGGTTAGTTTGCAGCAGCAGATAGTGAAGCCCATTGATGGAAACCAACGCCCCCTTTTCTGCTCATAGGAGGTGCTGCAAAGTCATCATGTAGCATAGTCTAAAATCATCTAGGAAGTTTTGTAAGGAAACCTTGTATTTTCTTGCTTGAAGGGTTTACCTAATACCTGGTTAAGAGGGTTTGGCTGTAGCAGTAAGGAAAGCTGGGTGAGTCTTCAGGTATTTGGGATGATTTTGGTTAATTCCTTGCAATACTGAGATGTGTATAAAAGGGTAGATAGCTCTGCTCATGGGAAAACTGTGAATAAAAAAATGCTGTTTGTTGTGTTTGTGATGCTGTACAATAGGCTCAGCTCCTTTTAGGTAACAACTTGTGGTGTAGGTAGTGGCCGGACAGATGAGAATTTTATTTTGTGCTGTTTATTTTTTTTGATCGCCTTAAAACATAAAACTGTTTTCCGTCAGTTGCCAATTACTTGACTACAGAGGACCATGTTATAGATGTACCAGAAGTGCCCTTCTAACCCAGGAGACGGCGATCCCTACTTTACAATAGTTTTCAGAAAGCTATAGGCAATAGGGACATCCTATAAATGAATCCATGAAAATACCTACTATGTTCTATGAGAAGAGATGAGAGAGCTGCAATACTTCTTACTTTCTCCTATCGCCAAGCTTCTTTCTCATGTAGTGTGTATATATGTATGTACAGTATTTACTTACAATAACGGGTTTGTAATTCTCTGGTTGTCAGGAACAGGTGGGGATGAGTTGCAGAAGATAACAGACAGGGAAAAGTCTAACAAATCAAGGTCAAACACATTAGAAACAGTCAGCCTGCAGATATACCTTTGAAGGACACTAGAGAACTAGGAAACTAATTGCTCAGGCAGGGAGTGACATGTGAAGCAGACTTTTATACCTACAGATATAGGCTGGAGAATATTTACTGGCATATTTGCAAGACCTTTGAGTATTCCAAGGGCCCATCATCTGCTCTACAGGCATACTTAGGAGTAGTGTTAGTTAAACTGGTTTGTAACTAGCCTTGGGCCATGCACCATCCTCTTTTTCCCTCCAGGCCACCACTGAGGCCAGTGTATGCAATGATGCTGTAGCCTTAAAGCATGGTGATGTTGAGGTTCCCTCCACGTGACCACTGAGGCCCAATCACAAACTTCAAGAGTGACCTGGTGGTCAACCTGAGAGGAAGACCAGAACATAGAAAGATGCTGGACAGAGCCCAGGAAAGCTGAGTAAATTTTTTTTTTTTCACACACCTTCCCTTACCTCCAGTTATTATACTCTTGGGCTGAAAGAGACCTCAGAGTTTAATAATCAACTTTAACATAGACGTTTAGTTTGGACCAAACAAGTTTGATCCAAAATGAATTTCTCTGGCAAATCTTATGAATATTCCTAAAATAAATTTTGCAACAACCCATGACCACCAAGCAGGAAGTGCATGTGCACAGTATTGTACAGAAGCAGGGATGGTTACTTGAAGACCATGCCTTCTGGGGAGCTAGTACAGTGGCTGGCCTAGACGGTTGGCACTACAATAGGTATGTCTGTGGATGGGAAATGTTTCGTCTTCCAAATATTAAGTCAAGTAGATTGAATTTTACTTTTGTTTCTTCAATAATGTTACAATAGCCTCCCAAACCTCCTTATTTCTCAGACTGTAGACCAAAGGATTTAACATTGGGACAGCAACAGTACATAGCATTGCTAGTAACATGTCCTGATCTTTAGAGTCTTCAGATTCAGGTTTCATGTACAAGAACGTAATTGGTCCATAGAATAATATAACAGTGATGAGGTGGGAGGCGCAGCTGGAGAAAGCTTTCATACGTCCTGCCGAGGAACGGATCTTCAATATGGTGGAGAAGATAAAGACATAAGAGATTATAGTGAGCAGGAACTGTATGAAGGGAACAAAGAAAACTTCAGAAAACATAAAAATCTTCCTGCTTGTGATGTCTGAGGAGGAAAGAGTGAGCACTGAATTCAGATCACAGTAGAAATTATTGATATCATGCGAATAACAGAATTGTAATATGGCGGTAAGTATTGTATGTATTAGAGAAGTTAGAGCGCTCACTATCCATGCAGAAGCCGCCATTACAATATAGACATTCTTTCTCATTATTGTGTAATATTGTAAGGGCTTACATATTGCCACATAGCGGTCATAGGCCATTGATGTGAGAATGAAAATTTCACCATCAGCACATAAGATGAAAAAGAACATCTGGGTCATACAACAATAAAATGAGATCCTGTGATCCTCAGTCAGAATTATTGAAAGTAACTTAGGGATACAAGTAGAAGGTGATGTGATATCTACAATGGCGAGGTTACACAAGAAGAAATACATTGGAGTGTGTAATTTTGGTGCCAAACATGCAAGAATAATAATTATCAAATTACCAAAACAAACCATCATATAAATGATCACTAGCCCTAAAAATATCCCAAGTTGTTTCATATAAGACATTGAGAAGGCGATGATGTAAAATTCATCTTCAGAGCTAGCATTTCTGCAGTCATTCATGTTCCTGTCCTGCAGATAGAAATGTAATATGTCCATGAATATTTACATACACACGTGGACAAAATTGTTGGTACTCCTCATTTAATGAAAGAAAAACCCACAATGGTCACAGAAATAACTTGAATCTGACAAAAGTAATAATATATAAAAATTCTATGAAAATGAACAAATGAAAGTCAGACATTGCTTTTCAACCAAAATCATGAAACAGCCGTGGACAGAAATGATGGTTCCCTTAACTTAATATTTTGTTGCACAACCTTTTGAGGCAATCACTACAATCAAAAGATTCCTGTAACTGTCAATGAGACTTCTGCACCTCTCAGCAGGTATTTTGGCCCACTCTTCATGAGCAAACTGCTCCAATTGTCTCAGGTTTGAAGGGTGCCTTTTCCAGATGGCATGTTTCAGCTCCTTACAAAGCTGTGTGTTTTGGGTCATTATCCTGTTGCAAGACTCATGACCTGCGACTGAGACCAAGTTTTCTGACACTGGGCAGCACATTTCTCTCTAGAATCCCTTGATAGTGTTGAGATTTCATTGTACACTGCACAGATTCAAGACACCTTGTGCCAGATGCAGCAAAGCAGCCCCAGAACATAACAGAGCATCCTCCATGTTTCACAGTAAATAAGTAAATTAAAAAGCATACTCACCTGTCCCCGGCGCTCCGTTGTCCGCTGCCAGTGTCCATTCAGTCTCATGCCGGCGACTCCTTGCTGGGAGTCCTGCACCTCATGTGATCGCTAAGAGCAATTAGGTACAGGATTTCCAGAAATGAGGCGCCGCCATGAGACCGAACAGACACAGGCAGGGAACAACAGGGTGCTGGGGACAGGTGAGTAAGGTTTTTTTAAAAAAATTTCTTATTTTTACACCTCCCTGGCGGCAGACACAGTGGTCGCTCCAGTTTATGGACAACCTCTTTTAAGGGGTTGTCTGGGCCAAATTTTTCTATGGTCACTTCACTGGTCCCCCCACATAGTGGCCTCTTCACTGGTCCCCCATACTGTATGGGGAACAGTGATGGGTTCATTATATTGTGTGGGAGCAGTGATGGGGGCTAACTTCCTGTGGGGGGGACATTAAACTGTGTGGGGCATATTAAAGGGGTTGCCCAGGGTTCATCTTTTTTATGGCCTATGCTCAGGATAGGCCATAAATACCTGATCGGTAGGGGGCTGACACAGGTAGGGGGCTAATATACAGTGGACAGAGCTTTCTGCTTCTGGCCCTGTATTGTGTACAGGACGGGCGCCAGAAGTGGCTCCATACAGCTGATCGGTCCGGGATCAGCCCCCTACAGATCAGGTATCTATGGCCTATCCTGAGGATAAACCATAACAAATTATGCCTGGACAACCCCTTTAATATACCCCCCTAATGCACCACACTTTAAAGAGGTTGTCCAGTATAATTTTTTTCTTTTTTATAATTAGTCCGGGGGAGGTGAATCTCCCCACCCCCCCCCAAAAAAAAAAAAAAAAAAACATACTAAACATACTCACCTGTACCCGGTGTCCTCCCAGCACGGTCTGGTCCTGCAGCTCCGCTGTCTTCTTTTTGCCGGAATTCCTCACTGGCTGTGACGTCTCCGATCCCTTCACTTAGGCCGCTGATTGGCCTCAGGGGTCACGTGATGTCACAGGTAGTCACGTGCAGAGGGAACTTCAGCTGGAAGAAAACAATAGAACTGCACTGGGAGACACTGGGGACAGGAGAGAAAGTTTGTGGTTTTTTTTTTTTTCACCTGCCCCGGAGTAATAAAAAAAAAATGAAGGAGCCACTGTATGGAGTATAAGCTCCACAGTGGCCCCCACCCAGTATTATAAGCTCCACAGTGGCCCCCACCCAGTATTATAAGCCCCACAGTGGCCCCCACCTAGTATTATAAACTCTACAGTGGCCCCCACACAGTATTATATGCGCCCAATAGCCCCCCTCTGCTTCAGTGCTATTGCTATACTCTGGGAAGTGATTAAAAATAACAAACATTCATACTCACCTTGCCTTACCTTTCCTTGGCATCCTCGCTCCATCCTGTCATCTTCAGCGTCTTCAGGCCCTTTTCCGACGTCGCTGCTGAGGCCTGTGATTGGGCCTCAGCGGTCACGTGGGGTCGCACTGACGTTATTACGCGGCCGCGCTCCATGTGATCGCTGGGGCCTAATCACAGGCCTCAGTCACATGACGGAGGAGGGCCGGAGAGAACGCTGTGCCCAGGAGAGGTGAGAATATGTATTTATTATTTTCAGTCACCTCCCCTGGGTGCCCTTCCTTGCGATGTATTGGAAAGGGGCCTGCAGTATGCCAAGGCCCCTTTCCAATAACAGTATGTATAGCGGTCAGGGAACCAGGCATTCCCTGATCGCTATCATAGTGGTCCGGGGCCCGGCCATCTACAGCTGGCCACGCACACCATACCCCGCTGAGCCTGGTCGCGGTTGCAGGGGGTGCGACTGCGATCGTTAAGCCACTGGTCAAGGGCCCGATCGGGATGGTCAGGATCCCGATCGGGCCCCCATGACATGAGGACTAATAGTTGGTGGGCCAGTCCGACCCTGCATGGACCGTATGTCACATGACCATGGACTGTATATCATATGGTCATGAACTGTATATCACATGACCATGGACTGATTTTTATCCACTGGGAGGAAGGAGAATGAATGTCAGCAAGCAGAGATCTAGAAAACCACAAGGAATTAATACAAAAAGTATTATTATACAAACAATAACATTGGTCTCTCAATATAGGTATGAAACTGGCAACCTCCCCCCTTAACTGCTCAGAGGTTGAAACCTTCCTTCTCCTGAAACTATCCCAAGAAACTGTGAGGTCAAGTGAACATTTTCAGGTTTTCTTGTTGCAGCTTTTGAAACCAAAAACAGCGGGTTAATAGGTAAAAAGGAAGAGAAGTGACATTTGTTATTTATAGGTTTCATCCTTTATGATCCACACCTGGTTAACAAAACTTGAACATGTGTCCTTGCCCTCATTGAGAAGCTACCCTTGACTTTTAGCACTTTGTTGATTTTTACTCCTTCCTTTTCTCTTCCATATTAGTATGTTATGAGCTACTATTGTGATGTAAACATTGTGGCGCCACAGGGTGTCTAAAACACACACTGAACACACTGAATTTCCCCATTGTGGGACTATTAAAGGACTATTATTATTATTATTATTATTATTATTAAACACCCGTCATAGCATTTTCTTCAATACAGTATGCACTTTATAATACAAGCACAATATCAGATATGTAAATATGTATGAAAATTTAATTAACCCCTTCCCATCGCAGCCATTTTCTGTTTGTTTTGTTTTTGTTTTGTTTTTTTACTTCCTGCCTTTAAAAAGCTATAACTATTTTGTTTTTTTCCATTCACAGAGACATACTGTATAAGGGCTTATTTTTTGTGGGACAAATTGTACTTCATACAATGTAGTGGGTAGCTGTAGAAAAAAAAATCTGAATGAGGTGGAATTAGAAAAAAAAAACTGCATTTGTGAAATTTTGTCATGGGTTTTGTTTTGTGGTATCTACTGTGCAGCAGAAATTACAAGTTACCTATATTCTGCAAGTTGGTACTATCATGACGACAGCATTAAATCTAGGAGGAAATGCTCACAATTCTTCAGCTAAAACTAACATGCTGTGTTTCTCAAAAACACACTCTTTTATGGAAACAGATTTTTCCAGCTTTTTTTTTGTGAAATGTGTGGATGAGATTAAACGAAAATCTTATTTACTTTGTTGGTACTGTGAAATGTAGCGTTTTTTTATTTTCCCGCTGCATTTCCCCAACATGGGCCTTAGCGTTATACAGCTTTTTTATTGTATGTTTTAATACCTTTCCAAAAATCCCAAAATTTCTGTGAGTCACCATATTCTGGCACCCGTAACTTTTTTCATATTTCTATGGACAGAGCTGTGTAAGGAGTCTTTTTTCAGGGCAAGATGTACTGTAGGATATGTCGCATTTAGGGGGAGTTATCTAACATTTTGACCTTTTTCTATTCAAAAGACCCAGTGCCTGCGGGTGAAATGGAGAAGGAACATAATTGTACATTTAAAAAAAACAGATCAGCTTTTTTATGTAAAAAAGGAGGCAAGTTTGTATATGTTTATACTACAAAAAAAACAGATCCACTAATGTGCATCATTAATAGACCCTTATATAAATATTCACACCCTTACTATGATGCACAAAGTTATACTCTGATACAAATGTGTCCACATTTAATGCTTTCCAGTTTAGTTGAGGCTGAAACCCCACATTGCAAAAACGCAAGGACAACATCTGCAAGGAGTTTGTATGTTCTCCCTGTGTTTGGTGGGTTTCCTCCGGGTACTCCATTTTCCTCCCACACTCCAAAGACATACTGATAGGGAACTTAGATTGTGAGCCCTATATGGGACAGTGACTGACAATATATGTAAAGCACTGCAGAATATGTAAGAGAAATAACTAAATATTTGATTTCCTTCCTATTATTATTTAGGACTGCACTATATGGAGTCAATGTACAATACAAATCGATACCTATGGTTTCCTAATGTATCTCTGTATGAATCCAAGTTCATATGGGGGCACAAAGTTTATTCCTCTTTTACTACTGTATAAATTGCAATAAAAACAAGGCTTCAAAAGAAAACTTTTTCTTTGCCAAACTCCAAAACCCATTAAGTTATATTCACCACCTGTTTAATTATTTTTCCCTAAAAATTGTTTAGTAAAATTTGCCAAATTACAAGACCAAAAAAAAACTGTGACGGTGACTTTAGATAGAATGTACAACGCTACAAAGTTGGATGTTCATATTTTGAATTGAATTTTTTAAAAAGTTCTATAAAAAAAATTGGGCCTTTGACTTTAATTTCCCAAACAAGACCCCCCCCCCCAAAAAAAAAAAAAACTGTGGTATTGAAGTTGTATACACTGCACTACATAGTTTGTGTTTCTCTTTATATTTTTTCATTCTGATTTTGCTGCATAAAAGTCATTCATAAAATTGGACTTGTTTTTGACATTGAAAAACAAGATACTCCAAAAATATTGAGGTTTTTGTTGCCTGAATAAAAATTGTCTGATAAAAGTCAGGGTGGGAAAGGATGGGGTAAGGTAGAATAAAACACCTGAGCTCGGTGTCTCGGGTACATGACCATAAACACACCTAAGCTGCTTCAGGACAAAACTAACCCTCCAAATTGGGATGCCAACTTGAAGCTGAGAGAAATGTAGAAAACTATTGTAGCACTCTTATTGTATTGTATCATACCCATAAAGACCTGTTAGTGCCTGTAACTATGATAAAAATGTCACAACAAAATACTGAATACAGCTTGTCAATATTTCGACAAATTTGTCATCTCTGATATTTTCTTATTTTTAAATAAATTTATACCAATTTGTCTAAATCTGATTTTTCTTTGGCATTATATGATAATATGAGTAGATGATGGAGGAAAATTAATATGTATTAGAAAAAGGATATAATTTGGTGAAATGTGCAAAAAAAATTGAAATTGGAACATTATTTACATGGGCTTGCAAAAATGAAAAAAAAAAAAAAAAAAATAGAATTTCTATTATATCTGATCACATAGCACATAGTAAATATTTAGTAACATTACAAGATTTCATTCCTGTAAGAAAATCCCTGCCTGTAAGGATAAGCAGTCAGTGATATGTGAAAAAATATTATTAAAGCTGGTAAGAATATGTAAATTATAGCAATTTGGTACCTCAGAATCTCGTAGAGATGGTCTCCGGCCAGTTATCTTTGGCTTTTGTGCGTGGATAGGCCTGAAGGAGTCTATTTTATAATGTTATAAACAGATTGGGGATTTAGGTCCATTGAGAGGATAGGAAATAGTGATCATTTATTTCACTGTAAGGTTGTTTACTGTTTTATAGGTCTTACTGTTGAACAAGACTGGTTTCTATTGAAGCCTTGTTTTTATTGCATTTTATACAGTCATAAAAGAGGAAAAAACTTTGTTCACCCATATGAACTTGGATTCATACAGAGATTAGGGAACCATAGGTATAGATTTGTGTTGTACATTGGCTCCATGTAGCTCAGTCCTAAATAGTAATAGGAAGGAAACCAAATATTTAGTTATTTCTCTTACATATTCTGCAGTGCTTTACATACTGTATATTGCCAGTCACTGTCCCATATAGGGTTCACAATCTAAGTTCCCTATCATTATCTCTTTGGAGTGTGGGAGGAAACAGTAGTACCCAGAGGAAACCCCCACAAATATGGGGTGAACACAAAAATTACTATCAGATGTTGTCCTTGGTTGCTAACCACAGAGGCACCATGCTGTCATTGAAATGGTGATGTAAAGGTAGTTATATATACAGTATAAAGGACACATACTGAAATATTGCAGATACCAAGAACTATTGATCAGCAAAACTATTCAGATCAAACTGGATGAATTTTCCAAAAGTTTCAGGCTCAAGCCAAACCCGAACCATTTGGAGTTCGTCAGCCACAAACCACAGTCATACTCTGTAGTCTCTTCAGACCCCAAGTATAATAAGGGGAGGTCGAGGGGAGGTGCAGTAACATAATAAACACCTATAGTCACTTTAGCTCACCTTTACTGAACTGCATCCCAGTATCCAGTGATCCCTCTGTGTCATCTTCCAGCCTCCTGGCTGATGTCATGCACCCTGGGGTCACCTTTGAGGCCTGTGATTGCGTTTATGCATCATGACGTTGGCACACCTCTCATGACTGCTGAGGTCCAATCAGTGGAGCAGAGTCTATTAAAGGAGGCCAAAAGAGTTTTTTGTAAGTGGTGAAAGGTCCTCTTCAATTACTCAAGCCATTATTACCTATCCTGTGAATAAATAATATTGATATTGATAGTGATATTCTTGCAATAGATGTTAAAACTACATGTGTATGTGGTCTGGACATGTATGGAGTGTCTGCACATTGTTTTTTGGGACTTAACAGAGCTTGACAAGGGGACCATGGGCAAAAAGATGCCACTCAGGACCCCGATACCTGCCAACTGACCCATGCAAGGTACCATTGAGGATTTGCTGGTTCCCAGGCTTCACCTCCCTGGACCTCCATGCGGCCATGGCCATCTTGGCAGGCCCCAGCCTCAGTATCTGCTGTCTCTCCTGCTCCCCGGAGCAGATTCCCTTCAGCTTCCATGGCTGCCACCCCTCTGCCGCCATCACATCGCCCTGGACTGCCTGCTTGGAGTCATTGATTGAGCCCACAGACCCAGAGAACATGGCGTCAGCATCTCCTCATACTCCTGAGGTGCAGTGCCTCCGACTCACAGTGCGCCAACTACAACAGGAGAAAGTTGCTTCCCTGCTGACCTCCTGAACCCCACTGTGATGCCCCTCCAGGTGCCAGGCCACCTGATTCCTCTAAGCTGCAAGCATCTAGTGCCCTTATACTGCCACCTACAACTGCTGATATAAACTGGCAAGCAGATATTGATATCGGGGCGACCCCTACACTGTTCCCCTATGCTGAATTGGATGGTGGAAATCCACCTGATATTGGGGATCAAGCCCTAGACCACTCTTCTGCCCCCCCACACTGGATTCAATTCATTGCTCAACTTCCTACCTGTTAAGTAAGTAACACAAACATGCAGAGAAGAGATATCCGCAGTCAGGAGAGACCTCCACTGCATCACCTACAGGGTTACGACTTTGGAGGAAGAGCACGATACCACTAGAGCGTATGTTACCAAACTCCATGCTGCTGCCCTCTCACAGTCCTCAGCAGTACAGGATTTGAAGCACCACTTGAAAGATCTCGACACTAGGGGCAGGCGGAAAGCTACCCGGGACAAGGACCTCCACGTCATGTTAGAGGCTATCTTTAATCTCAATCTTCAGGAACAACCCTCTCACAAAATCAAACTGTATAGGGTCCATAGAGCTCTGCGCCCCAAAGGCTCATCAGCTAACCCTAAAGACGTCATTTTTTGCATTCATGATTTTACTCTAACAGAGTAAAGCGAGGAGACTGGGAGATTTTGAGTTTGACCACCCCAAAATCCAACTATTTCAAGAGCTCTCATGGGTCACCTTGCAAAAGAGGCATCAGCTCCGCCCCATTCTCCAACTCCTGAGAACCACCAGCTTCCCTAGAGATGGGTCTTCCCATTTGTTTTGATTCCTCGTAGAGAGAGATGCTCAGACACACTGCATACTTTCTCTGATCTACCCTCATTCTGTGAGACATTGGCGATTTCCTCACTGGAGCTGTCTGACTGGGTTCCCCTTCACCACGACCACCCCAGGTGTGGCAATTGCAGAAGTTGAAAATACGACAGCTACTATCCCTGATGCTGTCTACATGGAAGCCTTGCCTGGAAGGTTCCCCCAAGTGAACATTTGCTATTTCCATGGTGCTGCTGAATTAATACATTATGCAGGTCCCTATGTTCCTATGCATATGTTAGCATCTTACTGTGCATGGAGGGGTGGGTTTCAACCCAGCTCAACTTTTTGAAGCCCTTCATAGCGGTCCTAGGGTTCGTTTGTACTCTCGTCCTCAACCTTAACTCTTTCCGTTACTATGGGGGTTCCTCCACACTCTGTCGACTGGTAGAAGCACATGCACATCTGCGTGAACAAGTGCATACACATGACAACATTATTATGAACCGGGTAATAAGGCCCAGACTCGCAAAAATCCTTAGAGATAATTATGCTTCTTTCACCCCACCCCAGCATCTACACTATCACCCCAACGCCATTGCAATGACCTTCCAGACCTATTACTCTGAATTGTACACTCTTCCCTCTCAACTTGTACCATGTTCTGAAAGTTCTCCCAGATGGATTCAGAAACCTCTACTATAAAACTTTTTGTGAATAACTGACCCCCCAAATTAGAGGACTATTTAATTCCTTCTTAGCAGGTCACCCAAATCTGCAGTCAATGCTACACTCACACATCACTCTTGTCCCCAAACCAAATAAAAATCCGCAGGAATGCTCTAATTATAGACTGATTGCATTCCTGAACTCAGATTTCAAACTATTTACTAAGATACAGTGCCTTGCGAAAGTATTCGGCCCCCTTGAACTTTTCAACCTTTTGCCACATTTCAGGCTTCAAACATAAGGATATAAAATTTTAATTTTTTGGTGAAGAATGGGACACAATCGTGAAGTGAAACGAAATCTATTGGATATTTTAAACTTTTGTAAAAAATAAAAAACTGAAAAGTGGGGGCGTGCCAAATTATTCGGCCCCCTTAAGTTAATACTTTGTAGCGCCACCTTTTGCTGTGATTCCATGGAAAACAGCTCGAGCTCAGTGAGGTTGGATGGAGGGCGTTTGTGAACAGCAGCTTTCAGCTCTTTCCACAGATTCTCGATTGGATTCAGGTCTGGACTTTGACTTGGCCATTCTAACACCTGGATACGTTTATTTGTGAACCATTCCATTGTAGATTTTGCTTTATGTTTGGGATCATTGTCTTGTTGGAAGATAAATCTCCGTCCCAGTCTCAGGTCTTTTGCAGACTCCAACAGGTTTTCTTCCAGAATGGTCCTGTATTTGGCTCCATCCATCTTCCCATCAATTTTAACCATCTTCCCTGTCCCTGCTGAAGAAAAGCAGGCCCAAACCATGATGCTGCCACCACCATGTTTGACAGTGGGGATGCTGTATTCAGGGTGATGAGCTGTGTTGCTTTTACGCCAAACATATCATCTTGCATTGTGGCCAAAGAGTTTGATTTTGGTTTCATCTGACCAGAGCACCTTCTTCCACATGTTTGGTGTGTCTCCCAGGTGGATTGTGGCAAACTTTAAACGAGACTTTTTATGGATATCTTTGAGAAATGGCTTTCTTCTTGCCACTCTTCCATAAAGGCCAGATTTGTGCAGTGTACGACTGATTGTTGTCTTATGGACAGACTCTCCCACCTCAGCTGTAGATCTCTGTAGTTCATCCAGAGTGATCATGGGCCTCTTGGCTGCATCTCTGATCAGTCTTCTCCTTGTTTGAGATGAAAGTTTAGAGGGCCGGCCGGGTCTTGGTAGATTTGCAGTGGTCTGATACTTCTTCCATTTCAATATGATCGCTTGCACAGTGCTCCTTGGGATGTTTAAAGTTTAGGAAATCTTTTTGTATCCAAATCCGGCTTTAAACTTCTCCACAACAGTATCACGGACCTGCCTGGTGTGTTCCTTGGTCTTCATGATGCTCTCTGCGCTTTAAACAGAACCCTGAGACTATCACAGAGCAGGTGCATTTATACGGAGACTTGATTACACACAGGTGGATTATCTATATCATCATCAGTCATTTAGGACAACATTGGTTCATTCAGAGATCCTCACTGAACTTCTGGAGTGAGTTTGCTGCACTGAAAGTAAAGGGGCCGATTAATATTGCACGCCCCACTTTTCAGTTTTTTATTTTTTACAAAAGTTTAAAATAACCAATAAATTTCGTTCCACTTCACAATTGTGTCCCACTTGTTGTTGATGTCACTAAAGAGCCCAGAACACAGCAGGGAGTCGTGCCGGAGCCCAGGAGAAGTAAGTAACACTGTTAGTTGTGTTTCTCCACCTCCCCTGGGCGTCAGATCATTATACTCAGGGGTCTGCAGAGACCCCCAGAGCAAACCTCGCGAGACAAATCTCACAGGGCTCGTCCAACAAATACTCTTGCAGCGGGCCCACAGCCTTACTTACTGACAGCAATGTGATATGGGATGAACGGGGCCCCCTGGAGAGAGAAAGGGGAAGCAGAGGTGATCGTGAGCAGGAATGGGGATAGGTAAGTATATAGGTCCCATTACCTACTGGGGTTACTCCAGCAGGTAACAGCCTATTTAAAAAAAAAGCAGCAGGGGTCCCTGAGCCCCATAAGGTTATGGGACCTGTAGCAGCCACTACGGCTGCTATAGCGGTAGCTATGCCACTGCTTCCCTCACTCATCCACAAGGACCAGGTGGGTTTGTCCCCTGTAATCAGGGAGGGGACAACACCAGAAGGACTGTGGACCCGATAGAGGTAGCCAACCGTTCTTCGACCTCTGCCCTCTTCCTTAGCCTAGACGCGGAAAAGACTTTTGATTACCTGGACTGATCTTTCATGTTGTCTGCATTGGAGGGCTTTGGATTTTCCGCGGTCTTCTTGATAGCAATTCAGGCACTCCATTCTTTCCCTACAGTGGTGGTGAAACTTCACCACACCTCCTCTGGCTCCTTCCCTATTAAAAATGGAACGTGACTAGGTTGCCCCCTCTCTTCCCTTATTTTTACACTCTGTATTGAACCGCTGGCAGCTAAGATATGGCTGAACCCTGATATTAAATGGATCACTGTACATGATAGGGAATTTAAGATTACCCTCTTCACAGACAATGTCTTACCCTCACTAACCTTAACACCACCTTACCTAACCTATTAGGAACACTGAGTGAATACGGATAATTTTCAGGGTATAAAGTCAATTTCTCCAAGACTGAGGCCTGATTAATGTTGCTACCCTCCTTAATAGTAATTACAACTTTTAATGGTGAGATGACTCACTGCAGTACCTATTGATCCAGTTTACGCTGACTTATAATACCCTATACACAGCGAACCCATGGCTCTTTCGGGAACTCAGGGCTCTCTGAGATAAGTGGAGACCCTTGCATATTTCCTTTCTTAGGTGTATATAAGCAGTTAAGATGACCCCCCCCACCCGAAACCCCTGTATTTCCTTGAGACACTCCCAGTCGCTATCCTTCATTCAGAACTTCGCAAGCTACAGAAGTCTATTTTCCATTTGATATGGAATGCTAAACACTACCATATCCCTAGATTGGTCATGCTGGCTGAGAAGGGGTATGGGGGATTGGTGGTCCCGCATATTCTCCATTACTACTTGGTGACCCAACTGTGGTGCATCCCATTTTGGGCGGTCCCACATGCTTATACAAAGTGGGTGAAGATTAAAAAAAAAGATTGAAAAAATAAAAAAATAATGGATTAAATATCTTTGAGGATCTGAATGCCTCAGGTGTTATACCACCTGTGCAACTTCCGTATGTGGATCCAATTTTTATCAAATTAACAGCCTTTACAGGGAATGAAATAGAGATGATAAAAACAGTTCTTGTGAATATGGCATAAACTTCAAAGGCCAAGCCTACTAGTCCTCAGTGTCCAAAACAGTCAAAAAAATTAGTCTTCCAGCGCTACTATACTAGAACCAGAATGTCACTGTAGTTTTTCTCCAAGTTTCAGTCACCAATTTCTGGTTCAGGACCAGACACATTTTCAGTTTTTTCGTATGTGCGGTTTTGAGGGGTATAACATTTTCAATCAATCAGTTTTATTGAATTTTATAGACAATATAACAACACATAGAAAGGTAATTGCTTATAATCAATTAGAGTGGGTGTGGCTTTCAATAAACACAGAATGATCAATGGACTAACATGTAGAGGAACTTTCCTCTACTACCTAAAAGGTAAAGAGTCCTTGACCAATTAAAGGAGTTAACGCTAATGTATAGCAACGTATGGTGACATTGACAATAATCAAAGTAATCAAAGTAATATTAAGGTGATACTGCAGGGTTATATGGAAGGGCGGAGAAGAGAGGGTCAGTTCTACAATGGATGGTTTTGAATATATAATGTCCATGGAAACCAGTTCTTTTGAAACTTGTTGTCTCCGAAGACTCCATGCGAGAGGATTTTCTCGTACTGGTAGGTCTGCTCCATCATATTCACCAAGTCCCTTCTTGACGGAATGGTAGGTGATTTCCAGTTGCGTAGAAGAGCCAGTGAGGCTGATAGTAAGGCGTGGCCAATCAATACTCTGTATACTGTTGGGAAGGAATCGATCTGTAGGTACAGCAGTGCTAAGGCAAGCGAGGGAGGTACAGAGAATCCAACTAAGGATGAAATCCATCTGAAGACATCTTGCCAGTAAGGCCCCACTAGGGGACATGACCATAGTATGTGGAATAGAGATCCTTTTCCCCCGCAACCCCTCCAACAGGAACTCGAGGTCTCCGGGTACATTCGGTGAAGTCGCTCTGGGGTATAGTACCAGCTAAGAAGGATTTTGGTAGTGGTTTCATAATGGGTCACACACTTGAAGGTCTTTTTGGTGAAGGTCAAAGCTATTTGCCATTGTGTGACCGAGTATGAGCGTTGAAGATGAGTTTCCCAAGTAAGGATTGGGGTAGATTTAATCAAACGGTCTTTGGTGCCCATGACGTTGTAGATTGAGCTGAGAATTTTAGTGGAAGGATTGGGTGTTTTGAGGAGATCCAATAAAGATTTATTGTAAGTCACTTGTTTGTTGTGGTTGGAAGAAAGAAAATGTTTAATTCTTAGGTATGTGAAGAGGCTTTTAGAGGGTAGTGAGAAGATAGATTGAAGGGATTGGAATGGAATTATTGAGTCTTCACTCCATATCTGTGAGATAGAAGTAATTCCACATGTTCTCCAAATGGATAAGTCAAGATCGAGGATTGCTTGTTCCAAGAATTCAGTCGGAGCCTGTTTGATATGTAACACCTGTGTCCTGCCTGTAGCACGGTGGACGTGGCGCCATGTATCCGTGAGATGTTGCAGAATTGGGGATGAGAGAGAAGGTGCCACCTCCGTCCAGAGGGAATAGAGGAGCCAGGATTTGAGATTGCGATGTGGTGTCATATGAGACTCAATAGGTATCCAGGATTTGTATACATTGTTGTGCCACCAATCCTTTAAGGTAGAGAGGTGAGAGGCCAGGTAATAGTCGAAAATGTTAGGCACCCCTAAGCCCCCCACACCCCGTCTCCTGTACATAATGGAGGACGGAAGTCTTGGTTTTTTGGAGTTCCAGATAAATTTGTTTAGCATAGTGTTAATCTTCTGAAGGAATATGGAGGGAGGTGCCACAGGGATGGTTCTGAATAGATATAGTAGTTTCGGAAGCAGCATCATTTGAAAGGCAGATATCCTCCCTAGCCATGACAGGGTGTGTTTCGCATAGGTCTGAAACTCCTTTTCCAGGTCTTTCAGTCGAGGTAGGTAGTTGGTTTTGGACACTTGTAAGACTGAGGGAGTAATCTTAATCCCTAGATAGTCCAATTCTGTTGCTCTCCAGTCATAAGGAAAGTTCTTCTTGAGAAGTTCTAGAAGTGGTGTGGGGAGGTTCAGAGGGAGAATTTGTGTTTTGGATTCGTTAATTTTATAGAAGGAGAGGGCTCCGTATTGTTTAAGAATTTCGACAGTGGCTGGCAAGGATGTTTCTGGGTGAGTTAAAGATAGTATGATGTCATCAGCGTATAAGGAGATGAGATGAGAGGTGTCTGCCACTTCAACTCCCCGAACTCTCCCGTTTTGCCTCAGGGCCTGTGCTAGCGGTTCAATGGTGAGGATGAATATCAATGGGGATAAAGGGCATCCCTGTCTTGTTCCATTCTTGATATTAAAGCTGTCCGATAATGTGCTATTGGTAAACACCCTGGCCGATGGGGAAGAGTAGAGATTTGATATAGCGTTGAGAATGGGGCCAGAGAATTTTAATTTCTGCAGTACTGAGAAGGCGAATGCCCAATTGATCCAGTCAAACGCCTTCTCAGCGTCCAGGGCAACCATGAGGGATGGAATCCTTTTGCGCTCCAGTAGGTCCACTAAATGGAGAACACGTCTAGTGTTGTCTGGAGCCTGACGTCCCCTCACGAAGCCCACTTGATCTACACCAACCAATTCCGGAAGAATAGGGGCCAAACGAGATGCCAAAATTTTTGCGTATAGTTTAAGGTCCGCGTTCAACAATGAAATTGGTCTGAAATTTTGTGGGACATCAGCTGTTTTGCCGGGTTTAGGAAGAGTGACAATCAGTGCAGCTAGAGACTCGTGTGGGAGCAGTACACCCGACATGGCATGGTTGAAGAAGTCCAAGAGAAACGGAGCAAGAATTTGTTGGAAGTGGAGTAGGTACTCGTTGGAGAAGCCGTCCGGTCCTGGGGATTTACCCTTAGGTAAGGATTTTATGAATTTAAACACCTCTGGGAGAGTGATGGGAGCGTTAAGGGCCAAGAGCTGATCATCTGTAAGGCCTGGTAGTGAGATGTCATTTAAGAATCCGGACACCAAGGAAGAATGGTCTGACGGAAGAGGGGTGTGTTCCTGTAAATTGTATAATTTCTCATAATAATCCTTGAAAGAATTGGCAATATCTCTAGGGTCCGTTAAATGCACTCCGGTGGAAGGGTGTTTAATGTATGAAATCCTTGATTTAATTGTTTTAGTTCGTAGTTGTCTAGCTAATACTCTACCAGCTTTGTTACTTTGAGAGTAAAATCGTGCTTTGGATCTTTTCAGAGCTTTTTCATAGTCTTGTAGAAGCAGGAGACGTAGTTGGTGTCTAGTTTGGTAGAGTTGTTCAGAAGTAACTGGGTTAGGGTTGGTTTTATTTGCGGCCTCCAAGGTGCGAAGTTTTGACATCGCGTCTTCAATGTTTTTCTGACGTTCTTTTTTGTTTCCATGTGCAATTTTGATGAGGGTGCCACGAATGTATGCTTTATGGGCGTTCCAGATAATGTATAGGTTGTCTATGGAGGTGGAGTTAGTTTGGAAGTAGTCTTGTAGATCTTTTTCTATTATTGGGCGATATTTAGGGTGGCTCATAAGGTACGTGTTGTTTCTCCAAAGTCTAGTGACAGAGGATGAAATCCTCTCTTCTATGGTGAGAGTGATGGCTGCGTGGTCAGACCAGGTGATTGATTCAATTGTGGATTGTTTCGACCACATAAGCGTATGGAGGTCTACCAGAAACATGTCGATGCGAGAGTAGGAGCCATGTACTGCTGAAAAATATGTATAGTCCCTCTCTCCCGCATGTTGTGCGCGCCATATATCATAAAGATTTTCTTTAAATGGGAATTGTTGTAAGCAGGGGGTGTTATCCCTGTTAGTGTTGGTCGAGTCCAGAGAGGGGTCCATTATATTGTTGAAGTCTCCACAAATGATTAGTGCGCCTTTCTGAATGTCTCGCAATTGCCCTTGGATCCCACGGAGGAACGCCAGGGTCCTATGATGTGGGGCATATATGTTAACTATAGTGTAAGGGACGTTATTGACAAGACAGATGACTATGAGGATTCTGCCTTGGGAATCTGCTTTTTGCGTCAGTAAAGAGAAAGCCACTGAATCCCTAAAGGCGATAAGAACTCCGCGCTTTTTTGATCTGTGGTGCGCGTGGTATATTGCAGTGAAGGAGGGGTGCTGTAGCCTGAAGGCATCCTTTTGTATAAGGTGGGTTTCTTGAGCACATAATACATCCACGGATAGCGAGAGAGCCTCTTTCCAGAAGTAGGAACGTTTCTGGGGGCTATTTAAGCCGCGAACATTGAGAGATGCCAACTTGAGCACCATGCTGCTACCTTAGAGTAAGGATATCTATAATCTAATTGAGTCGGCTGGGGAGGGGGAAGTAGTATCACAAGTATTAAAGGTAATAAACCAAAAAAAAAATAAAAAATAGGAACGAACAGTTCAAAGACAAATACAGGTTCACTGTATGTTTCGAGGGGTATAGTCAGAGACTAGCCGGGTAAACTTCCGATGTAAGGGGAGTTAAGCACCATATGAGAAGAGTGGTAGCCATCTTGGAACATCATTTGCGGTTTGTGGGAGATTTACGTCTGACAGTTGGGCGAGGAGTAGGGTTGTCCGCGTCTTGAGGGAGAGATATTGGAATCCTCCAAGTCGATAGCAATTCCTTGCCCTGATTTAAGTTGTGTATGGTAGAGGTGGTCCCATCCTTGATGATAAGCAGTTTCACAGGAAACCCCCATCTGTATTGGATTTTGTTTTGACGAAGCGCAGTTGTAATCGGGAGTAATTCTCTGCGAAGACGGAGAGTCGTTGCTGAGAGATCTGTGAAGAGATGTATATTTTGGAATTTGGGAGGCCAAGTTTGCCGTTTGCGAGCGGCGTCTAGTAACTTTTCTTTTATATGGAAGAAGTGAAATCTTGCCAACACATCCCTCGGGACATCCTCTCCCAGGTGTCTGGGGCGGGGGGAGCCTATGTACTCTGTCGATTATAATATCAATTGTTTGGGATTCAGGTAGCAAGAATTTGACATATTCCTGTACGTAGGGAAGTAGATCGGTTGATTGGACTTGTTCAGAGATGCCTCTGAATTTTATATTATTCCTGCGGGAACGGTCTTCCATATCAGCCACTTTCGCCTTGAGGGTTTCGACCTCTTCCGCGATATCATTTTGTGCATCGATGACCTTGTTATGAGACGTAGCAAAGTCCCCCATTTTGTTTTCAATATGTGTCACTCGCCCATCCAAAGCATTAACTGATGACTGAAGTGGTTGAAGCAATTGCGATATATCCGCTTGAAGGGAGCTGCGGAGGGCCAGAAGCATTCCTCTCAGTGTGTGTTCAGAAGCTGGGCCATTAGTGGTTTGGAAGTTGTCAAGATCATACACGGAGGCTGGTGAAGGAGCGTTGGAGAGAGTTTGATCCTTGGAGTGGTCTACGTCTCCTGATAACTCTGTACGCGGTTTTTGTTTAATCGGACTTGTGCTTGGAGACAGTGGGTATCGTGGGAGTGGGTTCAGATCCCTGATGTGCTGGGATGGGGCACTATAGATTTGCGGTGCCGCTAAGCGTATATCTTCAGGAGTTGGAGGCATGTGCAAAACCGCCGTTATTGTAGAGTGGTTAGGAGCCTCTTCAAGTGTAGGCGTCGCCATATTTATAGTGACAGCCGTGGGCGATGGAGGTGTGAGCTCTATAAGGTCTGGACTTGTGAGACCCGGTTCCTCTTCTCCGCCACGGTCCCATTCAAAATAGTTTGTTAGGTTGTTATCCGGTCTTTTAACTGATTTCCTACCCTTCACCATAGTGCCAATTATGCATATCCAAAAGATATCGTTGCGGAGGGGAGATATTCCAAT
Source organism: Leptodactylus fallax (assembly GCA_947044405.1). Lineage (NCBI taxonomy): Eukaryota > Metazoa > Chordata > Amphibia > Anura > Leptodactylidae > Leptodactylus > Leptodactylus fallax. Next base: position 134,044 of record CAMRHE010000838.1, read on the forward strand.
ACAGGCTGTTAGTCGCTTAGAGTAGCTAGAAGGTGCACTAGGCCCCCAAATTTAAGTCGCCATTATCTGAGGGGAGGGGTACAAGTGATGAATCTTTCGTTCGTCAGTTGTGGGCTATGCCTCTAAGTCGGAATGGAGATGGAGGCCGATATAGGCCTATATGTCGCTGTGCTAAAATATGTACAGAGGCCCGCACCAGGCTTATACCGCAGGGATGGAGTGTGGGTGAAGGCCCGCTCACAGCCTAGATGATCTCGGGATGGAGTGAGGGTGTAGGCCAGCCCAGGGCCCGAACTCCGCTGACCTGCAGCTGAAGTAGCGGGATGTGCCGGACCTCTGCACTGCAGAGGTAAAGGTATGCGTGCTGCCCACCGGACAGTGCACAGTACTGGCTCTTCGTTGGTAGCTGCAGGGAAGGGTGAGGAGCCCCCCCGGTCTCCGTGTAGGGTCTCAGCACCTCCCCTCCCCGCGTCCTCGGCTCTTTATCCCCTAACCAGGAGCAGTTTCAAGGGCCCGGGATATACAAAGCCACCCAGTCACCTCTGTTTGCCGCTGATGTTCCTCCGTCCCGGATTCCTCGGGCGAAGGCCCCAAGATGGCGTTCCTCCACTTCGGGTGGTCCCCGCACCTCCGCTTTGCGCTGCAGCCGGCACCAGCTGGATCCTCTGTCGCAGCGAACGCCCGATCCCCCGTACCAGGAACGCAGATCTGGGAAGTGGAGACAGGTATAGCAGCGGAGGGTCGTAGCGATGCAGTCCGCGGACCAGCCGACAGAGCGCGACCAAGATGGCGGTCGTGCAGCAAGGCCGAGGTAGGCCCCAACACCGAAGCGTCATTTAGGTGGCTGCAAACCCGGCCCAGACACCCAAATACAAGTGACTGGAGCTTGGGGGAGAGCCCCTGGGTGTCTGAGAGTCCGGTGGGATCAAGATTCTCCGGATGCTAGATGGATCAAGGTAAGGGCCAGTAGGAGCTGTAAATTACACGTCTGGCCTCTGCTCCGGCTAGCCACGCCCCCGAGGGGTATAACATTTTCATCATTTGTGTTATTCAACTAATTTTGCACCTTATTTTCAATAAGGCTTTATTTATATGTTGTTTTTATTTTTGCATGTTTTAAAAATTTTTTATATATCTGGGAAAATATAAACAAAAGAGGAGGGAAAACATGTCTGTTTTTCACTTTCCTTTTTTTTGTAAAATTTAATAACGGAAATTGCTACTAAAAAAAAAACTTTATAAGGCTGGGTCCCCACGTGGCGTAAAGGCCGAGATTTGCCCGCGGCCGAGATGTGCCGATATCGCAGCATTTTACAATCAGAGCAAAGTGGATGGGATTCTAGCAAATCCCATGCCAACTTTGCAGTAAAAGCCGCACTTGGACTCGCGGCAATTTCCAAAACCAGTGCGGTTTTGGAAATCGCAGCATGAAAATGACATCTACGGAAACACCAGCGGTTTCCCCATAGGTATAATTGAAAGAGAAAGTCCGCAGAGGAAACCTCTGCGCAATTTCTGTCTAAAGCACTGTGGGAAGAACCACGATACGTTGCCAACGCAGTTTTTCCTGCAGCGCTTTTTTGCTGGGGGACAACACTTGGGGCCTTAGCCTAAAATAGTTTTTCCTCTTCGTTACGGTAATGTTATTTTGTTTTGTGGCATCAGGGGTGGGACTAGAGCCTGTGATGAAGGTGTGGTATTGGTGTATTATTATTATAATTTTTTTTTAATTATTTCACTTAAATTTTTTTTTTTTTTACTTTTTTAATAATTTTATTTATTTTTTTACAATGTGTCCCCATCTGGTCAAAATAGACCTTTGGGGGCATCTGAACAGTATTATTTTGATGGGGGAGGCTGATTTCCCCTGTAGGTGGGGCTGATACCTTAGCCTCAGTTGCAGGAGGAATGTAGCCCCCTACCCATGTCTGCTGAGCTGATCTTGGTCTTTTAGGACCCAGCAGCTCTAGCAGTCTCTGATCCCCAGCGGATCACGTGACTGCCGGGTCAGAGAGGAGTCGCAACATGGTGGCTCCCATAGCTGAGTATATAGCGCTCATTGTATACAGGGATTGGGAAGGCAGGGGCGGTAATAAACCATCCCTGCCTTCTCTAGGGGAGCTCTGGCTGTAGTAACAGCCAGCTCTCCACTTCTGCAGCTGCACAATTTCGTGCAGTTGCTTAAAGCTGCAAGGACGTACCGGTCTGTGCTTGCAGATCAAGAGAGGGACAGCCTGGATGTAAATAGTGTATGGCGGTCCAGAAGAGGTTAAAAAAATTCTAAAGTTTGCAAAAAAACAAACAAACAAGCAAACACTTTTTTTATATTTAGGAATCTTTTTTTGCAGGGTCAATTGTATTTTTAAGCTATAATATTTTGGGGAACGTCTATTGCTTTGATAGATTTTTATTCAAAATTTTTTGAGAGGCGAAACAGCGAAAAAAAATGGCGGTTCTGCACTTTTGTTTCTATATCTGCTACGGCGTTCAACGTATGGGGAAAATATTTTTATGAGTTTGTAGACCAGGCATTTTCAGATACAGGTATACCTAATGTGTATGGGTTTCACATTGTTTTTGAACCTTTATATGTGTTCTAGGGAATGGGGGTGATTTGAATTTTTATTTCTTTTAATTATTATTATTATTATTTATTTATTTATTTTTTTACTGTACTAATTATACCCCTTAGGGGTCTTGAACCCCAGGGGGTTTGATCACTAATTTAATGCATTACAATGCCAATGCATTGCAAAATACCACCATTGGCATTACAGGCAGGCCTCCATGAGTGAACGTCACACTAGTCCTACTCCCAGGATTACAATTTGGGGTGGCATAATGTATGGTAGCCAGACCCATCTAGTCTTTATTTCAGGTACTCTAACAGTTCATCTTTACATTGATTTGGTCATGGAATCAGTGGTACGGCCATTTCACCAAAATGTCCCAGTAACTGTTTTTTCAAAAAGACAATACCAGGCAACATGTTGTCCACGTTGCTTGAGGATTTGCATGCCCAAGTACATTCAGTTTGGCATATAATTCCTCAGACAACCATTAATAACATAATTTCTGCATGTGATGCTTGTACTTGATATTGAATAGATAAAGATGTTTTGAATATTTTGATTCTATCTTTTTATCATTTACATATCATTAACATGAATATTCATCCTGTGATCTCCAGAATACCTGGTCTTTTCCTTCTTGGTGTTGCAAGTTGAGGAGTGTATTTCACATTTAAAAGTTGAAAGTGGTGTATACCCTTTGTCTCCATATATTCACAGAATTTTAAAAACATGTGGTACACTGAACCCTGACCCAGGGTTATGCCGTCAAAGCTTTTTACAGGAGTAATGAGATCGCATTGTGTATGGGGGCTTTGGCTGTGATTGAGACACCAAAGGGATCTGCACTACGTTGATATCTCTGTGTTTGGAGAGCGTTGGGTGACACTTGGATAGAAATTCCTGGTAGAGATGAACCAATCAATCCAGAAAGAGTAGAAACTGTGCTGAATTTCCCAAAAGTATCGAATTCCGGTGTATCCCACCATATACTAAGAAAAGAGATGTAGAGTTAGAATATCTCCGCATATGGAGACTGAAAGACCCACAGGTAATGTCACTTAGAATTGGAGCTTCATCAGGCGTAGCCAGTACAGCTCTTATTTATTGGAGGGTTCCTGATCGGCAAACTTTCACCCAGTCTCAAAAGAAAAGATGAAAGCTGTCTCATTATTCCTCCTGAAATACCATGATGTACTGTATCCAACGAACCCTGGTGAGCCAAATGGAGAGAAATTTTCTGAGGTGCACCTAGTAGCAAGTTGTTTCCTGATTTTTTTTTTTTTCAATCTCCAGTCCAGCCTGCAATAGTAAAATACTTTTGATGTCCCACGTTTTGAGAAACTCACATATGACCTTGGCTGGCTTATATGATCAACCTGGTAGAGAAGGAATTGGATATGCTCTGTCTATGGATGAAAAATGTCCTGTCAACCAAATACTAAGTCTAATGAAATTTACTTTTATTTCTTTAATTAATGTTACAATAGCCCTCCAAACCTCCTTATTTCTCAGACTGTAGACCAGAGGATTTAACATCGGAACTGCAACGAGATAAACTATTGATAGTAACATGTCCTGTTCTTTAGAGTCTTCAGATTGAGGTTTCAAGTACAAGAACATAATTGGTCCATAGAATAATATAACAGTGATGAGGTGGGAGGCGCAGCTGGAGAAAGCTTTCATACGTCCTGCCGAGGAACGGATCTTCAATATGGCGGAGAAGATAAAGACATAAGAGATTATAGTGAGCAGAAATTGTATGAAAGATATAATGATAGTTTCAAAGAACATAAAAACCTTCCTGCTTGTCACATCTGAAGAGGAAAGAGCGATCACTGAATTCAGATCACAGAAAAAATTGTTGATATCATGTGAATAACAGAATTGTAATATGTAGGTAAGTATTGTGTGTGATAAAGCATTAAAAGTGCCAACTATCCATGCAGAGGCCGCCATTACAATGTAGATGTTCTTTCTCATTATTGTGTAATATAGTAAGGGCTTACATATTGCCACATAGCGGTCATAGGCCATTGATGTGAGAATAAAAATTTCACCATTAGCACATAAGAGGAAGAAAAACATCTGGGTCAGGCAGCCATGAAATGAGATCCTGTGATCTTGGGTCAGTGTGATCGTAAGAAGCTTGGGAATACAAGTAGAAATTGATGTGATATCTACAATGGCGAGGTTAGACAAGAAGAAATACATTGGAGTGTGTAATTTTGGTACCAAAAATACAAGAACAATAATTGTCAAATTTCCCAAAAGAGCCATCAGGTAAATAATCAATAATGCAAAAAATAGCTCAAGTTGCCCCATGGAAAACATTGAAAAGGCGACAATGTAAAATTCTTGCTCAGATGTAGCATTTATACATTCATTCATGTTTATGACTGTGGAAAAAAAAGTGATATATTCATCTTACATCGATTTTAAAAAGTCACAATTTTGTGTGCAAAAACCTGATTTGTGCAAAACAAACCTGGTGTTCAAGGCACAAATCTGTCCCATAGACTTCAATTTGCCTAATCACATGGCCATTTTTTGACAGTCCATTTTAACAGACCTTCAAAAAATAGTACATGTCCTATTTTTGTCAGCTTTCACAGATATCTCAATAAACTAAAGTCAATGAGGTATGCCTGAAAACAGATTCGCTAGGGTTGCAAAATAGCCATTTTTTTCCAGTGTTTGTGAAAAAATAACTAAAAACGAAATAAATAAATAAAATAATAAATAAAACCATTTTTGGTCAATAAAAAGTGTTTTTGTTTTTGTTTTTTTTTTTGCATATAAGGTTTCACTGTAATTGTAACAACCTGAATAATAAACCTCACAAGTACTTTAATCACATTTTATAACATCCTTAAAATACGTTATAAAAGTTAATCAAAAATGTATTTGTACCCCAAAATACTTAACAAAATTATAAAAATTATGACCTGCAAAACAGAAACACACATATGGTTGTCATTAGCAACTTAGGACTCTTGGGGATGTGTCCACATAAAGACATCTTTATAGACAGCATTAAAGATATATATAAGTTATACTGAAAAATCCTTTGCCTGGGTACTGGAAGTTGTGAGAAATTTCCAATTATTTTGGAGTTCATGTAGATAGGGAAAAATCAATAATGATATCTCTAGCTTTAGAAGATTTCATTTGCTATTCCTTGTATTTCCAACACAGTCCATTCTAAACGTGTATAGAGAGAAATTGATTAAAAATAAATTAATTCCATAATTAGTTGAAAAGGTTCACAACAAAATCAACCTTTTCATACACAGCAGAAGGAAATATATTGGGGGCTTTGGAACAATTGACAGCCATAAATGGCACCCTCTCCATACAACCCTTTATGACCAATGAGGGGGTTGAAAAAACCTTAAAGGGAACCTGTCAGCATTATTTGAGGCATTAAACCATCCGCATGTTAAGAAAAAAAAATAAAAAATAAGCTAACCTTTAAACTTACCTAGAGTCCAATGAGTCTCATCAAATTCAACCCTGGTGCTCCTGGCACCTGCACAGCTCTTCACTGAAGCCAGGTAAATATATCTTGGCTTCACTTTGCCTACACCTGAGGTCTGCAGGTGCTGGGAGTACAGGAGCAGATTAAATATAAAGGGTTTGCTTGGAGTTTTTGTTAATCTCACGGACATCTCATTCTTTGAGTCAGTTCTCGTTCTCTTTCTCCTTCGGTGTTGGTGTGACCTGGGAGAGTCTATTTTATAATGTAAATTAGATTGAAAAATTGTGTCCATTGAGAGCATAAAAATTATCAGGAGGAATAATTACCATTATAGTACAATAGTGGACTATTTGGTAGTGTATTGCCCCACTAGGACACTACTTGTGGGAAAGGTTAAGTGTTGATTTTGTTGTATATTTTTACTCACTGATTTATTGCATTATATTATACATGTAATGTGCCTTTATTCAAGGTTATATAACTGTAACTTAATTGTACAACTAAACCATCTGTGGCTGGTGAAGGACTCCATATTCCTAGAATGTCCTGGCAGGGGTCTGGGTTAATTTGTAATGGCTTCCCTCACCTTTGCTTTTTGTCAGTCAGACTGTTTATGTGTGCAAGTTTCAACTTTGAGCAGAATTGTCACAAGGGTTCGTGGCTTTTAACTAGACCTCTCTGAGCTTTTGGCCAGATCTAATTGTCAATTGTTATGTTTCACAAGGCATTATGGGAAAGGAGCTGGGAGCTCATGCGCCCTCTGTTGGATGTAACAGATCCTCAATTTGCTTTTGACTCACCGAGTCTTGAGACAGCAAAGGGGATTTTAGCCAAGCCAATTTCATTTATCTGCATACAGCGCCGTTTCGGGATTTTTGTCCCTCACCAGTGCACAGCAAAATGAACTGGCTGGCTTTGTGGGAGGCAATGAGTGGGTTATGGACAGGGACATCTCTCCTTGAGGAGAGCATCAGTGAAGGTGTGTAGAGTTTTAAATTGCCTTTGTTATGTTTGGCAGAGTAGAAAAGGAACTAATATGACAAGTTCTGTTGATCTTAAAGAGGGACAACTCTGATCCCCTGCCACAACCAGATGGCTTATAATATATGTACTATCACTGGAAGTGTTTTGCAAACTGATGACTTTTGTGCCTTACAGCCTTCAGTGAATAATCTTGAGTTTTACTGCCAGTTTCTTCTGTGTACTGCTTATTCACATCTTCACTACACCAACAAGGGCATTACAACCACCATCAGCCAGGAGACAACATCACAGAGTGTGCCCGATGGAAAAACTACAGATACCATCAACTGTAGGCTCCCTCATCACTGTACAGTCCTTAGGAGTGTGAAAGGTCTGGTGAAGATACACGGTAACACAGTGGAACTAAGCCCCTTATTTATTTCCCTGGTTTTACCTCCTCTGGAGATCTTAAGAGTTTATTAGAACAGTTTGTGCTGTTATTCATTGTATTACTGAGTTGGAAAATAATGCAATGTGCTATGCCACTTTGTTCACCTTGACATGGGGGCATTGGTGGGGTATTTGTTGTTCTTACCCTCCTGCTTCGGTGGGTTCCCTGGGACTCATCACTTGCCAGACTCAGTCCAAAGATATGTCTCGGCACATCTGCCTTGTGAAGTAGACCTTACACTTAGGCACATTCAATAAAGAGTCACCTGCCATGATGGTTCTTTACAAGGCATTATGGGTAAGCCAGTGGTCTTGTGACCCTTCTCTTCTTTCTCCTTGCTTTCCATCTGATGGCTGCCATTTTAGTTTGTTTGTGCACATTGAACCACTTAAATTTTGGGTTCTTTTCGAACCTAAACTTTTTGCAAAATTCTGAAAAAAATCCAGTTTGTTCCAAATAGTTTCTTCCAAAAAATCGTCTATAATATTAAGATGGGTGCAAACAAATACCCAAAATATATGTTTAAAAAGGGTGACTGAAGTTATATCCTTTGCTGTTGGTTGCTGTTTCTTAGAAAGTTTACTTAACTGAGAGACTGCCCTGTAATTTGTTTCTGCCTTGTACATGCAGAACATACTGTATATGTGTGCAGCTTCAGACTGGTCCATTACGGAATTGAAGATCCCCTGGTGGGCCCATTTCTTCTATTGGTTAAGTTATTTGCCCCTTAGAGCACTAAAGCATGCTAAAATGAAAAAGCAAACAATTTCTCTAATCTGGAGTCAGCACAAACCATATGCATATGCACATACTACAATGATCTATGTTACCACTTCCACCCCTGCATGAAACAGCATTAATCCTCTTTTCATTGCACAACCTGATAATAAATGCCACTGAATTGTGCAGCAATAAGTTATAACAGCCAGAGATGTCTGCTTGCTGTTGTAAACTGATACATGCGGCTCAGCAGATGGAAAAAAAAAAAAATTTCTTACAAAACACTAATTTAGACATTGATTTGGTTAATTTTATTGTAGATTTGTTATATTTTGTTTTGACACATAATTATTTCTTATTTAAAGATCGCTTGTTCCTACAGCTCCAGGGCACAGCTATGGGGGCGTCTTGTGCGCCCTCGTATGCTAATTTGTTCCTGGGGCTGTGGGAACGTGAGGTCATTCCATATGTGGAGGGTTTTGATGCCGTGCTCCATTGGTCAAGATACATTGATGACATTTTTTTCATCTGGCAGGGCTCGGCGTCACGTCTTGAGAGTTTTCTGTCATCTTAAAATGCTAATGATCTCAATATTCGCCTCACCTGGCACTATAGTAAAGTGAAGATAGAGTTTCTTGATATTCTAATTGAACGTGATCCTGATGGTATGATATCTACTGATGTATTTAGAAAAGAAACTGCCACAAACTCATTTCTTCATGCAACCTCTTCTCACTACTATGAAGTTAAAGATGCAATTCCGATCGGCCAATTTTTGCGTGTCAGACGTATCTGCTCCAATGACTCCAACTTTGAAAAACAAGCTTTGGATCTCACCACACGTTTTAAACATAGAAGTTACAATAGAAAATCTGGATATCTTCGTGCAAAAAATACACCACGCGAATCCTTGTTGGTAAGTCGGAGGATTTATGAAAAAAACTGATTCTTCTCAAATTCGGTTTATTACTAACTTTAACTCTAGATGGCGGGATATCCGCGGAGTACTCCAAAGACATTGGTCAGTTCAATTGACTGATTCTGATATAGCTCCACATTTGAAGGCCTTTCCTAGTATTACATGGAGACGTTCTAGAAATTTAAGAGATATTCTTACTAACAGCCATTATGTCTCTAGACCGCTGACCAATGTCTTTGGTAGTAGTGGGCCGAAGTTTGATTTTTACCCTTGCGGAAGATGTAGCATGTGTTGTTACATGTTGAGGACTTTGGAATTTTGCCATTCCAATAATCATAGGCGTTATAAAATTCGCCATAACATCACATGTACAACTTCTGCGGTGATTTATTATGCAACATGCCCATGTGGGCTTATCTATATTGGGATGACAACTAGGGCCCTTAAGACCAGAATATCTGAACATGTAAGTAAAATACAGACTGCTGCATCAGCCCCAGATTTTGAGAAATTACAACCGATCCCTAGACACTTTAGAGAATGTCATGGATGCAATCCAAAAGGTTTTAAAGCCTTTGGTATTGACCGTGTCCAACTGGGTTCCCGTGGTGGGGATATCAAAAATGCATTATTACACAAAGAAGTGCGATGGATAGTTAATCTTAAGACAGCCTCACCTTTGGGTTTAAATGAGGCAGTCAGCTTCAAACCTTTTTTTATAAAGGTATGTTTTTGTGTTTTTAATTTTTTGTTACTTATTGTTTTATTGTTTGTTTTGTTTAAGATGGGATGAGATATATTTCTGAAGCCCTTGAAGATCTATATGCCTTCCAACAGATGTGCAGCATTCATCTACACCTGGACCTTTTTTTTTTTTTTTTTTTTTTTTTGTGTTTCACATTTTTGTATTATTATATATTTGTATCAATCAAAAATATTGTGTTTTATATTTACATTATGTTTCACTTATGTCACTTTATATGTTTTTGATCATTGCATATTTGATGATCATCTTATATTGGTTCACTTTATTATATACTCTTTACATTATATGTATTTCATTCATGTCACTTTATATGTCCTTGATCGCTCTATTATTGTTGATCATCCTAATTGGTTCACTTTGATTATATTTTTGTATGTATTATTGTAATTATTTATATTATTTATTTTTTTTTTTTTTTCTGGGACTGTTTCTCTATATTGCTGTTATTCTTGGATTATATATAATATCCATTATTTTATACATATTTCATATTATTAATTGTGCGTTACTTATTAGCGCACCGTTATTTATATATTTACACCATAATATCTAGATATGTAGGATGTTATTTCTTAACAGACCAGTGTGCTGATTATGCTGATATTATATGTTTTATATATACCTTATATTCCAACTATAGCAAGGTATATCAGCGTGCTGTCTTTTAATATATTTGTATTATACCATCCTGTAATATCTAATTTTGTAGGATGCATGGTTCAGGTTGTTTCTGCGCTGTTTGTTATAGTTCAATATGTTAATCTTGCTGATGTTACATGTACTCTTCATTATCATCGCTATACTTACCTTTCATGCGTTCCAGCGTGGTGCGCATGTCGTCTGTGCACTGACCTCGCGAGATTGGCAAGCGCTATTACGTGCATGTGAGCTGCGCGTCATATGACGCGATCGCTCGTTCTGCGCATGCGCTGGGCTAATCTTCGTTATGGCCATCACAACGCCATGCGCTAGTTTACACAGCTGGTTTCACATTATTTGGGGGTTCCTATATATACCTCTCCCTTGTGCTGGTCACTACACCTCCTGAGGAAGCTTTTTAGCGAAACGCGTTGAGGTGCGTTTCCAAGCATACCCGCATACCCGCATACCCTTTTGCTCACTGGGGCTCAAAAGTGTTTCTATAATGGCTACAGGTAATCATTACTATGGTGTATCCATCTATTGGTTTATTTGATATGCTTTCCATATGCCATTACTTCATTTTATGTATGATATTTATTATATTTAAACTATATATTTAATCAGTATATGGATAGTATATTTTTTGCATGTCCATATGTATTTTTGATACTTTTTTGTCTATGTGGTATTTAATCACTATTGATTGGGTAAAAATCCCCATCTAGACAATTTTTTTATGTATGGTCTGCAAACTTTTCTATATGGCATATTAGCTATACAATTTAGGCCATTATATATATACATTCATCTTTATATATCTTCTCTTGAGCCTCTTTATGTGATGCATATGTCCTGTGTTATGTCTTAGTTTTTTGCTTGTGTCACCTACATCATTTTATATTTTATATGTGCTATTTATTGTATTTTTTCATTAATAAATATATATTTTATATATATCTTTTTGAGATTCTTTTGCTTTTTCTTGACTAAACTCTTTTCATGTCAGCAGTTGGAAAGAACAGAGTGGCTGTCAGCTTACACAGTGCAATGAGAAGTCTCTCCTTGACCAGTGGGCAAAGTGTACCTTTGTCTGACATTGTCTATGTGATTCCATATTACTGTATAAATATTAGTGCATATTAGTCATAATGTATGCCTTTGCTTTACTGGTTGTCTCAATGGTGGAGCCACCATGACAGGCTGCTCTAATTAGTTGCAGGAATGAGTCTTTTTGGATGTCAGCAACAGGAAGATGTATGGATGGTACAGTCAGCATGGTCCTGGTGTGAAGATGCACACGGTGACTGTGATCTACTGTGGCATTACGCTGTGACAAATAGCTGCTGTGAGCAGTAAGATATGACTAAGAGGGGAACTTTAGCAACCATAAAAGACAATGGAGATGGTTAACATATGCTACTTATTGGATCTTCTAATTGAACTGTGAGATAGGTAGGCTTGGGGGTCTGTTCCACCTGAAAGAACTGTAGTGTACTGGTAGCCAATGTAATTTGGGACACCAAGATCAGTGGCAGACTTGGGAGTGGGAGCAGTGTCACATGACCAGAGGGAGCTATCTGGTGCATTGGGATGAACCTCTTGAGGATAGTGGTACAGGTGCTTTACTAACCAAGGACTAGTTGTCACTGAGTTGATGGTTCACTAGTGGATAGGCTAGATGTTAAGGTGGGTGATTTGCAGTGTAGTGGGTAGGCCAGTGCTGAAGCAGATTTTCTTGAGTGTGTTGTCAGTCTAGGTGGGGTCTAGGTGGAGATCATGGCCGCCAACCCATTTAACTTCATCATGGACGCACATTATTTTTTGAGCACTGTGACTGGCACTTACAAAGGGTTTGTTATGAGGGTTATAATGGTGACTGTGCTTTTACCTATGTATTTTATAGGGATATTCCCAGATTAGGCTAAAGCCTCACATTGCGGAAAAGTATCCTTTTTGGCTACTGAGCAAACACAGTAGAGAAAAAAGCTGCATTTTACAGTACCAGCAAAGTGAATGAGATTTCACTAATCTCATCCACACATTACAGAAAAAAAGCCTGTGGAAAGACGTTTTATGCATGTTCATTTTAGCTGCCGAATAGCGACCTTAGAGAAAATCGCCATAAAAATTGCTGCGGAACAAAATGTGATGCGTTTTTGCTGCAGTTTTTTTTAGCTGTGTTTTACTACGTGGGGCCTTAGCCTTAGGCATTTAGAACACATACACAAGATAAGCCATAAATGCCTTACAGATATGTGTCCCACCACTGGGATCCACACCTGTACCTATACTGTGAATATATGGAAACTGAGGAAGTGTGGTGAAAACTTTGAAGCCACTTTTCTAAAAGCTATTGCTTACATTCTGGTGCTTATGGTGGAGATATACATTATTTATGCTTATTTTTTATAGTATTTTTTTATTGTAGTGTAATGCATTTTCTTGGGCTCATTTTTGTGCCAAGGTCACATCCGTTTTTTTGCATTCTGCTATTCTGTTCTATGAAAGGAGCAAAACTATAATTTAAGCTGTGAAGAATCTGTCATACAATGGACACCAACAGTGCTCGATGACCCCATTGAATTTTAATAATTTTAAGTGTCCAATGAGTTGTGTCATTCTGCTTCAGTGCAGTCTGTTCCATTTTTTTCAGGCACATGTGACTGAATCTAACATAATAACATAACATAATAATCCTTTAATAGTCCCACTATGGGGAAATTCAGTGTATTACAGCAGCAAAGATATGCAATGCAAAGATAAGCAATACAAATACAAATACAACATATACAAAAAAGTTCCAAGGTAGAGGCATTTCATTGATAGTAGACAGACAGATAGAAAGGTACAGGTAAAGAAGTAGCAGGGGGGGGGGGGGATATCACAACAGAAAGATTTTTCAGTTCTCTGTATGGACTAATCTCTGCTAAGGTGGGGAGGAAAGACTTCCGATAGCGCTCCTTCTCACACTTAGGGTGAAGTAGACGGTCACTGACAGGAAATCACTACACTATGTTTTATAAATAAGTTCCTAGGAGCCCTGACGGTATTCTACACTATGTGTTAAGCCAATGTAAGGTGCTGTTCATACTGAACTTGTTTGACCTGAAACAAGTCAGTGACCCAAGCCGGCCGAAACCCCCCCAAAAAATAAATAAATAAAAAAATCCTGAGTGGTTTTCCCATCTCTAGTTTCAACAATACTTCTTGCTTTCTATCACCAAGCTTCTTTCTCATGTATTGTGCGTATACAGGTGCATCTCAATAAATTAGAATATCTTTGAAACATTTATTTATTTCAGTAATTAGATTAAAAAAGTGACCTCCTATATTTTCTAGATTCTTTACACACAGAGTGTTCTATTTCAAGTGTATTATTTCTGTAAATGTTGATTATGGATTACAGGTAATGAAAACGGAAATCTAAGAAAATTTGAATATTGTAAAAAAAGTTCAGTATTGTAAATTCAGTGTGTCACCTGCCAAGGTTTCCTAAGACTTTAAATGGTCCCTCAGTCTGGTTCAGTAGGACACACAATCATGGAAGACGCTGATTATGGATTGTATTACTGAATTACTGAAATGAATGAACGTTTCAAAGATATTCTAATTTATTGAGATGCTCCTGTATGTGCATTTATTATTTGCTTGCAATAAGGCTTTGTCATTTTCTAGTTGGCTCCTTGTTTTGGGGTGTACCTTTATTCAATTACACTTTAACACAGTTGAAAAAGAAAAGTGATAAAGAGAAAAAAATACCTGACTACATGATACAACCTGCCATGCACACACATCACTACTCTGAGTGGTGGCTTCATGGGGATGACTAGCCTAGCTTGTTCAAATACTTATTATTTACTTGAGGGTTCCTTATCAATGGTTAAATAATAATCCTCTTCTTACCTCCTGAATTGCCATGCTGTGCTACATTTAATGATCCCTAGATAACCACATGGAAGGAAACTCCTGTTGTGTACCCAGTAGTATGTTGTCTCCTGACTTTTCTCCAGCAGATCTAGGAGTGCAATAGGATCAGTTACAATAGTAAAACATTGATTTTCTTCTTGGGCTGTCCACCATCTTCTTCCTCAGGTCACCATTGAAGCATGTGATCATAAAAGTGTCAAGTTGACACCCCATGTTGAGGCCCAATCCCAGACTTCAAAGTGACCTGGGAGCCAAAGAAGATGGCAGATCATCTGGAAAAAAGACCAGAACACTGAAGGATGTTGGGTGTGCCCAGGAAGGAGGAATATATGATTTTCCTGAGCCCTGTTTTTTTTTTTTATTGTGGTGTTTGAATAGACACCAGAATATAATAAATTAACTTTACCATGCACTTCTGCTTTGGACCAAAGTAGTTCAGTCCAAAATTAATTTCAAATGAATTTCTTGCAAACCACATGAATATTCCCAAAAGGAATCTTGCGTGGTTTACCCCTCCCTACCAAGTAACACAAGCAGAATCAGGAAGTACAATGTGCATTGTATTGTGGAGAAGCAGGGACAGTATATAGAGAAGGCATCTTAGGGGTCATGCCCGATGGGAAAAGCAGTACACTGGCAGGTGCAGACCTCTGGTGTTACAAAAGAGTTATGTCTATAGATGGTAAATGACCTTTACTTTTATATATTTAATAATGTTACAATAGCCTCCCAAACCTCCTTATTTCTCAGACTGTAGACCAGAGGATTTAACATCGGAACACCAACAGTATAGAGCATTGACAGTAACATGTCCTGATCTTTAGTATCCTCAGATTGAGGTTTCATGTATAAGAACAGAAGTGGTCCATAGAATAATATAACAGTGGTGAGGTGGGAGGTGCAGCTGGAGAAAGCTTTCATACGTCCTGCCGAGGAACGGATCCTCAATATGGCGGAGAAGATAAAGACGTATGAGATAATAGTGAGCAGGAATTGTACGAGAGAAATAAGGATTGCTTCAGAGAACATTGAAATCTTCCTGCTTGTGATGTCTGAGGAGGAAAGCGCAACCACTGAATTCAGATCACAAAAGAAATTATTGATATCATGTGAATAACAATATTGTAATATGGCGGTAAGTATTGTGAATGATAGAGAATTTAGAGAGCCAAATATCCATACAGAGGCCGCCATTACAATGTAGACATTCTTTCTCATTATTGTGCAGTATAGTAAGGGCTTACATATCGCCACATAGCGGTCATAGGCCATTGACGTCAGAATGAAAATTTCTCCATCAGCTGACAAAATGAAGAAAAACATCTGGGTCATACAACAATAAAATGAGATCCTATGGTCCTGAGTTAGAGTTATTGAAAGTAACTTAGGGATACAAGTAGAAGTCGATGTGATATCTACAATGGCGAGGTTACACAAGAAGAAATACATTGGAGTGTGCAATTTTGGTACCAAAAATACAAGAGTAACAATTGTTACATTACCCAAAAAAGCCATCACATAAATGATCAATAGCCCTAAAAACAGCCCAATTTGCTTTGCATAAGACATTGAAAAGGCAATAATGTAAAATTCATCTTCACGGCTACTATTTATGCAGTCATTCATGTTGCTGACATGTAGATAGAAATTTAAGGTGTTAAGAAATATTTATATACATGGCATCAAAATGATTAGAGATGGTTCATAAAAAAATGTATTCTGATTTCCAAAAAAACTAAAACTTTTGAGGCGAACTGGATCCACATAGTACCTGAGCAACTAGAAGCCTCCTGCTCCTCCGAATGCCTAGTGAATGCTCCATAGGTTAATCGGTTCATTAGGGCTGCTATGCTGTATATCTGTATACCAGCCTAAGGAATGTTAGGGACACTATAATGTAAATTTGGAACAAATTTATTCAGACCGAAACAAATCTTGGTATCGAACCAACCTAAATTAAACAAACTTTAAGAAGTTCATGCAACATTGATATTCAGGTATTTTTAAGTATTCACGGTTGAAACCTTCCTTCTGTGGAAATTCCAATAAACTATAAGGTTCAGAAAAAATGTTCAGTTTTGTTTTTTATGTAGTTTTAGAAATCAAAATCAGGGGTGCATGTAAAAAGGAGGAGAAGTGTTATCTGTCATCTATAGCTGTTTCACCCTTTATGATCCACACCTGGTTTTTGCATTAACAAAATTTAATAATTTACCCTTTCCCCACTGAAAATCTGCCTTTGGCTTTAACTCCTTTCCTAGTCTTTACCCCTGCAACTTTTTGATTTCTGCACCACTCGCTCCACTTTTCAAAACTGGATGGAAAAGTGAGTATGGTTAGCCTATCTAACTGTCTCTACTCCAGATTTATCAACTGTGACTTTTGAAAGTCAGAAAAATTGTCACAAACTTACTCCAGTCAGTGGGTAGCAATGACAGCGGAGTAACATTTTAGGGCAGACTTATTGATGCACCTAATTTATCAAACATATATCAAACATAGTGCAACATTTGATAAATTTAGTGCAAATTAGGTCAACAAGGACTCCAGCAAAGCTGACTAGCCCTAATGATAAATTTCCACCTATGTGTCTCCAGTCCAGACATTAGCTAACTAACCTGTAAAATTGCAACCTGCTTCTAGCCTGTCAAAAAGCACTTAAAAGACCCTCAGACACTGGTCATCACTTGGCCAATACCATCCCTGGGATGAAATAGGGTGGTGGCAGCATCCTATGGGGGGATGATTTCTGCTGCAGAAATTGGGAGACTGGTCAAGACTGAAGGAACAATGAACACAGTAAAGTATAGCAGGAGCCTGGAAAATGTTCCTGAGAGCTCTGTGCTTCAATATAATGAAAAAAAAAAAAAAACACATATAAGCAACTTTACAACAAATCTAGTCACCGAAGCCGAGACACCAACTTGGAGCTAAGAGGAAATGTCTAAATCTAGTGTAGAAATCTTACTATACTGTATCATACCCATATAGAACTGTTTGTGGCTGTAATTTCTGCAAAAACAAAACATACAGTCTGTGAACATGTATGCATATGTCATATTTCAATTTTTATTTCTAATAAATGTACACCAATTTGTGTCTATTAAGTATAGATAGAAAAGGAAAAATAGTATTATCTATATGTGAAAGAATAAGGTTATAATGTGTCAAAAAGTGGGAAAAATGTAGAACTGGAATATTTTCTGTATCCACTCTTTGTATAAATTAGATAAAGTTAGAGAAGATTTCTATCACATACCCATATAGTAAACATTTAGTAAAATTGCAAAATTTATTTCCTGTAAGAAAATATCTGCCTGTGAGGAAAAACAGTCAATGTACAGAATAATTACTAAATCTGATAAAAATATAAAAGGATAACAATTTTGATAAAGTACCTCGTAGAGAAGGTCTCCGGCCAGATATCTTTGCCTTTTGTGCTGGGATAGACTTGAAGAAGTATATTTTATAATGCTAAGACAGATTGGGGATTTAGGTCCACTGAGACAATAGGAAATAGCAAGATGGATAACTGACTTTACTGTAAGATTTTTAACTGTTTATAGGATTGTCTTACTGTAGGATGTGACTGGTTTCTATTGAACTCTGGACTTTTATTACATTTTACACAGTGGCACCAGGAGAACAGCAACAGGCCATGAATGTAGACTTTTTGTAGAAATTATTGTTGTTTACTTGGACTGATGTTGACGATGACCATGTTTTATACTGGTTGCTAGCAGAGATGGGTGAACCGAACAATTTAGGATTTGTCTCGGACTAAAATGACCACTGTGACATTCCTTAAATTATTGTACTCGGGGTCTGTTCAGACCTCAGAGTATAATAGGGGCGGTAAAAAAAAATAAAACATTTATACTTACCTTCCCTCATCTCTTTTGGGCCTACTTGAACCCTAGGGGCTCTGATCACTCATACAATACACTGCAATACTAATATATAGTAAAATTCATTGACTTCTATTACATGCTGCCTATGGCACCATGTAACAGAACCATAACAATGACAAGGATGGGGGCCTTCAATAGGCACCCGGCTGTCATGGCAACCAATCATCGGATGGTGGCGATCGGAAAAAGATGGTAGCACCCATGGCGCATGAGCACTATGAAAATCCGCTGCAATCGCAGACACCAATCACGGCTGTTAGCGGCAGGTGCTGGCTGATTTTGCCTGAAGGAGTTTTTCTTTTAATACAGGAATCTGAACTTTGCTACAGGGAGACCACCAGGGTGCTACTTTTTGGAATGATTCCAGTGTTGATAACAGATGACCATTCAGGTCAGGGACTATGGTGTAGTGCATCTGTAAGCCGTGTACCGGGGTTGGCTCCCCAGGATACAGCGAAGTCACGAACAAAGGAAGCGACTCCAAATCAATTTAGTAAAAAAACAAGATTTTACTTGGTGTAGTAACACCTCTTTACCAAAAAAAACACTCCCAATTATTTACATACACTCAGCCAGGAAGCTGAGGCCCTGGTGTTGTACAGCGCGGTGCCCTCTCATTTGCAGCTCCAAAACACTCCAACCTTTTACCTATCTGCAGGCTGCAACTAACCAGCCGCTTGTTACCTTTTTATCACCCTAGTCACAGGAACAATTCAGTGAGTTTGATAGGGGCACCGGCGGTATAACACAAGAGCTTACAAACTTATCAAAATACCCCTATTCCCCACAAACAAAGTATAACCGAGTAAATATCATAGTAGGTCAGCTTGCAAGCCAAAGAAATGTGACAATGTATAAAATGTCACTTCTAGTTTTCCTCAGAAGCTCCTCTCTGGGAGTTACAAGTCTATAAAACCCTATGAGTCTTAGTCCTCACTACCGAATAGGTAGATAATTCACCAGTAGTGTGGCCTGTGAAGATGAGTATGCCTAACTAGTCTAACTACAGGCCCTTACTCAGTCCCAAGCAAAACATTGTAATGCACGATTACTTCTCTTACTGATCCAGCTTTGTTGTGTATCTTTTTAGCCTTGGTCTGGAACAGCTGGAGGCGGGGCTCATCCAGAAAACATGCGATCTCACTGACAGGGCCACTTCTCAGCCGGGTCCTTGATAGCAATCTTCAACTTATGATGCTGTCTAAACAAACTCTGGAACAGTCTCTGCTTCAGCACCACCTTGCTATATTTATGATCCCTGAGGAATCCTCCTTCTCTCTCACTTCAGTCCTTCTTCTAAAAGCTCAAAGTACACTCCTAAGATGGGTGCCACACACACTCTGCTCCTTCTTGTCCCACCTCTGCAGAACAGGGTCTCCACGTCACTACTCCAAGGAATTACAGTCCTTCCCATTTCTGAGGTAACAGTGGCCTCTTGTGGTCAAACAAACAAATGTCAGTTTATAAAAAAAAAAAAACTTATTTATAGAGACAGGTGCATTCATAACATGAGGGCTGTTTCCCCATCTTACATGCCACCCCACTAGAGGTTGACGTCCCTGGCAACCTTCCCCATACAAACTCATCCTGCGCATATCGCTGTGGGGGTACACCAGCATTGGACCTGGCCGTCACAGAGTCAGGGGTATCGGGCACATCCAATGGTGGGTGTTCTGCACGCTGTGCAACTCTCTCCCTTGGTGGCAAACTCGTCACAACTGGGGTCCCCGGGGTGACTGGGGCAGGGACAACCCACCATTCATTGTCTAAGGGAGGTTCCCTAGTACTAGGGTTAGGAGCAAGCACCTCCTCGTCGGCCACTGGTTGCTCAAAGTTACAGAGTCTTAACATATTACGGTAGAGATTCCTTGAGGGTCCCCCAGTCCTTACTGGCTCTACTTCATACACTGAGATATCAGGGTCTACCCTCCGCTTTACAATATACGGAACCGCCTCACGCCGCCTATCCAATTTTCCAGTTGGCCTCTTGGCCCTGACGATCACACGGTCACCTGGAGCATACTCATCCCTCTGCACTGGCCCTGGGTTGGGGTGCACTATTTGTCTCAGGCGTTCACCCACAACCTTGTGTACTGCTCTCAGTCAGCGTCAGTGCTCTTGCACCCATGCAGTAGTGCTCCTCGGTGGAGGCTGCATCGGATCTGGCATGTGGAGATCCTCAATCTCCTGGCCTGCTCTCCCAAACATCACCATGTGTGGAGAGTAACCAGTGGTGTTGTGTACTCTATTGTTATAGGCCCACATCAGTGCAGGTAAGTACTCTGGTCACCGAGCTTTTTTTTTTTGACATTAAGGATTTTATTGAAATTTTTACATTTAAACATAAAAACATTTCAAACAACATTTTGGGGCTGGAAACACATGGGTGGGGAAGGAGGTAGGGGGAGGGGATAGGGGATAGGGGTTGAGAAATGACAAATGGAGAAAATCAGAGGAGATAACATGAGCTCTGTCGCAGCAGGGCCAAACAAAGATTTGACTTTTCATGTTGATAGAGATAAAGCAAGTTAGACAATAAAATAATCAGGGAAGTACCTGGATGAGGGGGGAGGGAGGCAGGGGGATAGGAGATGAGAAGAGGTTAATAGGGTATGGGGAACAACAGAGGCTCTGTCGCAGCAGGGCCAAACACAGAATGCAGTAAAATGTAGGGTAAAGTCAAAACACATTTACATTATTATGACAAGAGATTAGAAGTTAGAATTAGAAGAAGTCGGGGGGGAGGTCCCTGTTGGGGGGATATAGAGGGGAAGGCAGACTGGAATTCCCTGGATTGGTAGAAAAGATTCCAAAGGAGCCATGTTTGGTGGTGGGTCCTGTCATCCTGTCGCAGCTCCGCCATCATATTTTCCATACTATGGATGAGCAAAATCTCCTTGAGCCAGGACACTAGGGAGGGGGGGCGTCTGAGATTTAAAGAGTCTAGGAATCACAGACCTTGCGGCCACCAGCATGAAGCCTATCAATTTGCGGATGTGTTTCTCGTATTTACTTGGGAAGATGGAGAGAAGAAGGGGAACCGGGTCATCGCCTAATGAAATGCCCGTAACCATCTTAATTATACGCCGAACTTCTGACCAGTAGGGGCGTAAGAGTGTACATTCCCACCAGACGTGCTTCATCGTACCCCGGTCAGAGTTACATCTCCAACATCGGTCTGAGGTAGAGGGATACATCTCATGGAGAACAGATGGGACTCTGTACCATCGGGAGAGTATCTTATAGTTAGTCTCCTGTGCCTTGCAGGAAATAGAAAATTTGTGGCACGCCTGGAATGCCGATGACCACACATCTGGCGCGAACGAGACCCCCAGCTCCCTTTCCCACCCACCCACGTAAGCAGGTAGGGAGTCAGTAGCAGTCTCCCGCAGCATGCCATAGATAAGCGAGATTGTGTGAGCTGGGGTATGGGGAGAGAGGCATATGCGTTCAAAGTGCAGTAACTTTCTGTGCAGATTGTGCTTTATCTTAAGAGTGGTGTATAGGTGAGTTATCTGGGTGTATTGCCAATGGGATATGGCCGAGTCAGGGTCTGACCCAGGATGGGTCAGCTCTTGGCGGGGGAGGAGAGATGTCATGCTTGTAACTTGGTGGAAACGGAGGATCTGTTGGCCCCTAGTGTGGGATAAAAAGGAGGAGTGGAGCGCCGCAGGAAAATCCGGGTTGCCCGAGATAGGCGTCATAGGTCCATCATTTAGAAAGAGTCTACGCATAACACCATAGCGCCGGCACGATCCAAGGACCTGAAGCGCGATGTATGGAAGTGTATGGGTGGAGCTGTCTGTCCAGTAACGCTTAGTTAGCCACGGGAGGGTAGTAAGTGGAAGTGAACTCAAGGAACCCTCCAAGGCAACCCAGAGTTTAGAGTGTTCCGAGTGATGCCAGTCCAAAATGCGCGAAGCGACCGCAGCCAGGAAGTAGTTAGAGCAGTCCGGTACCGCCAATCCGCCACACTCTTTGGGTTTGGTCAAGATACTTCTTGCAATTCTCGGTGGATTGGATGCCCATATGAATTTAGTAAATGTTTTCTGGATAGTTGTAAAGAATTGTTTGGGTAACATTATAGGGACAGTCTGAAATAGATAGAGTAGTCTGGGGAGGACATTCATTTTTAGCAAATTAATGCGTCCCAGCCAAGAGAGGCCTTTGGTGTCCCATCGTTTCATATCTGTCTGCAAGGTGCGCAGGATCGGAAGGAAATTAAGCGTATAGGAATCGGTTAGATTGCTAGGGAGCTGAACCCCCAAGTATTTAATTGCTTTCTGGGACCATGTAAAGGGAAAAGAGGAGCGGAGACCCCGAAACTGTGACTCTGGCAGGGAGACATTAAGGGCGGTACATTTGGACAGGTTGAGTTTGTAGTTACTATAGTAGCTATAGGAGTTGATTTCTCGGAGGAGAGATGGAATAGTTGTGAGCGGCTGAGTGATGAAGAGTAGGACATCATCTGCGAATGCTGAGATCTTAAGATGTAAATTTCGGATTCTGAGGCCCTGGATGTCTGGATTATCCCTAATTGCTACTAGTAGATGTTCCATCACCAAGGCATAAAGCATAGGTGAAAGAGGACAACCTTGGCGGGTGCCATTGCATATAGTAAGAGGTGAAGAGAGTGTGCCATTAACTCGTACCTGCGCCCTCGGGGAGTTATAAAGGGAGCGTATGCGGGTAAGAATCCTGGGTTCCAATCCTATTTGCGAGAGAGTGGCTTCCAAGAAGCCCCAATCAACCCTGTCAAAGGCCTTCTCCGCGTCCAAAGAGAGGAGCATCATAGGGATTCGTGAACTCTTTGCATGATGGATCGCCGAGAAGGCCTTCAACGTGTTATCCCGTGCCTCTCTATGTGGGATAAAGCCAACTTGATCGTAATGAACTAGCTTTTCCATGTACTGACTCAATCTGTTAGCTATCAGTTTGGTGTAGAGTTTGGCGTCGGTGTTGATCAGGGATATCGGTCTATAACTAGGGCAGAGCAGGTGGTCCTTACCCTCCTTGGGTATAACCGTTATATGTGCATGTAAAAAGGGGAGGGGGAATTGAGTGTCAGACGAGATAGAGTTAAAGGATTTCAATAGAAGGGGTGCAAGATCAGGCTGTAAAATCTTGTAGAGCCGAGCTGTGAACCCGTCCGGTCCCGGGCTTTTACCCTCGGGCAAGTTCGAGATCCCCAGCTCAAGCTCCTGGGCGGAAAAAGGTGATTCCAATAGGTCAGACTCTTCGGGTTTAAGAGAGGGGAGAGCTGTCTGTGCTATATATTGGGGGAGTGTGAGGGGGGATCAGGCGTCCGATTGGTGGTGTGCGGCTGAGGAAGGTTATAAAGGAATTCATAATATCTTCGGAACGCTTCAGCTATGTCTGTAGTTAAGTGGGTTGTGGTTCCCGATGGGTTCTTAATAGCCATTACATACGAAGTGGCCTGACGCTCTCTTACGGTGCGTGCCAGAAGGCGACCCACCTTGTTACCCCACTCATAGAACGATCGTTTGCCTAATTGGCGGAGTCGCTGTTGCCTGTGCTCCAACAAGGACCTGATCTCCTGACGCGTAGCCGTCAGCGCAACCAGGGTAGACTGTTGTAGGGATAATTTATGTTGTGCCTCAAGGGCAGCTAAGTCTTGAAGGAGCGACTGGAACTTAAGCTCTGATTCCTTCTTAATTCTAGCCCCATGTTTCATCAGCACTCCACGCAGCACACATTTTAAGGCTTCCCACTGAATCGGTGGAGAGGTGGAGTCATGAGCATGGTCTGTCACAAAGTATGAAACAGTGAGTTTGAGATCAGCCATACATGCAGCATCAAGCAAGAGCAGCTCATTCAGTCTCCAAGAGTGTGGGCGAGGTCCCGGAGGCGACATACGAATAGCGCATGTGATTGGAGAGTGGTCAGAGAGGAACGCTGTACCAATCCCGGCTGCGGTCACTTGAGGCAAAATAGCGTGGGATGTAAGAATATAGTCAATCCTACTATATGTGTTATGAGCATGGGAGTAGTATGAGAAGTCTTTATCAGTCGGATGAAGGATCCGCCAGGCATCGCACAGCAACATGGAGTGTAAAAGCTTCCTGAGCCTGTTTAAAGCACTGTAGGGGATATGGGACCTACCTTCAGAGGTGTCTATTAAAGGGTTCAAAGGGAGATTGAAGTCTCCACGTAGTATGAGATGGCCCTTGGCAAAAGATTGGAGGGCATTCAGGGCTGAGACAAGGAAAGGGATCTGACCGGTGTTCGGTGCGTATATATTGGCTACTGTGTACACTGATCCATATATTTCACATATGAGATAAATGTATCTAGCGTCCTGGTCTGTGATGGAGTCTATAATCTTTACAGGGAGGTTTTTGTGGAAAAAGATGGCAACCCCCTTAGTTTTACCCTGTGTGTTACTACTATGGGACCATAACGGATAGTAGCGGTTTTTAATAGTGGGCACTTGGTAAGCAAGAAAATGTGTTTCTTGTAGGCAGAGAATCTGGACCTTACGCTTGTGGGCATCATAAAGAACTTGAGAGCGCTTCTCAGGTACATTCAATCCCTTAACATTGAATGAGGATATTATAATGTCCGCCATAGGCAGTGGAAGGGGAGGGGGGGGAGGGGAGGGATAGTGAGTGCGAAAAAGAAGGGGATGAGATCAGTAGCGGTTAGAGTTGGGTCAGTGGTACCCGGAGTTGGAGGACAGGGACCTCGGGGAGCAGGAGGGAGGAGGGAAATTAAGGTTGAAGAGGGTAGACAGGGCACCCTCAGTGGGAGTATGGGGTAGGAGCACGTGTCTCCGTTTGGTTCCGCACTGCAGAACCTTAGCTATGTGGGAACGAAGAAGGCCGAGCCCAAGGCAGCAAGACAAAAAGAAGAGGTAAAGAGGTAAAGAACTGACAAATAACCAGAGACTATGTGGCCCCCTATGTTAAATTATGCGTGAAGAGGCAACATAGTGAATAGGTCTCCAATGAAGGAGTGCAAATTCAACAAAAATAGGCAATAGAACATTTAAAAAAATTCAACAATGATATAACCCCGAACTATAAAGTCCAGTGAGAACGGTTCACCTGGGAAGAGTGAGATCAAGCCGGATGGTCACATTCTGTTGCCAGGTGATGTCTACGCCTTGGTCTTTGGGGTCCTGGAGGAGTCGTTGCTCAATCTCTAGCAGCGGTTCGGACCATCGTAGGAGGAGCTGGGCGATCTGAGTCACTGAGCATCTGTTCCCAGATCGGGAGGCAGATCATTGGAAGATCAAGTGCGCGGAGAAAATCCTGGAGGTCCTCCGGGGATCTCAAGACAATCAGCTTATCCTGCCTGCGGACCTGGAGAGCGAAAGGAAACCCCCACCGATAGGGAATCCCTCGTTCTTGGAGTACAGCAAGTAGCGGTTTCAGCGCTGCCCTTTGACGTATAGTGTGTCTGGAGAGATCCGGAAAGATGGATAGAGGGGCACCCCTAAAGTCGATGCTCTTGAGATTTCTAGCTTTGGACATTATATCCTCCTTTACGGTGAAGTAGTGGATCCTACATATGACATCCCTCGGTCTCGCTGGGTCTGAGCTGCGAGGTCGGAGGGCCCGATGTGCTCTGTCCAGTTCTATGTGCGTCTCAGGGGGCTCCCCAATATGGTATTGAATATGCTTGTGAGTGCCGGTACTAGGTCGGCGGTCTGGGTGGTTTCTGGTAGGCCGCGGATCCGTATATTATTGCGGCGGTTACGGTTCTCTATGTCATCTATATGGGAAGTGAGCCTGCGGTAATGAGTGGTATGGGCAGATGACATCTGGTGAAGCGACTGAAGGGAAGACGTCACTGACGCTTGAAACTGCTCCAAATTGTCAACTCGGATTTGTAGGTCTGTTATATCGGTTTTAACTATTTGCAGGTCATGACGCCACACACGTTTCAGATCTGTGGCTAGATTATCCATGTCCCTTCTGCTTAAAGCGAGTAACGCCTGCAGTTCTGGATGTCCCTGTAGCGTAATGGCCGCTTCCTCCAGAGGGGGGAGGTGAGATACTACAGACTCTGCCGAAACGTGGGTAGAGATAGATGCCTGACGGCTACTCACTTTTTTCTTGCAAGTGGAAGGTGGTTCGTCCTCTTCTCCTGAGGACAGACCAGACAGTGTGGTGGTCGGGGTCTGTGGGTCTGGTCTGTGGCGATGAGGCCCGTGAGAGGGTGAAGGTGAGGCTGCTCCCCATACTGCCCCTTTAATTACCGCGTTGTTTGGTTGGGTGGGCTAGATCAGCGGTGCCCGCACCGCCGCTGCTCTCGGGTCTGGAGCTGCCTTGGAAGCGCTGAGCGCCGGGTCGCTGTCAGCGCTGGAAGGAGGATGTGAGGAGGACGTCTCCCTTGATGGTGAGGCTGCTCCCTCCGCCAGCGGAGGGGGAGCCATCGGGCTGTCTGTAGTGGCTGCGCAGCGCTGCTCTCTGGCCCATTGGATCGCGCGCGCTGCTGCTGCGAAATTGGCGTTGGCGCTCCCCTACAGGCCTCGGCATCGGAGGATCCCTCTTGCCCCTGGAGCGGGAGAAAGTAGCTGGAGATGCCCCCCTCCTGTGACTGGGAGGTAAGGGGCTCCCCTGGGGTCTTTTTGCCTCTTGTCTTGCCCATTTTGGAGTGCTTATGGACCTATTTCAGCGGGGCACCGGTCGGAGCTCTTAGTGTCTGCTGCCATTCGCGCCCATGCCAAGCCACGCCCCCTGCCACCGAGCTTTTTGATTATCCTCTAAAGTCTGCAGCATCTGTATCAAGGTGCGGTTGAACCGCTCGCACGCCCCGTTCCCTTACGGATGATATGGGGTCGTGCGGGAATGTTCAGTACCATAGAGCTGATACAGCTCACTCATCAATGCACCCTGAAAACATGCCCCCTTATCTGAATGGATTCTCTGCGGACACCCAAACACTTGTATAAAGTGCTTACAGACTGCCTCAGCAGCTGATTCAGCTGTCTGATCTCTGGTGGGTACAGCATATTTTGTAAAGTGGTCTGTCATGATCAAACAGTAAGAGTGTCCTGAGGTGGAGTACCCAATCTGTACATAGTCAATCATTAAGATTTCTAGGGGGCAGATGTTCGAATAGTTTGTACAGGGGCCCGTTGCTCGGGGCTTTTACTCAGCCCACAGGATCGACACTTGAGGCATGCCTCGGTTACCATTTCTCCCAAATCTGGACAATATACGAATCGCTGAAGCCATTGGTACATCTTATAATTTCCCAAAAAGAGCCCCTCTATCATGGGCTTCCTGAGCGGCCGCTGGTCCCAATGACATAGGGATGACAACCTGTTGCCGGTACTGCAGCTCTGACTGTACGTATATGGTCCAGCACAGGAGCCCCTGGGTAACACTGAGCTTATCCCACTGTCTCAGTAACTTCTGACCCTCGAGTTAGGCTGGCCCGCGGGGCCAGATGTTAGTCCGAATCCACTCTTTCACTTTCCAGAGGTCTGGGCAACTATTTTGAACCCTTTCCCAATCTTCCAACGTCTTCCCCAACACCATCGGCATACCTGAAGCCACCCTACTTGAATGTGTTATGTTCTGGAATCGCGGTACTCTGCCAAGGTGTGGGATTTCAATGTCTTCTAGGCCTTCGTCCCCACTCTTGGTCGGCAATCCTACAGGGACACAGGAGAGGGCATCAGTGTTGCCTTTCTCCCTTCCTGACCGGAACTGGATGCGGTATTGGTACTTGGAAAGGCGAGCCATCCATCTCTGCTCAAGGGCTTGGCGTTTTCCAAGTGCGCTAACGGGTTATTGTCTATCATCACAATCACTTCTGCACCTGTCAGATACTCTGCAAATCTTTCAGTCATGGCTGCTGAAACAGTTGGCACTTCTTGGGCTTGATTTTTAGCCCATGGTCTCGTAGTCGTTCTAGGACCTGTCGCAGCTTTTGAAGATGATCCTCGAATGAGGTCCCAAACACCACAACGTCATCCAGAAATATCAGTCCTGACTCAAAGTTTAAGTCACCCAGACAGTGCTCTATCAACGGCTGAAATGTCCCTGGAGCGTTGGACAGACCAAACGGCATTCTGTTGAACTCATAGAGTCCCATGGGTAAGATAAAGGCTGTCTTCGCCCAGTCCTTTTCGGCCACTGGAACTTGCCAATATCCACTGGCCAGGTCAAGCGTGGAGAAATACAGTACTTTGCACGACCCAGGGAGGATAGTGTCTCTTCGATCCGTGGAAGAGGATAGGCATCGCGGACGGTCTAAGCATTCAATTTCCAGTAATCTACACAGAACCTGAGACTTCCGTCTCTCTTCCACACCAGGACCACTGGGGCAGCCCACGGGCTTTTACTCTCCTGTATCACCTGATTCTACAGCATGCTGGCCACCATATCTTTCACCTCCTGATACATCTTGAGCGGGATTTTCCTGTACCACTCCCGAATTGGCACAGCGTCACCGGTAGGGAATTCATGTTCAATGGCGGTAGCACACCCGAAGTCTTCATCATGTCTTGAGAACGCCTCCTGGAACTCCCACAGAGTGTCTTCCAGAAGATTCTGTTGCCCCGGGGGTCCACTCCCATCAGAGACACGATCACTCGACCGCTCCATTCTGCTGTTGGGGTCTGTTCTTGCTGGACCTCCACAGCATAGGTCCAAGCCAACCTCCGATCAGGCTGTTAGCGTGAAGCTCTTCCGGCGAAGGACGTCGCCCTCGGGCACATAAATTTCAGCCAGCAGGGTATTTTCAGGAACGATCAACTCACTGTCCAAGACATTGAGACAGCATATAGGCACGTGGCCATCTTTCAATGTGGCAAGTGCTCGGGCTACCAGAGGGCGGGTCTGCGTTTCTCCCTGCGGATGAGGCTCTATCAAGACCTCTAGTCCATTCAATGTTCGTCCAGCCCCCACTGGAAGCATCAAAATTTTCACCTGTTGCGGTGGAATCTTCACGTTCCCAATAGAGAGCCCTGATATGATGCTCTTTTGCAAACTACAGCTCCTCACCATCTGCTATAGGACCTTCTGAGTTGGCCGGTGAGTGGTGGCCCGCTGCCAGTTTTTAGGCTCTTCCTTGGCATAAATGTTATGATTGAGGTCTCTCAGCACGTTTATGCCCAGTGTTACATCTAATACTCTTCTGGATGGATGGTCTACCAACACAATCCCCTTTTTGCCAATGTCTTGCCCAACAGCCGAACCCACATCCAGACGATCCCTTGTACGTCCATTGCACCATTATTGGCAGCTGTCAACCTGATGACACTTCCATCTTCTGGCTCCATCATATGTCTGAAGTGTCTCTCGAAGAACTCCAGAGGCATCAGGGTGCACTCTGATCCGGTGTCAACTAGGTAGCATACCTTCTGGCCCTCCAGCTCGGCTTCCATAACTGGGCTGCTAACATATAAGTCGCGTTCATCGCGTATAGGGCTTAGTTTTTGATGAACAGCCACAGGACGCCCTGTTACTGCGGAGGTCGGAAGTTTACAGCCGGCTCGGCTTCCATCTGTCCCTGGCACTCTCTGTCGATAAGGCCATACTGTCGGCAGCTCCAGCAGAGGGGTCCCCTCGATCCCCGCACACCAGATGGGCCTTGGTTGGTGGGTCCTTGCACCTGAGGTACTCTCGGTGGAAGAGGGCAGGGTGATGTGACCCTTTCCGGAGCCATGGATGAACCTACTTTCATCTGGGACACCTCCAGGCTGAGTTCTCTCATTTATACCCATAGAGTCTGGACTACATCCTTCAAGCACCCCGCATCTTCAGGGCCTACTCGGGCCCCTGTCACTTGGGTGCTACTCACTGCCTTCACATTTACAGCCATGGGCTCTTCTTCCCTCTCTACAGCAGCCAGGTAAACATTATAGAATGTCAGGTTGGCATCTGCCCGAGTCATCTCTTGCAGTTTATCCTGTAAAAACTTATTGGATAATCCTAGCATGAATTGGTCTCATAGTAATCGATCCACGTCTTTGAAGGCTTCCATAGCCTCCGAATCTCGACACCGCACTTCATTCAGTATCTCCTGTAAGGCATTAGAGTATTGCATTAAAGCCTCATCCTCTCGCTGTGACCGATTAAAGAAGTTGCTTCGCAACTGTGCTACTTTGGTACGCCCTCCCTGAGATCCCTCTAGCAGGGAGAATATTTTTTCCAAGGTGTCTCTCTCTGATTCAGGCCATACCATCACTGTCTGTCTAGCGTCACCTTCCAGGGCCCCCAATGCTATCTCTGCATGCAGCCCCAAAATCAGGTTACTCAATTTAAATACGCTTCGTACTCTTTCGGTCTAGTCCTGCAACGTCATATTATTACCGTCAAACTTTGGCATATGCTGCATTAGTGCCCCGGCTGATAAGTACCCTAACTCGGCTGGCATGACTGGTACTGGGGCTGGTAACTCTTGCTGTGCAGGGGCACCCTGGACCGGTGCAGTTGGAGCTGGGAGATTAATTTCCGCCACGTTCCCGTCCATGACGGTCGCTGTATCCTGCCGATTACGCCAAGTTGTAAGCCGTGTACCAGGGTGGGCTCCCCAGGATACAGCAAAGTCACAAACAAAGGAAGCGACTCCAAATCAATTTAGTAAAAAAACAAGATTTTACTTGGTGTAGTAACACCTCTTTACCAAAAAAACACTCCCAATTATTTACATACACTCAGCCAGGAAGCTGAGACCCTGGTGTTGTACAGCGCGGTGCCCTCTCATGTGCAGCTCCAAAACACTCCAACCTTTTACCTATCTGCAGGCTGCTACTAACCAGCTGCTTGTTACCTTTTTATCACCCTAGTAACAGGAACAATTCAGTGAGTGTGATAGGGGCACCGGTGGTACAACACAAGAGCTTACAAACTTATCAAAATACCCCTATTCCCCACAAACAAAGTACAACTGAGTAAATATAATAGTAGGTCAGCTTGCAAGCCAAACAAATGTGACAATGTATAAAATGTCACTTCTAGTCTTCCTCAGAAGCTCCTCTCTGGGAGTTACAAGTCTATAAAACCCTCTGAGTCTTAGTCCTCACTACCGAATAGGTAGATAAATTCACCAGTAGTGTGGCCTGTGAAGATGAGTATGCCTAACTAGTCTAACTACAGGCCCTTCTCAGTCCCAAGCAAAACATTGTAATGCGGTGCGTGCACAATTACTTCTCTTACTGATCCAGCTTTGTTGTGTACCTTTTAGCCTTGGTCTGGAACAGCTGGAAGTGGGGCTCAATCAGAAAACATGCGATCTCACTGACAGGGCCACTTAGCCGGGTTCTTTATAGCAATCTTCAACTTATGATGCTGTCTAAACAAACCCTGGAACAGTCTCTGCTTCAGCACCACCTTGCTATATTTATGATCCCTTAGGAATCTTCCTTCTCACTTACTTCAGTCCTTCTTCTAAAAGCTCAAAGCACACTCCTAAGATGGCTGCCACACATTCTGCTCCTTCTTGTTCCACCTCTGCAGAACAGGGTCTCCACATCACTACTCCAGGGAATTACAGAATTACTTGGAAACCATGCGAATAGTCCCAAAACAGGAATCTTGCGAGATTCACCCCTCCCTACCAAGGAACACAAGCAGAATCAGAAAGTACTCCACATGCATTGTATTGTGGAGAAGCAGGGGCAGTATGTAGAGAAGGCATCTTAGTGGCCATGCCATGGGTAAAGCTGTACACTGGTAGGTGCAGACCTCTGGTGCTACAAAACAGTTATGTATATAGATGGAAAATTATCTTTACTTTTATTTCTTTAATAATGTTACCATAGCCCCCCAAACCTCCTTATTTCTCAGACTGTAGACCAGAGGATTTAACATCGGAACCACAACCAGATAAAGCATTGATAGTAACATGTCCTGATCTTTAGAGTCTTCAGATTTTGGTTTCATGTACAAAAACACACTTGGTCCATAGAATAATATAACTGTGATGAGGTGGGAGGCGCAGCTGGAGAAAGCTTTCATACGCCCTGCCAAGGAGCGGATCTTCAATATGGCGGAGAAGATAAAGACATAAGAGATAATAGTGAGCAAGAATTGTATAAAAGCAACAATAATTGCTTCAGAAAACAGTGAAATCTTCCTGCTTGTGATGTCTGAGGAGGAAAGAGCGATCACTGAATTCAGATCACAGTAGAAGTTA
Source organism: Leptodactylus fallax (assembly GCA_947044405.1). NCBI lineage: Eukaryota > Metazoa > Chordata > Amphibia > Anura > Leptodactylidae > Leptodactylus > Leptodactylus fallax. Next base: position 166,512 of record CAMRHE010000838.1, read on the forward strand.
CTGATATCATGTGAATTACAGAATTGTAATATGGAGGTAAGTGTTGTGTATAATAGAGCATTTAGAGCTCCAACTATCCATACGGAGGCCGCCATTACAATGTAGACATTCTTTCTCATTATTGTGCAGTATAGTAAGGGCTTACATATTGCCACATAGCGGTCATAGGCCATTGATGTGAGAATGAAAATTTCTCCATCTGCGGATAAAATGAAGAAAAACATCTGGGTCATACAACAATAAAATGAGATCCTGTGATCCTGAGTTATAGTTATTGAAAGTAATTTAGGGATACAAGCAGAAGTCGATGTGATATCTACAATGGCGAGGTTACACAAGAAAAAATACATTGGAGTGTGTAACTTTGGTACCAAACATACAAGGGTAACAATTGTTACATTACCCAATAAAGCCATCACATAAATGATCAATAGTCCTAAAAACAGCCCAAGTTGCTTTGCATAAGACATTGAGAAGGCGATAATGTAAAATTCATCTTCACAACTACTATTTATGCAGTCATCCATGTTGCTGACATGTAGATAGAAATGTGATATGTTAATAAGTATTTACATACATGGCATCAAAAACATTCATTATAGTAATGATTAGAGACGGTCCATTTGGTTCATAAATTGTTCTCTGGTTTACCACAAAACCAAAAATTTTGAGATTAGTTTCAGGTGAACTGGAACCACATAGTGCCTGAGCACTTAGAAGCCTCATGCACCTCCAAGTTCCTAGTGAACGCTCCATAGGACAGTCAGTTCATTAGGTCCACCATGTTGTATATCTGTATATAGGGAATGTTATGGTCACTACTGTATACTGTCAATTTTGAACAAATTTATTTAGACCAGCCTAAATGAAACAAACTTGAGAGGTTCACCCAACATTAATAATGAGGTATTCTTAAGTATTCAGGGTTAAAACCTTCCTTCCGTTTCACCAATAAAATATGAAGTTCAGAAAACGCATTCAGGTTTTGTTGATGCAATTTTAGGAATCAAAACCAGGGGTGAATGTAAAAAGGAGTAGAAGTATTACCTGTCATCTATAGCTTTATGATCCACACCTGGTTTTGACTTCAAAAACTGCATCAACAAAACTTACACATTTACCCTTTTCCTCACTATAAGGGCAGCAGCAAAGGTGAAACACAGTCCGTGTGCTAGCCAGATATACCAATTTTAACTTCGTGTTGGGAGCAGGACTCCTAGCATCCTAGTTTCTATGAAGCTAGGAGTCCCTGCCTCCCAGCGACATACTGTCCCGTATTGTAATTGATATGGGACAGTATGTTGCTGGGAGGCAGGGACTCCTAGCTTCATAGAAAACTAGGATGCTAGGAGTCCTGCTCCCAGCATGAAGTTCATGCTGGTACATGTAGCTAGTACACAGGCCATTTTTCACCCGTGAAACACGGTCGTGTGCTGCTGCCCTTAATCTGCCTTTGGCTTTAACCCCTTTCCTAGTCTTTACACCTGCAACTTTTTGATTTCTGCACCACTCACTCCACTTTTCAAAAACGGGTGAGAAAGTGAGCATAGTTAACCTATCTAACTGTCTGTACTCCAGATTTATCAACTGTGACTTTTTAAAAAGGCACAAAAACTGTCGCAAACTTACTCCAGTCAGCGGGTGGCAAAGAAAGTGGAGTAACATTTTAGGGCAGACTTATTGATGCACCTAATTTATCAAACATAGAGCAAGATTTGATAAATTTGCAAAGATTCCAGCAACTTTAAAAATTCCTCTAATGATAAATCTCCATCCATGTGTCTCCAGCACAGTCCAGACATAAGCTACTAACCTGTAAGATCACAACCTGCTTCTAGCTTGTCAAAAGACACTTAAAAGACTCTTAGACCATGAGAAATAAAGTTCTGATGAAACGGAGAATGTTTAGACGAAACCAGACACTGGTCATCACTTCAATACCATCTCTGCGGTAAATTCTGATGGTGGCAGCATCCTATAGTAGAGATGTTTTCTGCTGTCCTGGTCAGGACTGAAGGAAAGATAAACAGAGTAAAATATAGCAAGAGTCTTGGAGATATGTTTCAGAAAACTTCGTGCCTCAGTACAATGACCATAAACACACAAACTGCTCCACGACAAATCTGATCATGCCAGTCGAGACAACAACTTGAACCTAAGAGGAAATGTCCAGGCTACTGTAGAAATCTTATTGTACTGTATCACACCCATAAAGACCTGTTTGTGGCTGTAATTTCTTCAAAAAGACCCTCAAGAAAATACTGAGTACAGTGGATGAATATGTATACAAATGTTTTTTTAATTTTTTTGTTAATAAATTTACACCAATTTCTTTAAAAATGTGTCTATTATGTGTAGATAGAAGAGGAAAAATAGTATTATTTATATGTGAAAGAATAAGTGGGAAAAATGTAGAATCTGAATATTTTCTGTATGTACTCTTCGCATACATTAGATAAAATTAGAGAAGATATCTATCACATACCCACATAGTAAACATTTGGTAAAATTGCAAAATTTATTTCCTGTAAGAAAATCTCTACCCGTAAGGAAAAGCTGTCAATGAAATATACAGGAAAATTACTAAATCAGAAAAAAATATAAAAGGATAGCAATTTTGATAAAGTACCTTTTAGAGATGGTCTCCGGCCAGTTACCTTTGGCATTTGTGCCGGAATAGACCTGAAGGAGTGTATTTTATAATGCTATGAACAGATTGGGGATTTAGGTCCACTGAGAGGATAGGAAATAGTGAGAGGGATAATTCACTATACTGTAAGATTGTTAACTGTTTATAGGATTGTCTTACTGTAGGATGTGACTGGTTTCTATTGAACTCTGGACTTTTATTACATTTTACACAGTTGCACCAGGAGAACAGCAACAGGCCATGAATGTAGTTGCCCTCAGATAGACTTTCTATAGAAAGTATTGGTGTTTACTTGGACTGATGTTGATGACCATGTTTTATACTGGTTGCTAGTAGAGATGGGTGAACCGAACAATTTAGGATTTGTCTTGGACTAAAATGACCACTGTGACATTCCTTGCTGTAAATTATTATACTTGAGATCTGTTCAGACCTCATAGTATAATACGGGAGGTGAAAAAAAAAAAAAAACATTTATACTTTCCCTCACCTATTTTTTGCCTTCTCTGGTACTCTCCTGGTGACGTCATTTGCCTGGGGTCACATGGGCACACTGCATCATGAATGTGTAGCACATGACATTACCAAGGAGACTGAAAGAGTGCCCCGGATGCTGCGAGAAGGCCCAAAAGAGGTGGCGGAAGGTGAGTATAAATGTTTTTTTATTTTTTACACCTCCCCTGGCCCTCCACTTCTTATTCTCTGGGTTCTGAATTGAACACAGAGTATAATAATTTCACTACCTATTTGTGCCAAACCTGGGACCGGAGCCACCCAAACCTAAAACAAAATGAATCTTGGCAGGTTTCCCCATCTCTAGTTGCTAGTATACAGTATTACACTGTTTATGGTATTGTGCATTAAGTATATAAGTATTTAAAATTGAGTTTGGAGCAGAGACTCCAGAACTCTAGAAAGTTCTGGGAAGGAGGAGCAGACTGGGAGTCTTCTCCAGTCCTTTGTGAAGAGAGGAAGCCTGGACTTTCAAGGTAGACTGAGCCAGAACCCTACCTGAGCTGGAGACCATCTAGCCAGCACAGAAATAAATGATCCCTACTTGGCTTTTTAGCTAGAGCATTGTGTGCTAGATAGGCACCTGAGAATAAGCTCTAGATGGGCCTCAGAGCCACAGCCCTGCTTGCACTACAGGACAGATGGGGCACTGATCTATACCCCACTCTGGGAACTGGTAGAAACTTGATGCACTTTTCTCAGAAAGGGTGTCACACAGATTAAAGTACTGACTGCCCCAGCAAGGGAAATGCAGACAGCCAAATAGGTGTATCAACTGATAGCTCAGCCCCAACCTACAGTCGTAATTTTACCAACATTGTACCTTTAAACTTGGATGCTGTTCAACTGTGTTCTACCTCAAGTATAAGTTGCAAGTTATTTTGTTCCTGTATACCTTGTGTCTCCCAAGACTTATTCCTGCATGACCATCATGAGCATTTCAATGCTCATCAGGCTCAGGAAGGCTAACAGTAACTAGGACAAGCCCAGGAGGAAACACTACCATAACTATCAGGCACCCTGCACTGCACCAGCCCAGAAAGAGAGCTGGATGAGTTGGTCATTAGCCATTGTGACCATTACTACTACTCCTAGTTCAAGTTGCCCCCGAATGGGTTGCAGCAGATTTAAACTGTTGTTTAGGCACAGAACAGGGCGCATAAGTGAAGGAGCACTATTAGGCTTTTGCATGGCAGATTTTACTTTAAGTTTAAAGGTGTCATGTCATGCCAGTTTCAGAGCCCCTGTGGCACCATAATAGTAGAATCCCACAAAAAGTTACCCAATTCTGGAAACTACCTCCTCATGGAAATTATCAAGGGATATAGTGAGAAATTTGACCCCCAAATGTGTTATAAAATTAGGCTCTATAAAATAAAATTATATTTTTTTTATCAATTAAAATATTACTTTATCCACTAATTTTTCATTTCCACAATAATTTAAAGAATAAAAGGACATGGCATTATATTACACAATTTCTCCTGATTATGGCAATATCCGACATGTGAATGTAAACTGCTGCTTGGGCACATGGGAAGGCACAACAAGGAAGAGTCGCCATTGTACTTTTGGAGGGAAGATTTTTGCTTGACTCATTTTTATCCACCATGACACAATGGCTGAGCCCCTAAAGTACAAAAAAGTGGAAACCTCAAATAAATGACCCCATCTTAGAAACTATTCCCCTCAAGTGATTTATAAAGGAGTATAGTGAGCATTTTGACTCCACGAATAGAAATGATTAAAACTGGGCCATGAAAATGAAAAAGTATATATATTTTTTCCTATAAAACATTGCTTTTTCCCAAAATTTTTCATTTCAAAAACTAAGTAAGTTATTCCTGGTACAACAGCATTTGGAGTTTGTGTCTCAGTTGACATAAGCTGGGCACAATATATTGGGCAATGAAATGGTGTAGTAAAATTCTTTTCTGGAAAATAAATTAATGCAACACTCTGGGAGGAAAAATGCTCACTGTGTCCTTTGATAAATTCTTTGATGGGTATAGATTCTAAAATGGAGTCACATCTTGGGGAATTCCACATTAATGGCATTTTAGGAGCTCTGCCAAAGCTGCATGGCTTCCATAAACCCAGGGCTGGCGTTAGGGGGGGGGGGGCAAACTGGGCAATTGCCCAGGGCCCCATCCCCAAAGGGGCCCCCGGGATCCGGAACCTGATGACTCCGGAATCAGGCCCGGACAAATCAATAGCAGAAAGGCCCCTTTCCGTGGTGAGTAAAAATAACAAACATTTTTACTCACCTGTCCTTGTTGTCCGACGTCATCTTCTGGCGTTCCGGACATCACCGCTGAGGCCAGGTCTCAGCCTTAGCGATTACGTGGGGCGTGCTGACAGCGTGCCTCATGTAATCGCTGAGGCCCAATCACAGGCCTCAGCGGTGACGTCCACAACGCGTGATGTCAGCCGCAGAGAAGAAGAAGCCAGCGTCGGCGGGGATAGCGGAGCAGCGCGAGGAGGCCCAGGAGAGGTAAGACAAGGTGAGTATAACTGTTTGTTATTTTCCCTCACCTCCCCCAGGCCTTCGATTATTATACTCTGAAGAGACCCCAGAGTATAATATAATAGCACTGTAGGGCCCCTCTGGATAGCATATTATACTGTGTGGGGCCACTGTGGAGCATTATACTGGGGAAGGGGCCCTCTGGATAGCATGTTATATTCTGTGGTGCCTCTGTGGAAAATTATAATGTGGGGGGGCTCTGGAGATAATGTTATATTATGTGGGGCCACTTTGGAGCATTATGCTCTCCAGAGGGGCCCCCCAGTATAATGATCCACAGTGGCCCCACACAGTATAATATGCTCTCCAGAGGGGCCCCCTAGTACAATGCTCCAAAGTGGCCCAACAGAATATAACATGCTCTCCAGAGCCCCCCCACTTTATAATACTCCATAGAGGCCCCACATAATATAACATGTTCTCCAGAGGGCCCCCTCCCCAGTATAATGCTCCACAGTGGCCCCACACAGTATAATATGCTCTCCAGAGCCCCCCCAGTATAATGCTCCACGGTTTCCCCACACAGTATAATATGCTCTCCAGAGGGGTCCCCCAGTATATTATACTGTTTTGGGCCACTGTGGAGCATTATACTGGGAAGGGGGGGGCTCTGGAGAGCATGTTATACTGTTTTGGGCCACTGTGGAGCATTATACTGGGTGGGGCTCTGGAGAGCATATTTTACTGTTTTGGGCCACTGTGGAGTATTATACTGGGGAAACCTCTCTGGGCAGTATATTATACTGTGTGGAGGCCATTTCTGGAGCATGTTATACTGAGTGGGGTCACTGTGGAGCATTATTCTGGGGGGGGGCATCAGCAGAGCATATTATATTGCGTGGCGCCACTGTGGGGCATTATTCAGGGGGGACTAATGAGCATTATACTAGGGGGCCCTCTGGGGAGCATATTATACTGCGTGGGGCCTATTGTGGAACATTATACTGGGGGGACGCTCTGAGGAGCATAATATATTGCATGGGGCCACTGTGGAGCAAAATACTGGAGGGGGCACTGTGGAGCATTATACTAGCGGGGGCCCTCTGGGGAGCATATTATACTATGGACCATTGTGGAGCTTTATACTGGGGGAAGGGACAGTGTGGGAAGCCTGTTATACTGTGTGGGGCCACTGTGGAGTGTATTATATTGTGTGGGGCTTTTCGGGAGCATATGATACTCTGTGGGGCCATTGTAGAGCATTATACTCGGGGGGACTGTGGGGAACATATTATGCTGTGAGGGACCACTGTGGAGCATTATACTGGGGGAACCCCCCTGGGGAGTATATTATACTGTGTGGAGGTCATTATGAAGCATGTTATACTGTGTTAGGCCACTGGAGCATTGTGGGGGGGGCATTGTGGGGTGCATATTATACTGTATGGAGCATATTATATTGTGTGGGGCTGCTGGGGAGCATATTGCACTGTCTGGGGCCACTAAGGGGTAGTATACTGTGTGGGCCACTGTGGAGTATTATACTGTGTGGAGCCTTACATACCATGTGGGGCCACTATGGGGGGCTCAGGGGGGGCATTTTATATTGTGTGGGGTTACTGTGGAGCATTATATACCATGTGGGGAAACTGGAGGGCTCAGGAGAGCATTTTATACTGTGGAGCATTATATACCATGTGGAGCATTATACTGTGGGGGCTCACAATTCCTGCTGGCAGCCCTGTGTGCTATGTCTGCTTCACAGCTCCCTCACTATAATCTTGCACATATGTGTAGTGTCCCATGGCCATGTCATTCCCCATACAGTACTGTGCATGAACCGGCCCTGGAGTTATTGGGGCCTGCACAGTACTATAGGGGCTGACTATACTGGGAACATACTCAGTAACACCAGATAGTCAGCACATATGTAAGACTTCAGTGAAGGAGCCGTGGTGTAGGCTATTAGCAGGAAGCTGTTGGGTGGGGCCCCAGAACAAGTTCCTCTGGTGGGCCTAAGGCCCTTCAGTCCGACACTGTATAACGGAGAACTATTATATATAAGGATTGGTTACTATAAATAATTGGGAAACTTAAGTATGAGGGGGCTATTATAAGGGGGAACTATTATTTATAAGATGGGCTATTATTTATAAGGGGGGAACTATTATATATAAGGCATCCATTATAAGGGGGAGCTATTATTTATAAGAGGGGAACTTTTTATAAGGGGGGTATAATTGTTAAGTGGGCTTATTTATAAAGAGGGCTATTAGTGATAATGGGGACTATTATTTATAAGTGTAACTATTATTTATAAGGGAGCAGTATTATTTTTACTGGGTGACTGTTACTGAAAAGGGGGAATATTACTGATACAGGGTACTATTTATCATTTATAAGGGAGCTATTACTGATAAAGGTGTAATATTTTTTATAAGCAGAGACTATTATTTATAAGGATGCGCTATAATAACTGATGACTGGGTGCAAAAATCTATTAGGTGGTACAAAGGTGCTCATTTGAATTGCATGTGGTAAAATGGGGCTTGTTACTTTTTTGTTGGCAGAAAGGAGGCGTTATTATAGGGGTTGCCACTGGAAGACGATGGTGTTGTTTGCATATCAGCATTTGGGGCCCCGCTTTTAATTTTGCCCAGGGCCCCACTTTGTCTAAAACCGGCCCTGCATAAACCAAACAGTCTAAACCTGTGCTCCAAATAGTGCTCCTTCCTTTTTGCACGCTGCTGTATGCCCAATAGCTTATACATTGTAAAGTGAGTTATCTCGGGAACAAAAATGTCATGTATGTGGGCATACAGCAGGGCACAGAAGGGAATGAGTGGTATTTGGTTTATAGAGCACAGATTTACATGGTTTTGGTGTTTGGACGCTCTGTTATGCTTGCCCTTGAGCTGCAGTGAATTGGAATTGCCTGAGAAGTGACTCTTCCAAACTCCTCAAAAAAATTATCAAGTGGTGTAGTGATCATTTTTACCCCAATGTATTTACCCCCAAAATAGTTGTCAGCAGCCCAAGGTGAAAAGAAAATACAGATGGAGAAGAGTTAACCCGAACTTCTGCTATTGGTTAAAGTGCTGCAGTGTCATGTCTTGTCAAAGAAGACAACAAAAAATAGTGAAAAACATTCATCGGAAAAACCTTTTTAATGACTTTTTGTTGTCTTCTGTGAGAGGATATCTCGCTGCAGTACTTTTGCAGAAGTTCAGGTTATCTCTCCTACTTCTGTATGTAAGCTGTGCACAGAACCTACATGAAATCACATCTTATTTTCCCACTAGGGGGTCAATTCTGATGTCTTTTCCTATGTAAACTGTAAACCTAGAATGTACCCTGATGTACTTTTGTACAGTTTATACATTCCCTTTCCTGATGCAGCCGGTTTTTGCCTTAAGCATATGGAGATGTTGGGGGTTTTCATTGTCGTATTGAACAAGCTATATCGTTTTTTTAATTTTTCTGGTGATGTAGCCATATAAGGACTTTTTTTTTTTTTTTTTTTTTGCAGGATGTAATGCATTTGTGAATGACACCACTTTGGGTTGTCTATAACTTCTTGGCTAAATTTTATTAAGCCTTTTTGTACAAGGAATTAAAAAATCATCAATTCTGGCAGTGCTTTTCTAACATAATTTTTTTTTTTGCCATTTACTATAACATGTTGCCTTTCTTCTATGGGTCAGTATAATTATGGTGATACCAAATGTATATTTTTATGGTTTTTTTTAAGTTTTACTAATTTTGCAGAATAAAAACTAATTTTGGGGAAAAAAATCTATTGTTATTACCATTAAATGTACAATCTCTACATTAACATTTTTTGTATTTTTATTTATTTATTTATTTACATTTTTTTCCTATTTCTATCTTTCTATCTTTCTTTCTTTCGATTTTTTCTTTTTTTAGTCCTGCTACAACATATAAGAATTGTATTATCTGATATCTTATTCCTTATTATTAGATATGGATGAACCTATGAAGATTAGTTTAGTTTTGGGTTAGCTTGTTTTTTTCCAAAAATTTGTTTGTGGTCGAATAGGTTGTCACAAACTGGAAGTGAAATTAATATACTTTTCAGACCTCAGACCACCTTTCCTTACTTCTCCTGGGCTTCCTCGCAGCATCCAGCGTTCCCTCAGGGTCAACATTCTGCGTCTTCCAGCCTACTGGGCATAACGCAACGTGAGGCCTGTGATTGGGCTCAGCAGTCCCAAGGAACGTGTCAAAGTCATGACTCTTTAATATAAGGATGCAGAGGTGAACCTGTAGAGCATAATGTCACCCAAGTGGCCAGAAGAAGACCCTGAGAAAGATCCAGAAGATGTGAGGATGTCCAGGAGAGGTGGAGAAATGTGAGTATAACTGTTTATTATGTTTCCACAACTCCCCTGGGGCTCCACTTACTATACTTGGGGGTTTGAAGAGACCCCAGAGTATGATCATTTCACTTCTGGTTCGCAGGTGATGAACTCCTAAAGTACCTGGTTGAAACCAAAAACTTTTGGAAAATTTGGTCTGGTACTTTTTGGTACTATTCATATGCATGGACTGAAAGTCTATCTAATCGTTTCTGCTTTTTGCAGGATCTATATTGCATTGATTGAAGGTAGACTCGGGGTCAATGATCTGAGCCCATGCTGCAATAGAAATGGATCAGCACCCCCTGAAGGTGGCACGGGGGTGCAACCAAGAGGGGCACAACTTTGTAAAACTCCTTAGATGTTTTGATCAGTCATAACCATAGTTAACATCTGTGATTGGAGTTATCTTTGACCACAAGTGATACCGCTGAGTGTCAAATATGTGTTACAGCTGGCACATGCTGTCCATGGTGCCCCCTCAGCTCCTGAGCTGATGCCATATCAGCACTTTACAGGTACAGTGCTTAATGTTAAACACCATTGCTCTGCACCCTGACAATGTTAACAATCCATTGAAAAAAGAGAAAGTTTGCTGTAAGTGCTTATATAACTTATTTGAAAAAAAAAACTTTCTGATGAACCTCGTGAATATTTCAAAATCAAATCTTATCAGATTTCAGTCATCCCTATGCAGCAGCAAAAGCAGAATCAGGAGGTACATGTACATGGTATTGTGGCAAAGCTGGGAATGGCCACCATGTAAAGAAGGCTACTTGCCTGCTGGGAGAGATAGTACACTGGCAGGCGCAGACCACTGGCGTAACAAAAGAGTTATGTCTATAGATGGAAAATGTACTGTCTTCCAAATATTTAGTCTACTAGAAAGCCCTTTAATTTAAATTCTTTAATAATGTTACAATAGCTTCCGAAACCTCCTTATTTCTCAGACTGTAGACCAGTGGATTTAACATCGGAACCACAACCAGATAAAGCATTGACAGTAACATGTCCTGATCTATAGTATCTTCAGATTGAGGTTTCATGTACAAGAACATCATTGGTCCATAGAATAATATAACTGTGGTGAGGTGGGAGGCGCAGCTGGAGAAAGCTTTCATACGTCCTGCCGAGGAACGGATCTTCAATATGGCAGAGAAGATAAAGACGTAAGAGATTATAGTGAGCAGAAATTGTACGAGGGAAATAACGATGGATTCACAGAACATTGAAATTTTCCTGCTTGTGATATCTGAGGAGGAAAGAGCAATCACTGAATTCAGGTCACAGAAAAAATTATTGACATCATGTGAAGAACAAAATTTTAATATGGAGGAAAGTATTGTGTATGATAGAGAATTAAAAGCGCTAACTATCCATACGGAGGCCGCCATTACAATATAGACATCCTTTCTCATTATTGTGTAATATTGTAAGGGCTTACATATTGCCACATAGCGGTCATAGGCCATTGATGTGAGTATAAAAACTTCACCAGTAGCGCATAACATAAAGAAGAACATCTGGGTCATACAATAATGAAATGAGATCCTGTGATCCTGAGTCAGAGTTATTGAAAGTAACTTAGGGATACAAGTAGAAGTCGATGTGATATCTACAATGGCGAGGTTACACAAGAAGAAATACATTGGAGTGTGTAATTTTGGTACCAAACATACAAGAATAACAATTGTTAGATTACCCAAAGAAGCCATCATAAAAATGATCAATAGTCCTAAAAATAGTCCAAGTTGTCTCACATAAGACAATGAGAAGGCGACAATGTAAAATTCATCTTTAGAGTTAGCATTTATGCAGTCATTCATACCCCTGGTCTGCAGAGAGAAATGTAATATTTCATGAATATTTACACATATGACATCAAAACTAGGGATTAGTTAAGAGATTTGAATAGAACGAGATTCGACCTGAACTTTCCAAAAGTTTCGGGTTTGGCCGAAACTGAACTTTTTGGTGTTTGCCCACAAAATTCTCAGACCTAGAGTATAATAAGAGGAAGTATATGGGAGGTGATTTAAAATAACAAATTGTTATACTCTCCTTGCTTCACCTCTCCTGGGCATCCAGTGGTCCCAAGAGAGGCCTCAGTGGTGACCCTGGAGAGTGAGATATCTGTCAGAGTGTCAGAGGCCTGAAGAGGATCCAGGTACCGTCAGATGCCGCGAGGAAGCCCAGAAGAGGTGACACAAGGTAAGTATAACAGTTATTTTAACTCAACTCTCCTGGTACTCCACTTATTATACCCTAATAGCTGAGGGGATGTAAGATATAATAATAATACTACTGGTTTCTGCCAAGCAATCTCTGCCCAAAATGAAACAGAGGGCCAAACCTCACAAATATTTATCAATACAAATCTCATGATGTTCACCCATCTCTAATCAAAACTTCATTAAAATAATTTTGCCGCAGGCAATTTTCTATTTTTGATTTTCGTTTTTGACTACTTGCCTCCCAAAGACTTTTTTTATCTTTTCATTCATAGAGACGTATGAGCTCCTAATGTTCGCGAGACAAATTTTACTTTGTAGTGGTACTGTTTCTTCTTCTTCTTATTGTTATTATTATTATATTATTAATATTCTGTACAATGTACTGAGAAACTGAAAAAAAATCAGAATGGGGTGAAATTGGAGAAATTTATGACTTTCTTATGGACTTTGTTTCTACAGCTCTCAATGTGCAGCCAAAATAACATTTCAACTGTATTCTATGGGTCTGTATGATTGTAGAGATTCCAAATTTAGGCTGGGGCAAAAACCGCAGCGTTTTACAGTCCCTAGCGAATACCATCCACACATTACGGAAAAATATGCAATTATACCTACGGAGATGCCGGTGGTTTACCTATAGGAATAATGGAAGCAGAAAGACTTTTGGTGAAAAGCACTGGGGGAAAAACCGCAATGCATTGCCGGCGCGGTTTTTCCAGCAGCGTTTTTTGCTGTGGCCCGCTACATGGGGCCTTAGCCTTATATAGTTTTTCCTAATCTTGTGCTGCCTGTTCTATGTGACACATGCAGCAGGTAGTATTTCACAAAATACCTTTTTGGAGGTCCTTGCCTTCATCCTGCATCCTAGGTCCCTGAAATAATTTTAAAGAACTTACACCTACCCCCTGGCTTTATCATTGGTGGCAATATTAAACAGGATCCTCAACAATGCCTCCCAGTAATCTATCAATCCAATCTGCGATGTTTCGATCCCAGTCTTGACAGATTGCACTGTCTATTCCCTTAATAATTGAATCCAGTGCTCTGCGTTTTCCTCCTCATTGTGTCTGGTGCTCTTCTGTGACATCACAGGCCTCAGCAGTGACATGGGCATACCAAGCATCATTCTTCTGAGATAAATCTCAAACTGTTTGTTTTTTTAAAAAACAGAATGATTTGGAACATTCTGGTCAAATTCAGTTCGTTCTGAACCAGTTCACCCATCTCTAACTCAAATATCAAAACACAAGCTTTTCTGGTAATCTTTTAAAGCTGCTATGCCCACTTGGATGCACTGACTGCAGCAAATGATTAATCTGCTTGATACAATGGGGTTAAAGGGGTTTTCCTGGCAAAAAAAAAAATATTTCTACTGTTTACAGAAAACAAGGTATCGGTTATCACTTGGCCAGTAGATCCCTGTGTTGAAATATGATGGTGGCAGCATCCTGTAGAGGGGATATTCTCAAATCCAGAATCTGGAAGACTGATCATGACTGAAGGAAACTAAATTTTTAGGAGGAGCCTTGAAAACTGGCTCTAGAGAGCTCTTTTCCATAATATAATGACCATAAACACACATACGTTGCTTCACGACAGAAGTAGTCATCCCAAACGGGACACCAACTTGAAGCTGAGAGGACTTTTTATGGCTGTAATTTCTACCAAAAGTGCATCATCAAAATATTAAATACAGTGTTTGAAAATTTATGTAAATGTAATATTTGAAAACAATAAATACAATTTATATATTTATAATACATAAATTTATACCAATTTCTATAAACCTTATTTTGCTTTGTCATTATGTGATATTATGTGTAGATAAGAGAGGATAAATTATACTATCTATATGTATTAGAATAAGACTATTGGAAAATTACTGTATCTGCACGAGCTGTTTGTAAAAATGATAAACTACATCAATTAGAAAATACGAGAGGATTTATATTATATCTGATCACATACCACAAAGTAAATATTTAGTAACATTATAAGATGTAATTCCTATAAGAAAATCCTTGCCTGTAAGGACAAATAGTCAATGAAATGTATAGAAAAATTACTAATGCTGGTAAGAATATGAAAATTATAGAAATTTTGATAAAGTTCCTCAGACTCTCGTAGAGATGATCTCCGGCCAGTTATCTTTAGATTTAGCACCTGGTTAGACCTGAAGGAGTGTATTTTATAATGTTATGAACAGATTGGGGATTTAGCTCCACTGAGAGGATAGCAAATACCTGGAGATATAATTAATACCTTTACTGTATGGTTATTAACTGTTTTATCGGATTGTCTTACTGTAGAATATGACTAAAGATGAGCGAACTTCAGAAGATTTGTTTCATCCTGTGTCTGGACAAAGCAAACCCCCAATTTGGCCCAAACTTATTCGGATAAAACAAGAATTAAATTACTCTTCAGACTCCAGAGTACAGTGGGGAAAAAAAGTATTTAGTCAGTCACCAATTGTGCAAGTTCTCCCATTTAAAAAGATGAGACTGGCCTGTAATTGTCATCATAGGTAGATCTCAACTATGAGAGACAAAATGAGAAAACAAATCCAGAAAATCACATTGTCTGATGTTTAAAGAATTGATTTGGAAATTATGGTGGAAAATAAGTATTTGGTCAATAACAAAAGTTCATCTCAATACTTTGTTATATATCCTTAGTTGGCAATGACAGAGGTCAAACGTTTTCTGTAAGTCTTCACAAGGTTGGCACACACTGTTGCTGGTGTGTTGGCCCATTCCTCCATGCAGATCTCCTCTAGAGCAGTGATGTTTTGGGGCTGTCGCTGGGTGTGAAAGATCCTCAGTGCGCCAACACCGCTTTGGCCCACACCTGAGACTTCTTTCATAAAAAACCACACTCACCGTCAGTGAGTGCTGGGTCCACAAGATAAATACAAGACAAGCTTTCTAAATTTTGTATATTTATTGACCCCTAAATGGGTCGGTATTAACATCTAACACATACAGTTCAGAACAGATATGCAGATATATGCAAGCATTAACAGTTACTAGTTACAATATACAGCGCATAAAATAAAAAGGGAATAAAGGTGAAATAATTACTTTACCACACATATCCTTGATGTGGTTCTGTAGTCCAACACTCACACATGCTCTGGTATGTGTGAATAACCAGTGGAGGCTTCTAGCAGCATCACAGCATTCCAGCCTGCATGCTCATCACAGTATATCCCAGTAGTCTCTCAGTAGTCTCATCATAGTATTCTCTAGTAGTCCCAGCACAGTTTCCTCCTCACTGACCTCTTACCTCATCTTTTATGCTCTTGATTACACCACCCAGAATGAGGTCACCGGCGACGGCAAGTCTGGTTGACTAACGCACTCAAGTCCAGATTCTTTGTAAGGAGATAGGATTAAGTGGAATGATACAATGCCTTCTATATGTTATCAACCATGTCTGATCAACAGCCCAGGCTGAACAATGCATGTGTATTTGATCACCCAGGGCTATGTAGGAATTCAATGGAGCCATTCTGGGATGGATACAAAGCCCTATTGTTACATGTTTGCCACTACTGACAACATGCACCTAGGATTAGAGCTGCGCACATTATGAGTAAATGGAAGTAAGAGGGAGATACAATACCCAGAGATCAAAATACATCTTTGAGTTATAGCCATATTTAAGTGGAATCATCACACTGGGCAACACGGACTTTCAACTCCCTCCAAAGGTTTTCTATGGGGTTGAGGTCTGGAGACTGGCTAGGCCACTCCAGGACCTTGAAATGTTTCTTACGAAGCCACTCCTTCGTTGTCCTGGCGGTGTGCTTGGGATCATTGTCATGCTGATGCAATGCTTCAATGCCCTTGCTGATGGAAGGAGGTTTGCACTCAAAATTTCACGATACATGGCCCCATTCATTCTTTCATGTACACGGATCAGTCGTCCTGGTCCCTTTGCAGAGAAACAGCCCCAAAGCATGATGTTGCCACCCCCATGCTTCACAGTAGGTATGGTGTTCTTTGGATACAACTCAGCATTCACTCTCCTTTAAACACGACGAGTTGTGTTTCTACCAAACAGTTCTACTTTGGTTTCATCTGGCCATATGACATTCTCCCAATACTCTGGAACATCCAAATGCTCTCTAGCAAACTTCAGACGGGCCCGGATATGTATTGGCTTAAGCAGGGGGACACGTCTGGCATTGCAGGATCTGAGTCCCTGGCAGCGCAGTGTGTTACTGACGGTAGCCTTTGATATGTTAGTCCCAGCTTTCTGCAGGTCATTCACTAGGTCCTCCCGTGTAGTTCTGGGATTTTTGCTCACCGTTTTTGTGATAATTTTGACCCCATGGGGTGAGATCTTGCGTGGAGCCCCTGATGGAGGGAGATTATCAGTGGTCTTGTATGTCTTCCATTTTCTAATTATTGCTCCCACAGTTGATTTCTTCACACCAAGCTGCTTGGCTATTGTAGATTCAGTCTTCCCAGCCTGGTGCAGGTCTACAATTTTGTTTCTGGTGTCCTTTCACAGCTCTTTGGTCTTCACCATAGTGGAGTTTGGAGTGTGACTGTTTGAGGTTGTGGACAGGTGTCTTTTATACTGATAATTTCAAACAGGAGCCATTACTACAGGTAATGAGTGGAGGACAGAGGAGCCTCTTAAAGAAGAAGTTATAGGTCTTTGAGAGCCAGAAATATTGCTTTTTTGTAGGTGACCAAATACTTATTTTCCACCATAATTTGCAAATAAATTTTTAAAAAATCAGACAATGTAATTTTCTAGATATGTTTTCTTATTTTGTCTCTCATAGTTGATCTCTACCTATGATGTCAATTACAGGCCTCTATCATCTTTTTAAGTGGGAGAACTTGTAAAATTGGTGGCTGACTAAATACTTTTTTCCCCACTGTATAATAATAAAAACATTGATTCTCACCTTCCAGTTCCACTGTTGAGAGAAAATTATGCCATTCAAGATATTTTGATATCTCTAAACAGGAGTACCATTTCCTCTGCACTTTTTCTAGAAGGTGGGTGGAGCTAAAGTTATAAAATAGACAAATATTTTATCCAGTAAGTGAGTTTAGTGAATCTAGTCCAGGCCAGCTAGAGTTATTTTGCAGTTGCGTGCTCAATAATTTGTGGCAGAAATTACAGATTACCTGAGACAGGCTGCTCCACACCACTGGGCCTCAAGAAGCTCACAGAGAGTAACCTATTAATGAGAAGACCTCTACTGCTAGAAAGTCAAGACCCATCATATCCATGGCAAAGGCTCCCTGACTACTCAAAAAGTAGGCTGTATAGCATAACCCAAGAGAGCTAACCATTAAGTGGCTTGAATTGAAAAGGCCAAGAAAGTCTCCCATGTCAAGACTTAGATACAAGCGAAGGTTGCCCTAGGATAGTCACAGAGAGAGTGAAGAAAAAATTCCGCTCCTGCACCAAAAACACGTAAGTGGATTCTGTATATAAGAGACTTAGCATCCATTTTGAGTCTCCTGCTTCATCTTCATACAGTGGCCAAGAGATGGCCACAAGGGTGTGTCCCAGGGGAATTGTCTTCACCATCATCTCCATCACTGCATCTCCCTGTCACTGCACCACCCCATTGCCTCTGGGAGGCTTGACTGATAAAGACGCAGCTGCCACTGTGACCATACCACAGGAGAATGACCATAATCTAGAAAGAGGCTGCCATCTTGGGAACTACTCCACCAAATCCAAACTACAGTCCTGCCAGGGCATGGTAAATACACATTGTTTCTCCATTATAAGGTCTGCACTCAATCCCATACCTAAAATCAGTAAACAACATGGGCCCAGGGTTCAATAAGTAAAACATCCAAAGAAACAAGGAAAACATGGCAGAGAGCTCACTTTATTTACTGATGTAAAAGCAGAGATGAGCAAAATGATTTGGCACAAATAAAATTCATGATGACATTCCCAATAGTTTCAGATTCTAGTGAAACTTGGGGATTCATTTCTAATGATCACTCAAACCTGCACCCCCTCAAATCATTGAAAATAGCATTTAGGAACATTTGGAGGTGAAATTTCGAAATTTCAATTGTTTTCAATTATATGTTAATTTAGCTCTAAAATTTACACATTTACAAGGAGAAAATGCATCCCACAATTTGCTACACAATTTCTACCAAGTACAGAAATACCCAATATGTCGATGCAAACTGCTGTTTGGGCACATGGCAGGGAGCAGAAGGAGCACCATTGAGCTTTTAGAGGGAATATTTTTCAAGTGTTATGTTTCCTTTGAAAAGCCTAAAGTGACCCCTTTCTGGAAACTACGTTCCTCAAGGAATTTATAAAGTGATATAGTGACTTTTTTTTTTTGCACAGGTGTGCCAATTTATTAACATTGGACCATCAAAATGAAAAACTTCATTTTTTTGCAATAAAACATTGCTTTAGCCCCAGTTTTCACATTTTCACAAAGGGTTCAAGGATAAAAAGTATCCCGAAATCTTACACAATTTCTCCTGAGCGCGCTCATGTGGATAAAGAGTGCTATTTGGCCACACGGCAGAGAGCAGAAAGGGAGGAGCACCTATAATCTTCTGGAGGGAACATTTTGCTGGACTCTCTTTTCAGGCACCATGAAGCATTTGCTGAGTCCATAAGGTGCCAGTGCAGTGAAAAATACCAAGAAAAGGGCTATACTTTCCAAAGATGCTGATGTAAACAGATGCAAAGGATGACAGGAGCTCCCAGAGAACCCAGAAATCTCACAAAACCCTGCTAAAGGTAATTGGGTGTACTTATTAACCTTTTAATAACACTAACATTTTTTGAAAATTAATTTTTCGACCAGAAAACCCCTTTAATGAAAAACTCTTGCCCAAAAAGCCCTTAACAAAATATTTTTTCATTAACAGGATTGTTTTCTTCAATACAAAAGTATGTTTAAAGAATGTGTAGAGATGAATTTGCTCTGCCAGCAGAGCAGTACTGTCAGACAATATGTCTGCTGCAGACTCACTCACTGAACCTGCCCTATCTACGTCTGTCTACTCAATTCTATTCCTTTCTAGTACTAATCTGCCTGTGTATATTGCTTGATTTTCTAAGTACTCCTATTAGAATTGTTCAATTTTCAAACTTGTGCTAGCTAATAGCTATGAGAGATAGAACACATGTGTTTGCATATCCACCATTTCAAGAATCTGACAGTGAAAACGAATACACTTTAGTCCATATGACATCAGCACTGTAAGGTCCACCTGCCATTGTCTATTGGCTGTGAGGCTGTCAGTTGTTCCTATCACGTGATGTGTGAGTCACTGCACACATTACATTGTCGGTTCTGTATTTCCTGGTCTAACTTGTAGTAGTGGCCATTGCTCAACTTCAGACCTCCTTCTCCTGTCAATGGCAGTGGTATTATGGTTCCAACTGATCAGAGGCGTAACTAGCAAAGACTGGGCCCCATAGCAAACATTTGCCTTGGGCCCTCCCCTACGGAATAGCGCCCCCTTTCCTGGCCCCCACACTGTATAACGCCCCATTTTCAAACCATATAATGTCCCAACGTGGCTACCAGACAGTATAATATCCCATAGCGGCCCCTTCACACAGTATAATGCCCCATAGCGGTCCTTTCATGCAGTATAATGTCCCATAGC
Organism: Leptodactylus fallax; assembly: GCA_947044405.1. NCBI lineage: Eukaryota > Metazoa > Chordata > Amphibia > Anura > Leptodactylidae > Leptodactylus > Leptodactylus fallax. Next base: position 186,392 of record CAMRHE010000838.1, read on the forward strand.
GGCCTCTACACATAGTATAATGTCCCATAGTGGCCCCTGCACACAGTATAATGTCCCATAGTGGCCCCTGCACACAGTATAATGTCCCATAGCGGCCCCTCCACACAGTATAATGTCCCATAGTGGTCCCTTCACACAGTATAATGTCCTATAGTGGCCCCTCCACACAGTATAATGTCCCATAGTGGTCACTGCACACAGTATAATTTCCCATAGTGGCCCCTCCACACAGTATAATGTCATATAGCAGACCCTCCACACAGTATAATGTCCCATAGCGGCCCCTCCACACAGTATAATGTCCTATATAGTGACCTTTCCACACAGTATAATGTCCCATAGCAGCACCTCCACACGGTATAATGTTCCATAGCAGACCCTCCACACAGTATAATGTCCCATAGCAGATCCTCCACACAGTATTATGTGCCATTGTGGCCCCAACGGTGTTCATTGCAAATATTGCAAAATTTTCATGGTTTCAGCAGAACCGGAAATTTTAAAGGTACACCACCCACAAACTATTATTATAATCTGGGGTCTTTTCAGACCCCAGAGTATAATGATTGGAGGCTCAGGATAGGTGAAAAACATAAAAACCATTGGTGCTCACTTCTGCTCCCTGCTGTTTTCAGCCCTCTTCAATGATGTCACAGACGTGGGTTACATCGGTGCCATTATGTGTTGCGACGCCAGCCTGACCAATATGGTGTCTATAACATCTTTACAGAAGCCCGAAGACAGTGGAGAGTCACACCATAGCCCAGGAGAGGTGAGTAACCCTGCTTTTTATGTTTTCTCACTTCCCCTGAGACTCCGATCATTATGCTCCGGGGTCTGAAGATACATAAATATCCTTTCAATATAAGCCAGTCACCTTGTGCAAGATTTGGCTCCATTTTAATGTACTAATGCAAGAAACATGTGTTTAATCAGAATTAAATACTAGATGAAAATAATTGCTGCACAGAGACAAAATCCCACTGAGATTTCTGATCTTTCCCTACTGAGACAAAAAAGCTTCTTAAATCTGAAAGCAGAAAGATAGGCCATGTTCATATACAGCATGGATATGAATGGTCACACAGGTTGTCATCTATGCCATTATGCCTTATGTACAGAGAGAATCTAGCTCTGCTGTCAGTCTATTCAGCTCATTGATGTCAGCAGTTGTCTTTGTCACTCTATCACCGTAGCCTTTACACAATAAAAACCTTCAGGATAACAGGTAAGAATACATATATACAGGTCACATAATGCCTTCTAATATGCTTTACAGTGGGGCTACAGTATTTCTTTAAAGGGGTTTCCCCATCTCCCTGTTTCAGCAGCTTTACCTGATGTCTCTTCTTCTCACTTCCTGTATCCCCCCTCCCAGCTTGCTGAACTGGACACTATGAATATGCACATGCTTCTAGAGAAGGGACTCAGTGTTATCTGGGTGTTTAAATAGAGAGATGACAGACAGGGCTTTATCAGCAAACTGCAATTAGCTGAACTGATTGTCCTGCCAGCAGAGCTGTAGATAACAGTGAGAGCAGTGAGTGACATCACTTGTCCTATCACACAGGTCCGTGGTTATGGAAACTCTGTGTAAACAATGGGAGATATAATTTCACATAGCAGGAAAACAAAGCAGCATTTCTAAAGCAATATATTTAGGAAAAGTCTTCAATTTACATAAGCTAGCAGTATAGATAGGATCCTTGAGATGGGAATACCCCTTTAAGTACATACTTTTAGCTGCTGCAGAACCTCTATTTGAAGAGTCCGATAAGTCAAAGCTACACCTGCCAATGATTAATACAAAATACCTTCATACTTTGCAAAAAAAATGAATAAAATTGCAGAGCATGTCCGAGAATTGTATTATACACTGCAACTGCCAAGGGACCTTTTCTACTCTAAATAGAGGAGGAGCTCTTTTGTACATGTCAGGAAATTAATAGTTAATACAGCAGAATGAATTTCCTTCAGAAGTGATCTAGGAAGAGATGAGAAGCTCCAATGTAACAGTAATAATCGTGTAACCCTCGATGGCAACAATGAGTGCATCTACAGTAAATGTGTTCTATCCGTGACATCATCTACTCGTTATAGATCAGTTATTTATCAATTCCATGTTTTGGAACAATCAAATGTACCTAAGTGTAGGACACACCAAGATTTAGACTACAGAAAATAGGGGGGGGGGAATTCTAACTTCCCAGGTAGTCACAATGGCAAGGAAATGGATGTCACAATGGCAAGGTTAGTTATGAAGAGATTAATAAAAAGCGAGTCTACCACCAAATTTGTCCATAGGCAGCTATTTATAATTATCAGTGGTGTGTAGGGTATACCTGTACAGTACCCGTTCTGTCCTTCAGCAATGTCAGTCTGCAGAAATAAAGCTTTTATTCTTTGATGAGTTAATGATGTACCAAGATCATTCCCATTGATCATTCCCATCCCATGATGACTATTGTCACCACACCACCACGTGAACAGCCTCTCCCCCCACCTTCTGTCTCTATCCCTCTTCCCTCATAGACTGTAAGCCCTTGCGGGCAGGGCCCTCTATCCCACTGTGCCAGTTGGTCACTGTTTGTATTATCTGTTTTGTACATCTTGTGTACTGTATGTAAATCCGCAAATGTAAAGCACCATGGAATTAATATAATAATGTACAGCACCATGGAATTAATATAATAATGTACGGTATGGTAGCCATGGGAGATGTCATAGATGTCTCAAGCACTCAGCCAACAGTTTTGTCTATAACTGTATTGAGTAAGTTTCACACATGGATCGAAATGTTGCATTGGATTAAAGTGATTCACTGAATTTGTTACTTGGATTGCTGCTGTTTTGTTTTTACTTCTGTAGCTAAACACAGCCATTTTTTCCCCATTGTTTCCGCTCATTGCTTGTACTTTGTTATATCCACTGCCGTCTGTGATATCTTACTTCTGACTTTTTATACTCTCACACATTGCATGACTCCTTCCATTGCTGTCTTCTATTTAATATTTTAATCTAGAAGGATTTTTTTGGTACAAGGTTAACTTGGGTAAAGGGAAAGGGGGGAAATGGGCATATAAATATGATTATTATTATTAAATATTAAACATTTTATATTGTACTATATACACTCTAATACTTTATCCAGGGCCTTATAAACTGTGAGGTAGGTCTGTGAAATACTTCCCACTTGTTGGTAAGGGTGAGTTGTAGGCACTGGGTAGGGGAAGGTTTGTGACGCATTTCTTAAAACCCCATTCACTTGAATGGGTTTATAAAACAATGCGCGGGTGTGCGCTTACACCCTCTGCGCTGCAAAGTCGTTTTTTTTCATTCAAAACAAAGTCCTGCATGTCCGAATATTTAAGTGAGTGGGGTTTTAAGCAATGCATCACAAACCTTCCCCTATCCAGTGCCTATCCAGTTTTCCGACATTTAGGTCGGATTCGTGGCGGATGGAGTTCCGTCGCAAGTGTGAACCCACCCTTAGATGCACCAATAGATGGTGCATAAAAACCTACTTTTATCCTTATTTAACTTAGATTAAAGTGTCAACTAAGAGACACAACCTACGATATAGTTATAAATTTGGAACTGACTTTGACCATTAGCGAGTCAGGAATAAAATAATTTTCTGGATAGAGAAGTCCAAGTAGAAGAAAAATTATCCTCACTTTAGTCTATTTGATTTTAGCCTATAAATAAAAAAGTAACAAATGTAAACAATATGGAGTATATTAAATATATCAAGATTTGTATTATGTTTTTACACTATGACTAAGGGCATCCAAAATGTATCAGTGATTTTCTGGAAAGTCCTTTTCAATGGATCAATGAAGTGTCCAGTTTATATTGTTTATGTACAATGTGTATATTAGACTTGGCACTTCTTTGATGCACACAGTGCTTACTTCTTGCAGTGCAGCCCACCCACTGCTACTAATAAAGGTTACTTCATGAGTTCTAGGTTTTCACTGGTCTTTCTTTCTCTATGTTTTTTTTTTTTTTATCAAACCCATGATGCTTCAGCTCAGCATTGCATGGGCAGTTAGATCCAGTATATTCTCCAAAATGAACTAGGCTCACACTAGCGTTCAGTTTTCTGTTCTTAGGGTCTGCTTGGGGACCCGAAAAATGGAAACCCTATCTGCTTAAAATGCGGTTACCCGCGGAAACCATAGACTATAATGGGGTCTGCCGGGTTTCCACCAATTTTATACTGAAATTGCCGAAGAGGAAAGTCCTGCTTGCTGTGATATGAGTTTATGCCCCCTCTGGAAAACTTAGTATAGTCCATGCAATTTCATCATACAGGAACTGCTAAAGTCTGTTGTGGGTGACATAAGCTATAGATCTCCCTAGACTTATGTAGAAAAGTGTGTCTTCAGATCCTGATTCACAATGTTGCTTGGCAATGACCCCAATTTGAATTATAGAGAAAATAGAAAGGAACAGGTGAGAGACTGACATATGAAATACCCTAATGGACAACTTGGAAAAAATGATCTTTGGGTGGCGTGGTGCTTTAAAAAGATGGCGTGATTTGTACAAATGTTATTTCCTTTATTTTATTTGTTGCAGATAAGAATATCATTTAGGTGTCCTCTTCCAAGAAGACTTTTTTTTGGTTAACAAAGATGGATGACTGTCCAAACAGTACAGTTACTTATCTCCAAATCTCATCTTTTTCTACATCTGGAATGGGCCATTTTTTAATTTTTGCTGTTGTTTTGCTGATTTATTTGATAACCGTAGCAGGAAATTTAGTAATCATTGTAGTTATCTGTCTAGTGCCCCAGCTGCATACGCCTATGTATTTCTTCCTGAGTAATCTATCCATGGCAGATGTCATATATATCTCTAGCACTTTACCAAAACTTTTGTATATAACTGTAACACAAGACCATGGGGTGTCTTTTCCTGCCTGCGTTACTCAGGTCTACTTTTTTTTAGCAACTGCTGTCTGTGATATCTTAATTCTGACTTCCATGTCTTATGACCGCTATGTTGCCATCTGTATTCCCTTGAAGTATTCTATGATCATGAATAGAAAGATGTACGTGTTATTAGCGGCTTCCTCCTGGGTTATATCTTCTATGAACTCAATAATGTATGCATGTCTTATATCCACCTTATCTTTTTGCTCTTCCCGCACAATTGATCATTTCTTCTGTGACCTGAATGCTTTATATACAATCACCACTAGTGACACTAGAAGCAGAAAAAATTTTATGATAATTGAGGATATATTATTTGCCTATATACCTTTCTCCCTTACTATCACCTCTTATGTTTTTATTATATCCACCATACTGAAGATCCGTTCTAGTGATGGGCGTTTCAAAGCTTTCTCCAGTTGCGCCTCTCACCTCACTACAGTGATATTATTTTATGGACCAATCCTATTCTTGTATATTAAACCAAAATCCATTAATTCTAAAGAACAAGATAAGATTCTCTCTTTGCTTTATGTGGCAATCGTTCCAATGTTAAACCCATTTGTCTACACTTTAAGGAACAAAGAATTTTTGGAAGCTTTAAGAAACCTGACTAGAATTAGGGTGGTTACTTGTAAATTAGATAGATTGATGGATAGGTAGATAGATACACTGTAAGGCCTCATGCACAGAAATGTTGAAAAAAATCACTTTGAAAAAACAATGAAACAATCCTTTATTTATTGTCCATTTTAACCCAGCATTATAACATTGGGGCACCCCACGTGACTGCTAAACCCCAACCACATGCCTTAGTAGTGACCCTGGGGTGTCTGACTTCAGCCAGAGACTGGAAAAGGCTGGAAGAGGATACTGGGAACTGTCAGACACCACCAGACGCCACAAGGATGGCCATGAAAGGTGAGGAACTATGAGTATTTTTGTTTGTTACGTTTACTCACCTCCTTGGGCCTCCACTTATTATACTTTGGGATGTAAAGAGACCCCTGAGTATAATAGAGTTTCTCGGTTGAAAACCCCAAAAAGCTTTGGGTCTGGGTTCGAGCCCGAAACTGTAAAAAAATTCAGGTTGAATCCAGTTCTGGTCTGCTCATCTCTACTACTATTCAGTCTTCCACTTATTACATGCAAATTCTTTCCTTCTTCCAATCTGTCCTGAATGCAGCAGCCAGAATCTTTCTGTTGAACTGAAACATAGATGCATCTACCTTGTTCCCCTCGATTCACTGAATGCCCATCTAACACAGAATACACTTTAAACTTATTGCACTCATTCACAATTCCCTTCACAGTGCTGCAACTCCCTACACCTCCTTCCTTGTCTCTATTTACCGCTTTACCAGTTCTCTCCATCTTGCCAATGATCTTAGAGTTGAATCCTCTGCTATCTAAATATTTCACTCCCATCTACAAGACTCGAGCTGCACAAGTTCTCTTGAATTCTTTACCCTCAACAATCAGGTTAATACCCAACTTCCACAGCTTTAAACATTCCCCAAAAACTCATCGTTTAGGCAGGATTAGCACACTACCTGATCATTGTTCTACACCTCCGCACACTAATTTAACGTATCTAACCCTAAGCTATGCTTTGTACTTTATTCTTTAGAACCTGACCCTTCCATCTACAAGTTAATCTGCACCCCATGCACTTAGTATCTGTACAGTCACAGATACCGGCTTGTGACTGGCTCATAGGTTGCATACTCTGTGTCAATGATGAAAAGGCATTCAGTCCACTGGATCTTCCTTCAATCCTCTCTCATTCAGCTTGGCATTGGCCCTAGTATGCTAAGTAGAAGCATTGTACTTAATAAAAATACAGTGGTACATGTTCAAGTAAATCACAAAATGTATTCCCCTCTTTCCTTAAGAAATGTGATTGCAATGGTACACTTAGCTGTAGCTCTGCAAAATCTCCAAATATCTCTGAAATTTGGATTGGGGATAGATTGTATAAAAATTAGCTCTCTATCCTGACAACTTTCTTTAGTTTGTCAAACTCTTCTTCCTTCCTCCCACTATTGATTAGAGATGGTTTGGAATGAATAAAATTCAACCCAAATTTTCCAAAACTTTTAGGTTCGAACCAAACCCAAAACCTTTTGGGGGTTTTCATCCACGAAACACTTTTATACTCTGGTGTCTCTTCACACCCCATAGTATAATAAGTGGAAGCCCAGAAACATAACAAAAAGATATACTTACCTTCCTTCACCTTTCCTAGGCATCCTCGCCTAGCTTCTAGCCTCTTCCAGTCACCTTGGTAATGTATCGTACTTGCGATTGGGCCTCAGTGGTCATATGGGGCGTGCTGATGTCATGATGCTTGCATTAAAGTTTCATGACATTGATGCACCTCATGTTACCACTGATTTCCAATCAAAGGCTTCAGCCATGACCTGGAGCACATGACGTCACCCAGGAAGAGGCTGGAATAATACCCCAAGGAAGCACTGCATGCTGCTGATTCTGAGGCAGTTGGAATTTTTTATCGTTAGTCCCTATCATTACTGACCAATTTTTGTTGTTAGTTTCAGCAAAATTGGGCTCTTAACTGTCAAGTAGGAGATCCTGAACTGGAACTGAAAGCGCAGGGACTGCCCACGTGATAACTGAGTGCATGATTGTGCTGAAACTAACAGCAAAGACTGCACAGGAACGGCCTAGAGAAAAATTCCAATTGCACCGGAATCAGTGGAGCTGTGCCTTTTGAAGGATGCAATAAGTTGGAGTTGGTGAAAGGTCCTCTATAAAGTGAATTATCATAAGACAGATGTGTTCAATGTTACCCTTCCCCAGTGCCACATCACCCAACTTCAAAGCTCCTTCTCCATCCAGTGGCAGACTGGAACCTGGAAGCATCTGTCTACTATGGTTTTATGCAATTCATCTGAATCATTCTCCCTTATAAAGAACACAATAAAAATGGACTCAATGAAGAATGAAGAAGAATGTAAATATTATCATTATTATTATATAAAATATTTAATTCACTTTTATATTGTACTATATACACTGCATTATTTTACCTTTTCAAACTCTGAGGCAGGTTTCAATAGTTAGGTACTCTCATTTGTTGGCAAGACACAACTGGTCACAACAATTTAAGGTTTAGTGATATAAGTATCTTCCTTCATGATCATTCAAGCGATATACTAGATTAAAGAGTCAAATAAATAATACAAACCCATATATTATAAATTTTTAAACTGAGTTTGACCAATAGTTAATCTTAAATTCTGTGATTTTCTGACTAGTGAAGCCCAAGTCGAAAAAGATTTATGGTCCTCAGTTTAGTTTGTTTCAGATTACTTATGAATAAAAAAATATAAAAGTAAGAAATGTAAACAAAATAGGATAAATCCAATATTTAAATTTAAAAATTTAAACAGTATAAAAACACAAGTTTAACCTTTTCAGGAAGGGGGAATTTCCCTTTGGTCCATGAGCATGAACATGTGCTTTTGAGGTCTAAGACATTTAATTTGGATACATGGGGTTTTATCATTTCAGTAATACACGAGGCTTTATTTTTATGTAATATTTATTTTTGCCTGATTTTTATTTTTAGTTATATCCAGGAAAATGTGATTTAAAAAAAAGCAGGGGAAACATGTATGTTTTTTGCAATTTCACTGTTTTTTAATAATATAAAATGCTACTAAAATTTTTAAAAATAGTTTTCCCATTCCCGTTATAGTAATTTTTATGTAGGTAACACATAGTATTTTGTCACCAGGGGCTGGACCAGTACTTGTGCTGTGTGTGTGGTATTTAAGGTTTTCTTATTTTACTTTATTTTTTATTTGCCTTTTTGTTTATTTTTTTTTACACTTTGTTTTTGCTGATTTCCCTGTTCCATTGTCTTTATTGTAACTGTGTGACAGAGGCCTGTCTAATTATCAGCATTATCTGTGAAAGGAGTTGCTGCCCATATGGAAAATTTGTGTAGGAGAGTCCATACAATTTCATACCATACAGAACCTGCTAAAGCCTGGTATGAGTAATATAAACTATAGATCTCCCTCAACTCAAGTGGAAGAGTGTTCCCAGATTCAGATTCACAGTGCTACTTGGCAATGACCTCAGTATGATATATAGAGATAGAAATAGCAAGAAAAAGAACAGTTGAGAGACTGACATATACAATGCCTTAACAGAAATGGGCGAACTGCTTTGTCACAAAACCGAACAAATTTCCTGTTGTGCATCCATCAGTCTTCTGGCTTTTCTTCAGCATCTCTAGGTCAAAATGGTTAGCTAAAAAGTAAAACACTACTGCTTCCCTATGGCACATGAACCATGACTGACTTACTCACCCAATGCGGTAGTGCAATGTAGTTACAGTGGGTATGGAAAGTATTCAGTATTTCAGTTTTTCTTTTTTTAATAAATTTGCAAAAATATCTACATTTCTAATTTTTTTTCTGTCAAGATGGGGTGCTGAGTGTACATTAATGAGAAATAAAATTAACTTTTCGCTTTTCGCAAATGGCTGCAATGAAACAAAGAGTGAAAAATGTAAAGGGGTCTGAATACTTTCCGTACCCACTGTATGTCTGTGGATGGAAAAATGTCTCAAATCACCAAATATTAAGTCTAGTACTTCCTATAGACCTTTTCTTTCATTTCTTTAATTAATGTTACAATAGCCCCCCAAACGTCTTTATTTCTCAGACTGTAGACCAGAGGATTTAACATAGGAACACCAACAGTATAGAGCATTGATAGTAACATGTCCTGATCTTTAGAGTCTTCAGACTGAGGTTTCATGTACAAGAACATAATTGGTCCATAGAATAATATAACAGTGATGAGGTGGGAGGTGCAGCTGGAGAAAGCTTTCATACGTCCTGCCGAGGAACGGATTTTCAATATGGTGGAGAAGATAAAAACGTATGAGATAATAGTGAGCAGGAATTGAATAAAGGGAATGAGAATGACTTCAGATAGGATAAATATCTTCCTGCTTGTGATGTCTGAAGAGGAAAGAGCAATCACTGAATTTAGGTCACAGAAGAAATTATTAATATCATGTGAATTACAGAATTCTAATATGGCGGTAAGTATGTGATAGAGAATTTAGAGCGGTCACTGTCCATGTGGAGGCCGCCATTACAATGTAGACATTCTTTCTCATTATTGTGTAATATTGTAAGGGCTTACATATTGCCACATAGCGGTCATAGGCCATTGACGTGAGAATAAAAATTTCACCATCAGAGCATAAGATGAAGAAGAACATCTGGGTCATACAACAGTTAAATGATATCTTATGATTTTGAGTTAGTATTATTGTAAGTAGCTTAGGAATACTTGTAGAGGTGGATGTGATGTCAAGAATAGCAAGGTTACACAGGAAGAAATACATTGGAGTGTGTAATTTTGGTACCAAACATACAAGAATAATAATTATCAAATTCCCCAAGAAAGCCATCAAATAAATGATAAATAACTCTAAAAACACCCCAAGTTGTGTCACTAAAGACATTGAGAAGGCAACAATGTAAAATTCTTGTTCAGAACTAGCATTTGGACAGTTGTTCATGTTCCTGGCCTTCAGATATAAATGTGATATTCATGAATATTTACATACAGAGATGTCAAACGTTGACAATGATAGGGTATCCTTGAGTTAGCAGGATAGGAACCCTTCCTCTTGTGAAAATTACAGCATCTAAAGAAACTATGGCTGAAAAACTACCACTGTGTCCTTCCTTACCTGTCCTCCTGGCTAGTCATGTCCAGATATTTATATTACAAGTTAAAGGGATTGTCTATTCCTGGGGGTGTTTTGGATACTGATGACATATCCTCGGGATCTCTACAGTGTTGGATTCATACAGTGTATGGAGCTGGTAGCAGAAGGCTTTTCACACTGTGTAGTGGCTATGCCAGAATACTGTATGCCTGCTCCCATTCACATAAAAAATGTGAACAAATCTGCTCCTGATCATATAAAAAAAAGCTCTCAGTAGCAGACAACCCCTTTAAGCAGCTTTTCTGAAGACAACATGATTTTATGATTATCATAAACCAATATAATTTGCACCACTGCAAATACAACCACAAAAAAAGGAAAAAAAATCAGCACATCTCCATGAATGTAAAAGTATAAAAGACTCTTTGATTCTAACAATACAAAAACAAATTATTTTAAAAATAACACAAAAGATGAGGAATAAGAGAATATTGGAAAAATTGCGCTCCGTGGATGTACAGCTATTTGTAGTATAAATAGGTTAAACCTCAATACTTCCTCGGTGTATGAGGATTTTTAACCAGACTTAGAAGTAAAGGTAACAGTAGGGTGTATCATACAACAGGATCGCACTCAACTGGGGGTATTGGCCATCTGCAATAATGGTGCCGCTGGAATTAGGTGTATATATCGGAGCAGACTGCTCCTATAGAATCCCAGGAATTGCACTCCTTAAAACCAAACCACAGAATATCAAAAGGTAGGGTAATTTAAAGCTTGAAATTACCCTACCTTTTGATATTCTGTGGTTTGGTTTTAAGGAGCGCAATTCCTGGGATTCTATAGGAGCAGTCTGCTCCGATATATACACCTATTTTAAAAATAAAATATTTTTATTGTGCAAAAGTAAAAAACAAAACTATAAAATTAAAAAACTATAAAAAGAAATAAGAAATATAATAATATAAAATAAAAAAGATATAAAAAATCTTTATACATTCTGAATTGCCCCAATAGTAACAAAAAACAAAATACATGTTTTTGTCTGTGTTTGACAATTTACATTAAAAATACTTTTTCACTCTGTCTCACTTCCACAAATTGTTAAAGTTACATATACTCCAAAATGTTGTCAATATAGCAATGTTGACAGATTAATAAAGTTATGACGTTTGAAAAGCAGAGATGAGAAAAATGAAAAAAAAAGTTCTATCCTAAAGTAGGATGTCAACATAAACTATAATTCTTTAAAATAGTATATTCCAAAGCACCATCATATGTATGTGATGAATTGAGATTCAAGATGAATACAGTTTACTTAATTAAATATGTAATTAAATATACCTAATTTTTTAATGAGAAATATTTTACTGATTTTACTGTTTATAAAAAAAAAAAAATACATCACCAAATGATGGTAGATTTTCCCCTTCCTTTCATTGTTTTGTACCAGCTATTCAATCACTTATATGTATCTCAAAATGATATTAATGCAGAAGATGTGGAAAAAAATCTCCCATACTCGGAGATGACCACCAATGGACTTTGCAATTCTTTGATGAATAGGCTTTATTGATGTTCAACGTGAAAACTCATTTCTGACCTGAACTGAGACCTTCATCAGTTCATACACAGTAAAGTAGCTTCTTATTGAGGTATGGCTGTGCTATATAATGCCTTGTTCTGTAGACGAGTCCTGTACTTACTGCTCAGTTCTGTCACACACCAGGCCTTCAATGGGCTTGTCTCCCTTGACTTTCTAATAAATAATAAAAATGATATCAACAAATGATGATAGCTATTCAATAAATTATTTGTACTTTAAAATGATATTAATAAAAACTATAACTCATCCCATTAAAAGCAAAACCCTGATCAGGAAGATCACCAAAAAACTCAAAACTCATTAGTCGCACTGTGGGAACTTTTCAGAAGGACATAATTAGTACAGCCAAGGTTAGACATAAGCTACTATATATCCAGATTTGTCCTCCCTTACATATTTTCTTGGCTGGATATTTTTTTAATCATAAGATAGCTAGCTTTCCAAACAATACTGTTTAGTGATATTGTGTCAAAAAACGTTATGCTATAAGTGTCTCTGTGTGGTTGCCAATTGTTTATTTTGTTCAATGCAGGCTGTCCAGGGTTTTGTGATTATTTTGTGATATTGGTGTCTTGAGAAATGGGAGTCCTTAACCAAATTCATGGTATGTATAAATATGTCCAAACTAAACTAATCTCCAATTTGGTAAAAGTTCCAATTTGTCTTGAAACTAATGCAACATAATATTATGACATGGAATTCATTGTCCTCCACTGGGTGGTCACACATGGACACAAATATTATACTTGCCATATCTCTATGTAATAAATTATCATGAAACCATGCTATATTTAGAAATGTATCTTAACTTGTAATTCACATATCTGAGAACATGAGCAAACACAGGGACGCGTAAAGGGAGGACATATTTGTAGATTAAAGGTGGACAAATCTGTAGCTGGTCTAAAAGAACATTAAAGACTATCACACCAAGAAAAACAGAATTCTCTAGTCTGATTAAACTTAGGAGGTCTAGAAGACGCCAGGCACCATTCATCTCTTGGCCAATACCATCCCTATGGTGAAAAAAGGTGGTGGAGCATTTTGTGGTAAAGATATTTTTCACCTACAAAAATTGGCAGATTGATCAGGACTGAGGGAACGATAAACTGAGTAAAGTACAGCAAGGTTCTATATACAACCAAGACAACACATGAGTTGCTTGAGGACAAATCTCTGAATGTCCTTGGGTATCCCAACCGCCAACTTGAACCTGAGACCTGACAGAGATTGAGAGAATCTGCAGAAAGATAGGGGTGAAATACAGCTGTAGGAATTTTTGGTTGCACTGTAATTGCCACAGAAGGTGCTGAGTAAAGGTTATGAGTTTTATGTAAATATAAAATCTAATATTTAATATTTTTTAACAAATTTACTCATTTTTCAAACCTGAATTTGCTCTGCCATTATGTGATATTGTGAGTAGATTAGAGAAGAAAAATATCATTTTCATTAAAGGTATAATGTGACAAAATGTTGTAATGTGTACTTTTTCCTATTTCCATCAAGGAGAACTTTATGCATACTTTTTGTTGAAACAGATGAACCTACAAAAACTATGAAAAAGAAAGAAAGACGATATCTTCTATGGTTGATCACATAGCCACTTGTACAAAGGTCATAACAATATTTTGTAAAATAAGGATTAACTGTCAAAGAAATATACAGGTAAATTCTTACAGCTGGTAAGAATATAAAAAAAAATATATTGCACCTCAGAATCACGTAGAGATAGACTTCTTTCAGTTTTATTTGGCTTTTGAGCTAAGAGGGATCGAAAAGAGTCTTTTTTATAACGTTAGAAACAGATTGGGAATTTAGGTCCACTGAGATGATAGCGAGAGGGAAATAGAACTTTACAGTAGTTAACTGTTTTATGGGTTTGTTTTACTGTAGAATTTGACTGGTTTGTATTGAAACTTTTTATTTTCATTATATATCAATACAGATATACATTAGGGTCCCATAGAAATGTAAAGGGGTCATATAATGGCTTTATACAGCTCAGGCCTAAACAGTCTTAAGTCTTAAACCACACAGTCCTTAAAATGGGTAAATGCAAGTAGCCATATTTACCATATAAGAAAAACCTACTAAAAACTTCACAGATACCTAGACCTTAAGGAACACATAATAATTTCATATACTGTATTTTCACTAACACTTATCTGTGTTCTCAAACACAGCTCAACATGGATTTTATGCTGCTAAATTAATCTCCATCTCAATTCACAGGCTTAACCTGTAATAAATGTGACTTTTTTTTTCTTAAAGGAAGCCTATCATCTCCCCTAAGCATATTCAACTGCTACTATTACCAAATATAGAGCACATTACATTAATAAATATTATACCTCTGTTATGTATGTCACTTTTGTAGATATGGAGAAAATACATCTTATTCACTCCCTTTGCTTCTCCCTATAGAGCCCCAGCCAGGTCACCTAAGCATCAGGGGCCAAGACGAAGAAATAGATAATTCTCAAATGGATTTCTGGGCTCAACAGCTCTTTACGTTGCTGCTGGGGAGACCCAGAGACCCGCCATGGAATTTGATAGAATACATAGAGCCTTGGGTTCAAAATCCATCAACCCCTCATGTCCACGTGATATCATCTCCAGGATCCATTTTTACAAAGATAAGGAAGCATAATTGAGGAAAACTAGAGATACAGAACGTCTTCCCTTGCTATTCTACCAGACCTGGTACAATTATGCAAAGCTCTAAAACTGTTACTAGTGGTGCTTAGAGAGAAAGGCATTCCTTATCACCAAGGATACCCCTTTCAACTGATTGCCCGTAAGGCTGGAAAGCCTGCTGTCCTCAAATCCCTGGGAGATTTGCCTACCTTTTGGGAACTTTTGAACCACCAATTATTGCCTTTCCATATTGGCCTAACCTGCTTCCTCTTCCTCTAGAATCTTAGCAAGTTCAGTCCAGACCTCAGCAATGCTCCTGGAAACTACGTGTCACTCATCTTGTACGTTCCACCCTCCTGTCTTATTCTGCCATGATGGTAATGCAAATTTGTTCTCTCTCTTTAGCAATGCCTAGCTAACAGACTTTAGAGTTACATAGCCTGTTTTATGTTTATTAAGTTTTATTATTAGATTAAGGGCCTTCTGCCCGTAAGAGGACCTTAATTCGCCTCTACTTTTGGGATTCCCAGAACTCCCACTTGACCCTTGTTTCCAAACACCCACTTAATATACACAGTTTCTGAAGTGCTGTCTTATTTACAGTAACAGCTTGAATTTCTGAGCAGGGTCTCTTATCTGTTTTTTTCTTATCTCTTTCCCTCAACTGCCAAGAACCGCCCTTCCCTCTACCCAGCCATAACAGTCCATTCACTTCCAATTTTGGCCCTAGCTCTTGTGATAAGTCTGGTTTAACATTCTTCACTTTCAATGTCTGGGGCCTTAACTCTCCTGGGAAACAAGGCTAAATTCTCTATAATTTACATAAGAAGAGGGAGATGGTAGTTCTCCTGCAGGAAACACAATTTAGAACTGCCACACTCATTACTACTCATCCTCACATCTTGGCAAAAAAGTGGTAGATGTTTCTATAGCCCTACATAAAGCTTTTGCACGTTCGGTACTGGGGACCCAGGTTGACCAGGATGGTAGATTTCTCATCTTAAAGATTGCTCATGCTGACACGGTTGTGACCTTTGCTAATGTTTATTTCCCAAATCCGAATCAGGTCTCGTTTGCGGCCTGTCTGCTAAAAACACTGGCGGAGTTTGCAGATGGTTCTCGCATCTGTGGCACATAACAACTACCACAGAATATACTAGCTATTTGTGCCCCACAGTCTCTTAGATGGCCAACCTAAATGCTCTGTGGACACCTTCCTATGGTCAGACCATGCCCCTGTATCTGGTTCTAAATACAATCCTGAGACTGACCACCGCGGTTTGTCTTTCAATCTTTGCTGACAACCTCTTATTATATGTATCGTCTCCCCATGTCTCCCTGTCATCCATGCTAGAGGAGTTTCGAATTTATGACAAATTCATTAACTTCAAGGTCAACATGCATAAGTTGGAAATTCTTAATATCACAGTCCCGGCAGTGTCAGTCACTGATTTGGGAACAGAATTCCCATTTAGATGGCAGGGAGAATCTTAAAATATCTAAGGGTCCACATTCCTTCCGATCTGGGACATATTTTTTGGCTTAACTCCTCTCCCAATGGTACCTCACACCTATTATGCTACATAGTATGCTCCCACAAGTGTCTCCACTGTATTGGCGATGATGGGAAGAGGAGGGATCCATATTGCACATTTTGTGGACTTGTCCCCCTGTGACCACATAATGGACAGAATTATGCTCACTCCTGAACAGGCTCTCCTATCCATGTTCCCTGGCCATGCACCAGATAATTCCCAGATTATGGAAATTCACATTGGCCCCCACTCGGTTGATATGGACAGAGGCACTCAGTTGTATAATGCACTTGGAATAGCTGAGTGCCATGGACGAGGTCATGCAGGACTCCTTAAACTCCACTTGGCACCCCTGGATTACATTTCGGTGGTCGACAGTGGTGAGCACATGGATTCTAGGAGACTTGCCCGGGTGACGGGCACTGTAGAGGCTGATGCTGGGCCGCGAAGGGAACCAACACGGTCACTCAGGCTTCTAAGGCCCTCCCTGATCTTACCCCTCCCCATCTCCCTATCCCCCCTTTCTTCTACCTTCTGTTTGCTTTTTTTTTTTTCTATATTCTGTTCTTTCACTCATGGAGATGCTTATTGTTTTGTTACCCAGAATGTAAAATGCTGCATTCATCTTGATGGTAACGTAAACTCTGGATCGCTGATATTTTGCTTTCCTAGTCTCTTGTGAATGTTTTTTTGCAGTTTGGCTTTAAGATGATTGTTCAAAGATAGCATAAGTCGTAGGGCCGACTTTCATCTTTTTAGTTACCCAATGTTGTATATATTTGAAACTTTTCAATAAAATTTGATTAAACCACAATCTGAAGAACCAAAAGGGACTCACCACAGGAGTAAGGGAGAAAGTACCTAAGAAGGGGAAATCAGGTATTCTTTTTAGTGGAAACCTCCTGCAATTACCCAAAAAATGACCACGAGAAAGTGTTGATGTTGACCATTTTCCACAAAGATCCAAGTGACTGTTAGAGAACATGGTGATACCTCAGATAAAGAAAAAATGTTTTACCTCACAGGCTGCAGTAACTTCATAAATATGGTACATTTATCCAAGAATCCTTTATATCCATTCTGTACATATACCTGATACAAATAAAATTCTGTGCCCGATATAAAAAGGTGGCCACCCAACTGATGATGGGGAAGATTAATTTTGAGAATATTCTAGTTTGGTTCCAGTCTGAGCCAGAAGTGATATTATACCCTAGAGTATATTAAGACTCCTCCAACTCACCTTTCCTTACCTCTGCAGAGTTCCGCTGTGGCATCGAGTGACTTCAAAGGACCCAGGTCATCATGATTGGGCCTCATTAGTAACTTGACATCATAGAACTTTGGTGCTCAGCGTCATGACCACAGCACCACCATATTTTGCTTCAGTGGTGACCTGGGTTCATTGATGTCACCCAGGAGGCTGGGAGAGACCTGAAGGCATTGGGAAAGAAGACTGGACATTTGTGGTTTGGTTTGCACAAACCTGCCAAAGTGACAGCCACCATGTGAAAGCCAATCAGAGACTAGCCAATCATGAGGGACTATAGGTCTGAGGTCAGGGAATACTCAGTGATGACTCATCATAGCTTTATGGACATTATACAGGTGCATCTCAATAAATTAGAATATCTTTGAAACGTTCATTCATTTCAGTAATTCAGTAATACAATTCCTAACCAGCGTCTTCCATGATTGTGTGTCCTACTGAACCAGACTGAGGGACCATTTAAAGGCTTAGGAAACCTTGGCAGGTGACACTGAATTTACAATACTGAACTTTTTTTTGCAATATTCAAATTTTTTTAGATTTGGGTTTTCATTAGCTCTAAACCATAATCAACATTTACAGAAATAAAACACTTGAAATAGAACACTCTGTGTGTAAAGAATCTAGAAAATATAGGAGGTCACTTTTTTAATTTAATTACTGAAATAAAGATATTCTAATTTATTGAGATGTACCTGTAAAATCCCCAGGAAGGAAGAGGAAGTGTCCAGTTTGTGGGGAGATTAGACATTAAAATTAATCAGTGATCATTTGCTTACATGTAATCTGCGATTGCACATGTATTTGCTTTCTCAACATGAATATAACACCACTAGCCAATGTCTTCAATGCTTTCCTGACATCCTCTGTAATATTATGGTGGAAGTTGAAACTATAAACATGGTGTCCGCTGAGCAGCTAAGCGGACACCATTACCATCAGGGCTCCATTGTTTTACACAGCAGAGACTCAAAAGCAAAGCTAGAGTCCTAAGTCTTCTCTGATCGTGAGCATTAACCCTTCAAATGGCTTGGTCGATTGTGACAAAGTCATCTGAGATTTGGCAGTGCATGGGTGCCACCATGATGCCTCAAATCACTGTCACTCAGACTGAGATCCAGGGACCATGATCCATTTTCATGACAGCCAGGAGCCTATTGGAGGTTCCCAGGCTTGTCATTACTACACTTATATTACAGGTTCCCATAGGCAGCCTGCAACAGAGGGGAAAGTAATTTTCAAGGCACTGGTATTGCAGTATATTGGACTGTTGATCAGACCATTTAAAATCACCCCCTTTCCCTAGATCACAAATACAAATACATAAATAAAGCAAAATATAAAGGTACCCCCTGATCTTACAATGCCCGATCTATAAACATATAAAAATATAGATCCCATATGGCAAAGGCCATGGCAGGAAAAAAAAAAAATGGTTGAATCACCGTTTTTTCTCCTTTGCTCCACTGGACTTGTTGAAGGAGTAGTAAGCCCACTAGGAAAAGATGCTTGCAAAGAAACAGTTCAATCTGAGCCTCTTTTTGCTGAGCGAGGAGTATCTTCATCTTGGGAGATGTGTAGATGGCTGTGCCACCTTAGTTGTATCTGAAGAACTGGGGACATAGATCAGAGTGATAATATTTCAAACTGAGGGGTTACTTTTATATTCAACATGGTACGGGAGGATAGAAAGAGGTCTCCAGGAGTTTAGTACGCTCCATGGCAGTGGAGTTATTCAGCCGTAATGGCAAGGCAGCTATTAGCGCCATCTTTCTTCTTCTCTTGGTCCACTGCAAAAAAGTAGTCGATAAGCTTGTGCACCACTTCTCTACCTGTCTTTTTCCTGCCCATGGATAGCATAGAGATGCCAGGCATCAGAACAGCTGGTTACGTAGACGCTGGCAGGATATATGAATGGGAATAAAGTCAGCAGCATCGTACACATCAAACAACGAGAAATATAACATTCCTCAATTTTATGCAAAAAGGAAAGTGAATAATAAAGTCTATGCACCAACATAAACTGGGCATTTTATGATCAAGGGAAGAAGAACATCGACTGTAAAATATTATGCTATTTTTAGTCTGAAAATACACCCAAATCATGTTCACATCTCTTTGACTTAAAATTGACTCTCAAAAGTTACTTAATATATAAAGTGTCCATGTCTCTCCCTTGTGAGAGTTATAAGAAAAAAAAAAATCATCCAAAACAGACAGGATTTATTTTTATAGTTCACATCAGATAAAAAAAAAAACAGAACAGTGCCTGTAATTGTAAATATCTAAAGAAATATTTGTTAACTAACTAAGAGATTTGGACCTTTAAGCTCTCAAAAGGAAGTTCACACCTCCTTTGAGTGAAAAAAAAAGCAAAAAACTAAATCCCCTTTTCCCTAAATTTTGAAATCTGTAATACAAGTTAATGTGGAAGAGAATTTTTTCCACAAGAAAGAGGCAGCAAGAAGTGACTCAATTATTATTATTATTATTATTATTATTATTTTAATTATAATTAGTAGAAGTATATGATGCATTCACCTTAATATTTGGAAGATGGGATATGTTCCTACCACAGACATAACCATTTTTGCATACTACATTGCCCTTGTGAGCCATCATTGATTCCATGCGGAAGTGTCCAATTTGGGAGTGCAACAGTGGTTACGTCTGTACATGGAAAATGTCTTCCAAATATAAACCTAAAAGGTTAAAGGGGTATTCCCATGAACATAATCATATCTATATTTGTAGATAGTTAAAAGTTAAACATTTTTTCAAATATAAGTATTTAAAAATTCTGCAGAGTTTTAAAGATTTCTTCTAACCATCTTAGTGGTGACATCTCTTGTCTTGATCAATTGCCAATGGAGACGACCACAGATGCAGAAACTTTCTATGGTCTGGGATTTGTCAGGAACCCAGCCATGATATTCTTATTGTAGCTGGGCTATCAGGCAGGGGCACTACATGTATCAGAAGATATCCCGGCCACAATAAGGAAATCATAGCTGATTTTCTGATCTAAGAAAGGTCCTGCATTCATGGCTGTATCCAATGGCAACCGATCAAGACAACAACTTGTGACCAGAAGATATTTTGAGAAAATCTGTAAGACTCTGCAAAATGTTTAACTACTTATACTTGCAAAAATGTTTAACTTTTAATTATCTACAAATTTAAAAATGGTTGTTTGTGGGAATATCCCTTTAACTTGCATTATTATTTATTTCATTAATGTAACAATAGCCCCCCAATTCTCTTTATTTCTCAGACTGTAGACCAGAGGATTTAACATTGGAACAGCAACAATATAAAGCATTGATAGTAACATGTCCTGATCTTTAGAGTCTTCAGATTGAGGTTTCATGTACAAGAACATACAGTGCTGGCCAAAAGTATTGGCACCCCTGCAATTCTGTCAGATAATACTCAGTTTCTTCCAGAAAATGATTGCAATCACAAATGCTTTGGTAATAATATCTTCATTTATTTTGCTTGCAATGAAAAAACACAAAAGAGAATGAAAAAAAAGTCAAATCATTGATCATTTTACACAAAACTCCAAAAATGGGCCGGACAAAAGTATTGGCACCCTCAGCCTAATACTTGGTAGCACAACCTTTAGACAAAATAACTGCGAACAACCGCTTCCGGTAACCATCAATGAGTTTCTTACAATGCTCTGCTGGAATTTTAGACCATTCTTCTTTGGCAAATTTCTCCAGGTCCCTGAGATTTGAAGGGTGCCTTCTCCAAACTGCCATTTTGAGATCTCTCCACAGGTGTTCTATGGGATTCAGGTCTGGACTCATTGCTGGCCACTTTAGAAGTCTCCAGTGCTTTCTCTCAAACCATTTTCTAGTGCTTTTTGAAGTGTATTTTGGGTCATTGTCCTGCTGGAAGACCCATGACCTCTGAGGGAGACCCAGCTTTCTCACACTGGGCCCTACATTATGCTGCAAAATTTGTTGGTAGTCTTCAGACTTCATAATGCCATGCACACGGTCAAGCAGTCCAGTGCCAGAGGCAGCAAAGCAACCCCAAAACATCAGGGAACCTCCACCATGTTTGACTGTAGGGACCGTGTTCTTTTCTTTGAAGGCCTCTTTTTTTTTCCTGTAAACTCTATGTTGATGCCTTTTCCCAAAAAGCTCTACTTTTGTCCCATCTGACCAGAGAACATTCTTCCAAAAAGTTTTTGGCTTTCTCAGGTAAGGTTTGGCAAACTCCAGCCTGGCTTTTTTATGTCTCTGGGTCAGAAGTGGGGTCTTCCTGGGTATCCTACCATAGAGTCCCTTTTCAATCAGACGCCGACGGATAGTACAGGTTGACACTGTTGTACCCTCGGACTGGAGGGCAGCTAGAACTTGTTTGGATGTTAGTCGAGGTTCTTTAGCCACCATCCGCACAATCTTTCGTTGAAATCTCTCGTCAATTTTTCTTTTCCGTCCACATCTAGGGAGGTTAGCCACAGTGCCATGGGCTTTAAACTTCTTGATGACACTGCGCACGGTAGACACAGGAACATTCAGGTCTTTGGAGATGGACTTGTAGCCTTGAGATTGCTCATGCTTCCTCACAATTTTGCTTCTCAAGTCCTCAGACAGTTCTTTGGTCTTCTTTCTTTTCTCCATGCTCAATGTGGTACACACAAGGACACAGGACAGAGGTTGAGTCAACTTTAATCCATTTCAACTGGCTGCAAGTGTGATTTAGTTATTGCCACCACCTGCTATGTGCCACAGGTAAGTAACAGGTGCTGTTAATTACACAAATTAGAGAAGCATCACATGATTTTTCAAAGGGTGCCAATACTTTTGTCCACCCCCTTTTTTATGTTTGGTGTGGAATTATATCCAATTTGGCTTTTTGACAATTCTTTTTGTGGTTTTCCATTGACGACAAATTAAATGAAGATATTATTACCAAAGCATTTGTGATTGCAATCATTTTCTGGAAGAAATTGAGTATTATCTGACAGAATTGCAGGGGTGCCAATACTTTTGGCCAGCACTGTACTGTGATGCACATTTATCAAGAGTTTTAGACACTTTTATGACTTGTACAAAAAGGCGACGTAGTTTATGTGAAAAAGGGGGGGTTACGATGTGTACTGGTGTGCGAAAATGTTTTAAGGGAACTGCTAAGTGGTGTAATGTAAGATTAGACAGCCTAACAATTCTCCATATTTATGACGCAGCATCAGACACTTTAATAAATCTGACGCAGTTTAAGGCTGGATTAATACCTGCACTTGGTTTCCGTTCGGGGATTCTGTCCTCCTTTCCGCTTGAAAAAATGCAAGCAGGTCTTTTCACTCCGGATTTTTCGGGTGGAAATCAGGCAGAAACCCAGCAGACCCAAATATAGTCTATGGGGTCCATGGGTTTACGCGGATAACCACTTTTTAAGCAGATTGGGTTTCCGTTTTTCGGGTCCCCAAGTGGATCCATAGAATGGAAACCCAAGCACAGGTGTAAACCCAGCATAAGGGGACCTTTAATTTTGTTGCATTGCCGCCATGGCTTTTCCCGCAGTGCTGGTCTTAGCCTAAGACTGCCTACTCTAAATTTGCACTTTCTAAAACTTAGACTCTTTTAGTAAATCTGCCCCAGTATTATTTGAGCATAATGAGGCAAATTAAGACTGGCTTTCCTATGCCAGTCTTAATGAAGGCCTGACAGGCACAGGGCACATCTGATTTTTGATGAGGTTTCAGCCTCCTAATAAATCAGGTGCAAGTCCGTGCACCAGAATGGAAGTCTACACCAGTAGACCAGGAACTGACACCACATTATCGTACAGCTGCACCAGAAAACTGGTGTTGGTGTGTTGATAAATCCCCCCATTGTTTGCAAGTTACAACGATTTTACTAGTATGTATCTCTAGGCACAAAGAAGATTTGAGCACTGAAGCCAAGAATTACAGAAACAACTAAGTGGGCTATTTCATGCTGTTTCCATAACTCCATAGAAGTGAATTTAAGCAGATTGAGCTGTGCTGTTTCCATAACTCTGGAGTTGCTGTTTCTGTAACTGCTATTCACTACTATAGGACTTATGGAAACAGCTTAGAATAGCCAATACTTCATAGTAAAATAAGAAGCCAGTTGTCTAGAAATTTGCGCAAAAGTAAAAAAAAAAAAAAAAATGTCAGGGTCCAACACCTAGACCCAGGGAGCGGCTAGTGGACAGGGAGCATGTGCAGCCCTGCTCCTACACAAGTAATAGGAGCAGCACAGCAGCCCTGTCCTGTGCATAGTGGTGCTTCTGGGAAACTGCAGCTCCGCTTCTATTACTATACTATTATTTCCCTATCTACTAGCCGCTTCCAGGACCCAGAAGCTGCCAGCACAGCTGATCAGTGCGGGACCACTCCAGATTACATTCCTGTAGATAATCATTAGTATGAAAAAATGATTTGGGGTTGGAAAGCCGCTTTAAACATAATATGATAAAATATGGAAAAAGGGGATCTCTATACTTATCTGCACATACAGTTTTTAGAAATAAAAGTACCTACATAAATCATAAAAAAGAGAGAAAATATCTATTATAGTTGATCCCATACCCACATAGTAAATATTTAGTAACATTATAAGATGTAATTCCTGTAAGAGGATCCCTGCCTGTAAGGACAAACAGTCAATGAAATGTGCAGAATAATTACTAAATCTGGTAATAATATTAAAAATATTACAGTTTTGAGAAGGTTCCTCAGAATCTCGCTGTAGAGATGGTGTCCACTCCTCCCTCCTTGACTTTCACATGGGGTAGAACTTGAGAGAATCTATTTTATAATGTTATGAACAGATTGGGGATTTAGGTCTACTGAGACAATAGGAAATAGAAGAATGGATAATTCATTTTACTGTATGGTTGTTAACTGTTTATAGGATTGTCTTACCGTAGAACACGACTGGTTTCTATTAAAGCCTTGATTCTTATTATATTTACATGTAATCAGGAAAAATATATGAATATCCTTGAGCATTAAAGATGGCTCAGTAGTTAGCACTGTTGCGCTTGCAGCGCTGGGTTCCTGGGTTTGAATTCGACCAAGGCCAACATCTGCATGGAGTTTGTATGTTCTTCCCTGTGTTTGTGTAGGTACTCTGGTTTCCTCCCACATGCAATATAGTGATAGGAAAATTGAATTCCCGTAAAAACAACTTTCTGGTTGTGGAAGTGTCAGTGCTTTTCCAGGCAGCCACTCCCTGCATCTACCCACTGCACCTCATAGCAGTTTTTCATTCATGCCCAGTACACCCTCTGACGATGTGCAATACTTTTCCTGTCTTGCTACCTGCTTTCTATCTCTCTCTCTCGCTTTTGCATATATTGTGTGTGTCTATATATAATGTGTATGTGTGTGTGTATATTTCCACTCATATACATCTGGATATTTGTACTATATATATATATATATATATATATATATATATTTATTTATGTACGTGTATATATTTATATACATACAAAGCAACATACTATGCATTAATTTGTCATATTTGTTGCAGATAATAGTATATAATATGATAGATACAGATGTCAATATACAATAAGAGGTAAAAATACGTGCGCTTACCAAGTAAGAATTATACAACAGCAAGTCAAATAAAGGTGTCAGGAAGTTGTCCATGACCTTATGACAATCCTCTACATAATCATCATGTCCTAATAAGGGACACAGAGTTATTGTGCATCCAACTGCAAAAGAGAGGGAGTGTCCAAAGTGGTAGTAGTAATGTCAAAGTAACAGTAACAGATATGACTACAGGTAAATGGATGGTATGAAACAACCTGTTTAAAAACATAAAGCAGTCAGTTTTTTAATGATTTAAAAAAAAAAAAAAAAAAAGAAGGCCAAGAAATTGGTAGCAGATTACTCCTGGAGTTTATATACAGACAGTGGTATTGCAAAATGCAATTGGCTTTTACTAGCAGTCCAAAAATTATCCCTTTGTGGTGAGTAGTAACAAATTTAGTATTATTATTTTAAAGAACATTTGTAAATGTTACATTTTTTTACGCCAATGAAAGCAGTGCAGTATGGATCATGATGGTCGGACAGGCATAAATAACAGCAGATCTAGTCATTGGTATTAGCTAAAGGTTTGTGAAAACCCTCATTTTTATAAATGTAATGTTTTCCACATGGGGGATGTGAATGTGCTGATGTGCGTTAGTGCTGAGCATAAAATACTATTCCATCATGTAAAGCAAACTGACAAATTGTCACTTGGGCAAAGCTCAAATTAAGGTACAGTAGATAGTCATTAGGAGGAAATAAATTTTAATTTGTTTCAATTGGACAAAGAGACAGCTTCTTCTGATTCTACTATGCTACAGCAACAGCCTTGCACATTCTTATTGATAATGTTTTGTTACAGGTATTTCCTTTTACATTAAAAGTGGCTCCTGGACAAAGTGACTGAAAGGAGGTATACAGTCCCCAGACTCTATACGTAGTCCCCAGCCTCTATACGCAGTCCCCAGCCTCTATATACAGGCAGCCCTAAGGATTTAAATGAGATTTATTTGCTTTTGTCCTCATCTTTTGCTTGCTCTATGTCTTCCAGCAGTTGTGCATTCTTACTACTGTATGACATGGAGTAGGCGTTTCCTTTTGTAACGAGAGTTGGGTGAAGCTCTCAAGATTCATTTTGTTTTGGGTTGACTGAACACAGATTGCTGTTTACTAGACACACATTCCTTTATGGATGATGACTCATGGGAAGAAGGAATATAATGCTCTTGCTCACTTGGTGCCAATTGCCAATTCTATTTTGCCTAATGAGATGGTGACGCCATTTTATGTGAGTACAGACAGACCTAGTTCCTACACATGTGCCTTCATGCCCATGGCTAATTTTCTGCTTGCAGAGCTTGCACCTTGCCATCGATTTGTCATTTGGTAATGTACAAAAACATAGGATATGACTGCATGTAGCTGCTGCCACCAAAACCAGCAGCAGTGGAAATGTGTCTGTCATTGACACCTCCACCCGAGCTTTCCTTAGATCTACCCTAGGCAGGTCTTTTGGATATTGGGACTGTACATTGGGTAGAATTCTTACTATTGTAGATGCCACCACCCTCATTCTTTGATGTCACTATGACCCGGTTGCCAGGTCTTATTTGTAATAGAATCATCATCGGATTCAGTAATGTTATCATCTTCCCCACTTTTTTGTGATCCGTCATGGCAAGGGGATTCATTTATGCCTTCCCAACTCGTAACAGATTTCCTCCTAGTGCCCTTATCAGCATGACTATCAGTAGCCTGTCATTACTGTCTCCACCACCAACACGCATGTCTTCCACATCTACCTCCTCTACATCCAAAAACACTGGCAGTTCTTTTTCAACGTATCAAAAAGAGGAATAGGAAGTCTTGGGCTAGCAATATTTCTCTCAGGAGATGTCACATGACTCCTAGAGAATGAGATCTGTGTCAGTGATGAAGACATTGTTGACAGTACAGAAAGACAGCATAATAAATTACATGTTACAACAGAGGAGGATGAGGAACACACAGAACCCTGACTTAACATTTGTGTTTCACTGCTTTCAAAAACGTTGCGGCTACAAGTGTGACTGTCAAGACCAGAAGTAGTGTTGCTGTTGCCACATTCTTATTGTTAGTATTTGTACAAATGTTTCCTCCTCTCCTCTTTTTGAACGCCCCTGCCCTGTTTTTTCCAAGTCATTTTACTGCACATTGCTTAATTATAATAGTGATTGGCAACAATTCTGACACTGTGTATGTATTTTTTTTTTTAAGAAAAATAGCAAAGCTCTAAAAGCTTTAACTCCTTCACAGGTCCCAGAATTTCGAGCTCCCCCCGCCTGGGGGCAGACCCTTAGCCAAACTGACAACCTAATGGCCCAAGCATTCCTTCTTTGTAAATGTGGCCTGCTGAGGCGCAGGGGGTTGTGTTGATCCACCGGCTGTAAGAGAGTGAAGAAAAGAATGTAAGCTGCCCGAGTGCGCCCACCGGGGGGGGAATATTGCTAACACCAGCAAAGAGCAGCCTGTGCTGTGGGGGTGGAGCTCAAAGTAGTCGCGACTGAAAAAAGACACGTAAGTCCCCTATCTTGGCAAGGACCCCAGCGCCCAGCGGGGGGACTGTCCGAAACTGTAGTGTGAGGCTGATGGAATCATTCATGGACAAGGGCAGAACGTAACACGAACAATTCTTACATCATGTCACGCACAATGACGCAGCGGAAAACCACACCCGGCAAGTCAACAAGAGTCGCCGGAAATTCCCAATCGCTAGACAGATGGACCGCACTGAATTCACCACAAGGTTAACCACTGATGCCACACGACAGTGTAGCACCCAAACGAAAGAAGGCGCACATTCCAGCGCATGCACAGCGTGGTTGAGACTAAGTATACCAACAAAGGAGCCAACACGGACACAATACAACACACAAAGTGCGGGGGTGTAATGGACCAAATGGTGCGGGGACGCGGCAGCAGGAACACGGAGATGGCCATCGCTGTGTTCACAACAGATTGACGGCGCACTGAATGTCAGCTTATCGGCGCACTGGGGGCAGGGAGCGGGGGACTTCCTGGTTGAGCTTGCAAAAGAGTTAGGTGGCTCTCATGTGACTGAAAAGAAGGCACGCAAGGAGAAACTCGGGCAACAACCTTCCACACAGCCCGGCAAAAGGGCGAAGTGCAGGCAACCATCGATGCACGAACAATTGTGCAACTGAGAGATGTGTTTACTGCTACAAATACACGGTGGAATGTACAGGGCATACCCAGGCAGTGCAGGATGTTCCGACAGTGCAGACAGACTGCTGAGTGAGTGCTGAAATGCTAGTCACACAAGAAGGACATGCCACACACACACACACGCAGCCCCCCACAGCAGCCTATTGTAAATATGTGTGGAATTGTTTTATTCCTTGTATTTTTTTTATTATTTTCATAACAAAAATAAAAGCATAGAAACAAATAACAGTTGTTCTTTTGTATATTTACATTTTTGTATATTTAGATTCAAGTCAATGGGTGCAGAAAAAAAAAAAAAATGCAAAAAAATCACAGCTACTTGCGATATTTTTGTGATCTGTCCCATTGGTCATATAGATCACTCCTCTGGGATTTTTCGCACGAAAAAAATCGCACAAAAAAAAAAAATCGAGGAAAATCGACCTATGAAAAAAATCGACGAAAAAAATCGCAGGTGTGCTTGGTGCCATTGAAATACATTGGCAAACACAGAAAAAAATTGCATGATTGCGATGCGATTTTCGCGAATTTTTCGTTAGTGGCGAGGCCTTAGACCAGGGGCGGCAACCTATGGCAGGTGCAAGAGTGGCACGGAGGCTTATTCCCCTGGCATGGCAGCGGACTCCTCACAGCAGTTTCGATCGGACCAAACACGGGAAAGAAACTGCTATTATTATACTGTGGGGCTCTCAGACCCCCGAGTATAATAAGCGGGCCCCCGGGGAGATGATCAAACATAAAAAACAATGTACTCACTATTCCACGCTCCGCAGCGCTCTGTACTCTTGGGCGCTTCTGCCTGCAGGGGCCACTATAGAGCATAATACCGTGTGCAGGGACCACTATGGGACATATACCGTGTGCAGGGGCCACTATGGGACATATACCGTGTGCAGGGGCCACTATGGGACATATACCGTGTGCAGGGGCCACTATGGGACATATACCGTGTGCAGGGGCCACTATGGGACATATACCATGTGCAGGGGCCACTATGGGACATATACCGTGTGCAGGGGCCACTATGGAGCATAATACCGTGTGCAGGGGCCACTATAGAGCATAATACCGTGTGCAGGGACCACTATGGGACATATACCGTGTGCAGGGGCCACTATGGAGCATAATACCGTGTGCAGGGGCCACTATGGGACATAATACCGTGTGCAGGGACCGCTATGGGACATATACCGTGTGCAGGGGCCACTATGGGACATATACGTGTGCAGGGGCCACTATGGGACATATACCGTGTGCAGGGGCCACTATGGAGCATAATACCGTGTGCAGGGGCCACTATAGAGCATAATACCGTGTGCAAGGACCACTATGGGACATATACCGTGTGCAGGGGCCACTATGAAGCATAATACCGTGTGCAGGGGCCACTATAGAGCATAATACCGTGTGCAGGGACCACTATGGGACATATACCGTGTGCAGGGGCCACTATGGAGCATAATACCGTGTGCAGGGGCCACTATGGAGCATAATACCGTGTGCAGGGGCCACTATGGAGCATAATACCGTGTGCAGTGGCCACTATGGAGCATAATACGTGTGCAGGGACCGCTATGGGACATATACCGTGTGCAGGGGTCATTATGGAGCATAATACCATGTGCAGGGGCCACTATGGAGCATAATACCATGTGCAGGGGCCGCTATGGGACATATACCGTGGCAGGGGCCGCTATGGGACAAATACTGTGTGCAGGGGCAGCTATGGGACAAATACCGTGTGTAGGGGCCGCTATGGGACATAATACCGTGTGCAGGGGCCGCTAGGGACAAATACCGTGTGCAGAGGACGCTATGGGACATAATACCGTGTGCAGGGGCCACTATGGAGCATAATACCGTGCAGGGGTCGCTATGGGACAAATACTGTGTGCAGGGGCAGCTATGGGACAAATACTGTGTGTAGGGGCCGCTATGGGACATAATACTGTGTGCAGGGGCCGCTATGGGACAAATACCGTGTGCAGAGGCTGCTATGGGACATAATACCGTGTGCAGGGGCCACTATAGAGCATAATACTGTGTGCAGGGGCCGCTATGGGACATATACCGTGTGCAGGGTCTGCTATGGGACATATACGGTGTGTAGGGGCCGTTATGGGACATATTGCTGTGTGCAGGGGCCGCTATGGGACAAATACTGTGTGCAGGGACTGCTATGGGACAAATACTGTGTGCAGAGGCAGCTATGGGACAAATGCCGTGTGCAGAGGCAGCTATGGGACATATACCATGTTGAAGGGGCCGCTATGGGACATAATACCGTGTGCAGGGACCACTATGGGACATTATTCTGTATAACGGTGTGTTTTCTATATTAAGGATGTGTTTTTGCACAGAAAACTCCGGCTTTGTTTTTTGTGCAAAAATGCACCAGTTTTACATTGAATTAAACAGTTCCAAATATAGCTGCATCCAGATACATAGTGTGTATTCACCATAAGGATGCTGCCATACGGGGCTCCTGGACACAATAAATTTACCACTAATTGGGGGCTGCACATGGACTTTCATTGCTCCAATCAGAAAGTACAGGAGTGTCCCAGGAAATAGCAGTAAACGCATGTGTCCTAAAGCATCTGGTGGCAGCACTTCTGTGTTATGGTTTGTGGTATATGACTTTAGTTTAGGGGTCGTCAGACTTACAATTATTGACCGGCACTCCGAGTACCCATCTTTGATTTTTTTATTAAAATCGGCACGCCGAACAAAAAGGTTGCCTACCCCTGCCTTAGACAAATGCTTCTGGTCATTACTCACAGCTGTACCTTGCTCTAAAATTTCTAATTCTATTTAAAATATATAAAAAATGATTAATTGTTTCAGTGCTTTTTTGCTCAAATAAAACTAAACTTAATACAATATGTATAGTCTTTATATTATCAAATACAATAAACTGAATAGAACTAACTAGACACTAAATGGCTAAACTCAATGGAAAACAACAACCTCCTGTGGTGTGACAGTAATGGCCTTAATTACAGAACAAAAGACGGTGATTATAGGATGTTAGATAAAATCCTTCAGGTCATTCGACCCGTCTCTGGGTTCCAAAGGTAGAAATGTTAAATGACCCCTCTCTGGGACTTCTAGTGTTAAGGACACAGCAAAAAATCACCTTAAGGACTACTTCATAGATATAATTTGCCATGTCTCTGCTTTATGTTGGTATCAAACTTTAATCCCCCTTTCATTTTTTTCAACTATTATAAGACTTACAAGTCAAATAGTAATTTTCTACTTTTTCAAGAATATTTCCAAAACACATTTTTCAAAGGACCAGTTCAGTTCTGAAGGGTCCTTGAAAGGCCAACCTAATAAAAACTCCCATTCTCAAAACTGCACTCCGGAAATGTGACAGCATTTAGAAAGTTTCTTAACCCTTTCAGCATTTCACAGCAATGAAAACAAAATGGACGTGAAATCCAAATGTTTCAATTTCTGTCACTAATACATTCATTCCCTAGAATGTACACATTCACAAGTGGTTAAAGGAGAAAATGTATTCTATAATCTGTTATGCAATTTCTTCCAAGCATGAAATTATCCCACATGTGGATGTAAACTTATGTATGGAGACACAGTAGGGTAAAGAATGAAAGGAGCGCTATTGGGATTTTGGAGGGCAGATTTTGCTAGAATCTGTTTCAGGCACAATGTTGTATTTGCAGAGCCCCTGAGGTACCAGAACAGTTAAAACCCAAAATGATCCCTATAGTAAGAACTTTGAACCTATAGGGGTTTCACAGAATTTTTTACTACTGGGATGTGAAAATGAAAAATTACTTTTTTTTCTAATAAAATGTCACTTTAGCCTCAAATTTTTCATCTTCACAAGGGCTTAAAGGAGAAATAGCACCCCAAATTTTGTTACACAATTTCTCCTGAACACGACAACTACAAAAATACCCAACATGTGGATGTAAACTGATGTATGGACACACAATAGGGTATAGAACGAAAGAAGTGCTATTGGGATTTTGGAGGGCAGATTTTGCTGGAATTTCTTTCAGGCACCATGCTGCATTTGCAGAGCCCCTGAGGTACCCTGACAGTGGAACCTCCCCCCAAAAAATGACCCCATTTTGGAAACTAGACCGCTCAAGGAGTTTTTCAAGTGTTATAGTGAGCACTTTGACACTACAAGTGTTTCACTGAACTTTTTACCATTAGGATGTGAAAATGAAAACAGTTTCTCCTGACTAAAAAATGCCCCGCATGCGGGTGTAAACTGCTGTATGGTCACACAGTGGGACAAAACAATATTTGGAGGACAGATTTTGCTGTAATAGTTTTCAGGCACAATGTCACATGTGCTGAGCCCCTGAAGAGCCAGAACAGTGGAAACCTCCAAAAAATAACCTCAGTTTGGAAATTACACCCCTTAAAACATTTTTTCAAGGGGTATAGCAAGCATTTGGACCCCACAGGTATTACATTAATTTATTTTCCAGAAATTATAGCGTAACAGAAGTTGAAAGGTAAATCTGTGCAGGGTACATGGCGGTATAAGGAGGTGATATGCCACAGCAATACATTATAAAATTAATAATCCATGGATGTGTGGTACAATATGAAGCACTCCTTCATGCACAGGCCAGATATTTGAGGGCAGGTGTCACACTGATAAGTGTGTCTTTCCTTATTTCCCTTTTGGAACACACTATTCACTTTTTTGGGTCTTCCTTTTCTTTCCAATTTGTGGGACTTCACTTGGAAAATGTTGCCCTGGTACAATACGCGCACCTTCAGTTCCAGAAGAACTGGGGCATGGCCTTTGCTGGTCCCCACATATCAGGGTCTTGATAAATTCCTCCTGACACTCAAGAAATGTTCCTGCCTCTCCTGTCCTGACATCTTTTTGTGCCACACTCTTGTCTTCAGCATGGCACTGTAAGGTTTCAGGACTTGATTAGATAGATCAACCCCTCCCATGTACATTTTATATGCCAGGTTGTAGTCTGGCTTGGGGATGAGGGTACTGGTACTATGTAAAGGGACAGGGGTGCTGCCATTACCATGAATTGTGGTCAGTAGAAGGACCTCCTTCTTGTCCTTATACGTGACCAACAGCATGTTCTCATTGCATACTGCCCTACTCTCACCCCTGCACAATCTGTGCCCTAGGGAGGCCGCTCTGATTTCTGCGCACTGTCCCACAAGCTGCAGTTTCTCTGGAACTGAGGCACCTAAAGAGTGGGATGCTGGTGTAGAAGTTATCCACATAGAGGTGATAACCCTGGTCCAGCAGTGGGTGCAGCAAATCCCACACTATTTTCCCACTAGCTCCTAGGATTGGGGGGCATTCTGGGGGCTCAATTCTGGTGTCCTTTCCTGTACCCTGAACTGCCCTTGCACAATTTGTACATCTTAATGCGGTACCGTGCCCTCTTGGACAGGTATTGGTGGGATTTAAGCCTCCCTTTAAAACTGATCAGGGACTCATCTATAGAAATGTTCTGATCAGGGAAGTATGCAGCTGCAATTGGTCAGGCTGTGCAGACCGATCAATTGTAGCAATCGGGAGTGGTACCACTTCACACCCCCCGAATACTTGGTAGTGATTGGTGCTACGTATAGCACCAATCACTGCCAAATGCCGGCTCACCGCCAATCAGCCTGCGGGAGAAAATTGTTTGTTGTCGTGGACAGCAACAATTTTCTCATGGACACTGTGACTGTGTCAACGGCCACAGTGAACCCCTTAACGCTCGGGCGTTCTATTACATCCATTTGCATTAAGTCCTGTAATAGTACGCCCTGTTTAAAAGAGTGATCTGGTCAGTGAAAATTAGACTAACACTGCGTCAGTCAGCTTGTTGGTTTTTTTTTTTAAGTTACAATGTCAGCAGAGAGATTTTTTTTTCAGATTAGCAGGCTTTGTTACACTGTTTACTGAATTTCCAAAAAAGGAAAAAAAAAACATATAATAAAAAAATTTTCCCTTAAAAAGCATTTTACATTGCCCACAAAGTGGATGGAATTCTGGCTAATCCAATCCACACATTGCAGAAAACAATCTGCAGTGGAAAAGCTGCTATTTAAAAAAAATGTAGCATTTTTGTAAATTGCAGCATGTCAATTATACCTACGGAAATGCTGGCATTTTCCGTATAGGTATAATAGAAGCAGAAAGTCTGCAGAGGAAAACTATTCAGACTTTCTGTGAAAAGCGCTGCGGGAAAAACCGTGATCTGTTTATGCCACAGTCTTTTCTGCAGTGCTTTTTGGCTGCACCTCGCTATGTGGGGCCTTAGCCTTTAGCTGGTTTGCATGACTCAAAATGCAAAAGGTTGAATCCACTTCAGAATTAACTGGTTTACTCATCTCTATACTCTACTTGCACGGTACTCTGTGCCCAATAAATGGAGACTAGTCTGCTCTATCATTGGCAAAAATTGTACAAAAAGTAGTTGCACCATTTGGCTTACACGTAAAATCAGATAATATACCAGACACATAGGCCCAGATTTACTATTAGGACTAGACACTGGTGTAAAATGGCGCATCTTTGTCCCATCTCTGACACAATGTTGCTCATCTCAGGTGCAATGTGGTGCATCTTTGCTGCATCTTGGCGAGGACAGTTTGGGCTAAAATGTTTGACATGCTAAACATATGGGTGTGGATTCTCTGAAAAAGGGGGAGCAGCTTATCTGCGCCAAAATAGTGTAAAAAAAAATTAATGCTTTAAAATAAGACAACTAAAAGGTAATATAAACATCAGATTTATCATCCAGCATCAGTCACTGTGCTAAATCTGACATATTTTCAGACTCCCTATCTAAGTTTACATGGTCCAATTGTTAGTAAACCTGGGCCATAGATTATAAATTCAGAATACCAAAGAAGAGTTACCCCCAAGCAGGTCAGAAAATGGACAAAGTAGCACAATTATTGGAGCAAAACAACATCACAAATTCACTCAACATTTTGTGCATGATTTTGCCCTATTTGGAGAGTGAACCTGCACTTATACTACAGAAGCTGTTATAAAGGGCGGGGGTAATCTGATGACAGATCCAGCTGTCATCTTATCTGTTAAGCTATAGGTGTGTCCTTGCTCACCTTTCATATTGGGCCAGATATGTGAGTAATATGATATATATATTTTCAAGACAATATAATTTCAATATTGTGTCACAGAGCGACATGCTATATGTGTCTATGTGCACCAACCCAATTGTTGTGCTGTGAATGTTAATCTTTCAAAAGTTTTGTTAGCTTGTTGCAGTATTGTATTGAACTGATTTCATGAGAAATTGGAGTCCTTAAGGGGGAACACATCTGTATCACTTAAATGGTCACTAACTTTTTAGACAACTTACTCTCATTTCATAGAGCGTGTGATTCTGGACCAA
Organism: Leptodactylus fallax; assembly: GCA_947044405.1. Taxonomy (NCBI): domain Eukaryota; kingdom Metazoa; phylum Chordata; class Amphibia; order Anura; family Leptodactylidae; genus Leptodactylus; species Leptodactylus fallax. The sequence continues at coordinate 222,249 of CAMRHE010000838.1, forward strand.
CATGTAAGGCACTTTAATTAAAAATGTTGCTGCTTTTTGCCTGAAAAACCTCTCTAAAGTTTCTGCCACTAGGTGACTCCCTTCCAACTAATTTACAGTTGTCGCCTGTGTTATTAGGGAATTATGTCCCTAACAGCAAGCTCAAAAGACAAAACGGTGAGGGGGTTTCTCTCTTTACATAATGAATGCAGATGGGAGGAGTCGATTCTACTCACAGCCTCACACATGTCAACAAACTACAAGGACTGAAGATTATGCAGCATCTCATAGCTTATAATGTAAGAAAAAAGTCTTCTGTGTACTTGTATGTACTTCTGGCTACTTTTGTGGTTACAGATAGGATAATATTCACAGACAGCCAGCAGCTTTTTACTGACTGTGCTCATAGATTGCTCTTTTTCTGTGTCTTGAATGTATGGTAGATGCTAGAATGTAGTGAATATCTGTTCTATATTTGCAGTTCAGTGTTCTCAGCTATTTGTTTGCTGTTGTACAGTTACTCCTGCCAAAATTCCATGTAAACAAACCAAACTAGTTATAATTAGAGATGAGCGAATCGATTCTGCAGAAGTGGAATTCGATCCAAATTTCAGGAAATCTTTGATTCTCCACGATTCCAGATTTCCTGATGCTTCGCGGTAACGAATATTTAGTAAGGACCTTTGTGACATATGATGTTCTCTAGTGATGTGATTGGGTAGGTGTGTCTTTGCTTGTTAGCAGATCCTTCCAAATGAATAAAACTTGTCCGTTCTGGAGAGAGAGAGACTTGACTGTGAAATCCAAGGGCTTCCGCCATTTTGCCGCCCAACCTGGCTTTATGCAGCCCAGAAATAGCTGTTTATTCACTGCAAAGTAATTTGGATCAAAGCAAATTTTTTTGGAACTTCGAATTGAACTGCTAAATCGAACTTTTGAGAAATTCGCTCATCTCTAGTTATAATGGATAGGGGAATGGGCAGACTGCTCCTTATTGTACAGTCATGGCCAAAAGTTTTGAGAATGACACAAATATTCTATTTTCACATGATCTGCTGCCCTCTGGTTTTTATGTGTGTTTGTCAGATGTTTTTATCACATACAGAAATATAATTGCATTCATATTATGAGTAACAGAAGCTTATATTGACAGTTAGAATGAGTTAATGCAGCAAGTCAATATTTGCAGTGTTGACCCTTCTTCTTCAGGACCTCTGCAATTCTCCCTGGCATGCTCTCAATCAACTTCTGGACCAAATCCTGACTGATAGCAGTCCATTCTTGCAGAATCAATGCTTTAATTTTGTCTGAATTTGTTGGTTTTTGTTTGTCCACCCGTCTCTTGATGATTGACCACAAGTTCTCAATGGGATTAAGATTTGGGGAGTTTCCAGGCCATGGACCCAAAATCTCTATGTTTTGTTCCCTGAGCCATTTAGTTATCACCTTTGCTTTATGGCAAGGTGCTCCATCATGCTGGAAAAGGCATTGTTGAGCGCCAAACTGCTCTTGGATGGTTGGGAGAAGTTGCTCTTGGAGGACATTCTGGTACCATTCTTTATTCATGGCTGTGTTTTTAGGCAAGACTGTGAGAGAGCCGATTCCCTTGGCTGAGAAGCAACCCCACACATGAATGGTTTCAGGATGCTTTACAGTTGGCATGAGACAAGACTGGTGGTAGCGCTCACCTCTTCTTCTCCGAATAAGCTGTTTTCCAGATGTTCCAAACAATCGAAAAGGGGATTCATCAGAGAAAATGACTTTACCCCAGTCCTCAGCAGTCCACTCCCTGTACCTTTTGCAGAATATCAGTCTGTCCCTGATGTTTTTTCTGGAGAGAAGTGGCTTCTTTGCTGCCCTCCTTGAGACCAGGCCTTGCTCCAAGAGTCTCCGCCTCACAGTGTGTGCAGATGCACTCACACCTGCCTGCTGCCATTCCTCAGCAAGCTCTGCACTGCTGGTAGCCCGATCCCGCAGCTGAAACACTTTTAAGAGACGGTCCTGCCGCTTGCTGGTCTTTCTTGGGCGCCCTGGAGCCTTTTTGGCACCAATGGAACCTCTCTCCTTGAAGTTCTTGATGATGCGATAGATTGTTGACTGAGGTGCAATCTTTCTAGCTGCAATACTCTTCCCAGTTAGGCCATTTTTGTGCAGTGCAATGATGACTGCACGTGTTTCTTTAGAGATAACCATGGTTAACAGAAGAGAAACAATGATGGCAAGCACCAGCCTCCTTTTAAAGTGTCCAGTGGTGTCATTCTTACTTAATCATGACAGATTGATCTCCAGCCCTGTCCTCATCAACACCCACACCTGTGTTAATGGAGCAATCACTGAAACGATGTTAGGTGGTCCTTTTAAGGCAGGGCTGCAATGATGTTGAAATGTGTTTTGGGGGATAAAGTTCATTTTCTAGGCAAATATTGACTTTGCAAGTAATTGCTGTTAAGCTGATCACTCTTTATAACATTCTGGAGTATATGCAAATTGCCATTAGAAAAACTGAAGCAGTAGACTTTGTAAAAATTAATATTTGTATCATTGTCAAAACTTTTGGCCATGACTGTACACACCCACAGGCTGAAAGACAAATTCGAAATGTGCTTCAGCCAAAATGGGGACAGAAAAACTGATAGGACACTAGGTATGAAGACTTATACAGCCATAGAACAGACTGCCCAGCAAGACCTTGCACATATTTCAACTTTTCTTGAAAACTCAGGTACCCTTAAAGTGTTAAGTGTATATTACAAAAAGCCAATAATGTATCTAAAGTTTTTGCATGTGTTGCTGCTTCAAAAACTAGAGGACTGAAATTGAAAAAGAAAGAAATAAAAAGAAAAAAAATATCTTTAACCTCTTACATGACCTGGAGGTCTAATGAATTCTAAAACTGTGAGGGGATTCGAGTCCAGTCATTTCACAGTCTTCCTCTATTCACTCATATCACACCAGCCAAACTCACTGTAATAGAGATGTGTTGTCATTGCACCTGGCCACTGAGGTCTGGGAGAAATCCACAGGGGATCTGTTTCATTATGAATATGAATGTCCTTCATCTTGGCCCTAGAACACTATGATGCACATCTGTAGACACCACAAATATTATCATATTATTTACATCTTTTGTGACATATGTTACTGAATATAACATTAGATATGGCGGTTTTTACTTCCTCATTCCTTAAACTATAAATCAGAGGATTCAGTGTAGGTGTCACTGCTAGGTAAATGATGGAAAATACTTGGTCAAGTTCTTCTGAGTGATCTGATGGTGGTATCATGTACATGCAGAGTAAGGTCCCAAAAAATATTAGAAGGATCATAAGATGAGAGGTACAAGTGGAGAAAGTTTTTTTCATTTGACCAATGGACCTCAAGCCTAGAATATTTACTAAAATTTTACTATAGGACATCAAAATAAGCAAGAAAGGACATAGAGCAACCAAAGACTCGACCAATATCATTGTCTGAAACTCATAGATATCACCACAAGAAATCTTTGTCAATGTTTTAATATCACAAAATATCTGCTTGATGTGTGTGGATCTGCAGAAGGACAGACGTGATACAAATACGGTAACAAAAAGTGAATTGGAAAATCCAAAGATCCAGCACCCGGCTACAAGTAGGACACACTTTCTTCTCTGCATGAATAGCATGTAATGTAATGGAAAGCAGATAGCAACATAGCGATCATAAGACATCATGGTCAACAACCAAATTTCTGTGCAAGCAAAAGAATTGAAAAAGTACATTTGTGTCAAACAAGCAGTAAATGAAATCCGGTTATTTCCAGTAATAATGATGTTCATTAGTTTCGGAAGTGCAACTGAGCTGTACAGGACGTCTACAAGGGAGAGGTTACGTAGGAAAAAATACATTGGTTTCTGAAGATGAAGATCTATAAAGAGTATTACAATTATTAATATATTCCATAGTAGACATATGAGGTAGAGACAGAGAAATATGGGAAATAGAAATAATTTTTGATGAAGAACTTTTGAAAATGCTTCTATATAGAAGTCAATAACATCTGTCTCATTCTCCATCAATGTAACTTCAAGTACGGTACATGAGGTTCTTGGCACCTAGTCAGAAAATAGTAAAATGAAGTATTATGACTAGAGATGAGCGAAGTATTAAAAAATTCAATTCGGCAACTTCGCCAAATTTCGCGATATGATTCTATTCGATCCGACTTAAATCGCGGCGGATTACGTACCAAAAACAGCTATTCATTGGCTGCAGAGAGCCGGGGTGTGAGGGTGGGTGTCAAAATGGCAGAACCCCTTGGATGCTGCGGTCAAACATGACTGCGGCATCCAAATTGTTAAAACCCCGAATCAGTTATGGAGCAGGGCGTTAGCTGTCAGTTAGCTGCTCGATAACCGATCGGGGGGATTTAACACCTTGGATGCAACGGTCAAACATGCCGTGGGCGCTCGCGAAGGAGTTAAAGGGATGTGACATCACAGGGCTGGCTGCTGATTGGCTGCACACATGGCATTGTGGGTGCATTCCCAGAGTTCCTTGCCCCATGTAGAGCAGCCATTTTGAACTAAATGCGAATCGTTACCACGAAGCGTGAGGAAATTCGGATTCGATGCGAATCGAATTTTTCCTGAAATTCAGATTGAATTCCTCTTCTGCAGCTTCGATTTGCTCATCTCTAATTATGACCTTTAATCATCTATACAGTATTGATGAGTTGTTTTTTTAGGGTTTCTTGAATATTTTTGTCTGTGGTTTCCCTAGACATAAAAAAGGATTAGATTACATTTACGGAAGATAAAGAAGCACATCCTATGGGGAGAATTTATCAAACATTGTATATCAGTTTCTAAACTATAATGATAAAATTGAATATCTTGATACATGGCCACTTTTGAGCCAAAATGTGTTACTTTTCTAAAAAGTGCTGATGTTGGGGTTTGCCAAGGGACATCATGCTTAATATAATTTGTACCAGAAACTGGCATAAATTATGGCTGAACTCTACACTAGCTCCTAGCAGATTTAACTCTGTTGCATGGAAGGCAGAAGATGTGCTTAATAAACTGGGCATACCCTATTCTGGCTCAGGGAGATCAAAACTGATGTAGGAAACATCTGTCATGATAAGTCCCCCTTATGATGTAGTTCCATATTTTTATTCCAAATTTACCTTTGTCAAAATACTTTTTAAGGCTTAGACCCCACACAGAGTTTTTATTGCAGATTTTGCTGCAATTTTTTGAGCCAAAGTCAGGAGTGGATTTAACAGAAGGGAAATGTCAAAGAGCTTCCTTTATATTTTCCATTCCTTTTCAAGCCCCTCCTGACTTTGGCTTAAAAAAACGCAGAAAAATCTGCAACAAAACATGCTGCGTTTCTGCAACGTGGGGCCTTAGACTAAAAATGTATTTTCAGATTTCTGTTGAAATCCTGTAGAATTTTTTTTGTTTCTGTCTAAAAATCAAAATCTAAAAATTTGAGAATTTAAAAATTACAAATTTAAAACGTGTTAAAACTATATAATGTTGGATTCTGAATGTAGTAAAATGTTTAAAAAAAATCCACCAATAACCAATAAAAATATGAAGGTTTTGTGAAAGGATGAATTTGGTAAAATAGACTAAGTTCACAAAAGCTTAATTTTTGTCCGTTGCTCTGATCTTCCATAGTATCAGCCAATGGACTGAGAAATTACTATAGTGACAGATGCAGATGGAGCACACTCTGTCTGCATCCATCATTAATAAAAAAACTAGACGGAAGCTTTCTTCTCTCTTGTTTTCTTTTCAGACGGAAGGTATAGTCCTGCACACAATTTTATCTTCCATCTAAAAGCTTCCATCTTGTTTGATGATGGATGCAGACAGATTGTGCTCCATCTGCATCCATCATTACATTAGTTTTTCAGTCCATTGTTCTGAACCTATGATGGATCTAAGCAATGGATGAAAATGAAGCTGTGAATTTAACCATATATTGTATTATTATGTTAGTTCAGGGCTCATATCATGGTACCAAGTCTCTGCATATCAGCATATAACAGATCTATAGGCACTCAGCTTAATACCATAGGCTGGGAGATATTATATTTTCTCATACTAATATTCATAATATTTTTAGGTCAACTAGTGTATATAAAACCATAAAGACAAACTCTCAGCAAATGCAGTTTTTATTAATAGCAAGCATCAGAAAAGTGAGGCAGAAATTGCGCATTAAGTTATATTTTTATCATCATTTTGCAACGTTTATATCATTATCATCAGCAATTTCTGAAATTGTTGTTATTTAGGCATTAAAAATACATTGACACTAAATTCATGTGACAAAACCTTTTCTATTACCTTAAGACGTGCCCACCTATTGCTGGATGAAGGATCTTTCCTTTCTACACTGGATATATATAGTTTCTCCCCTACATGAATATTTCAAGCTATACTTCTCTGGAGAAGACATACGTATATCTCTTTAGGCATGTGTTTGTCTTTCAGTAATGATCAGTAATCTAATTGCCAATTATTACAGTTAATAAACAAATTTACTTAAAATAAATTCTATATAAATGCAATAATAAAATCTATTTTATTAAGAAGGGAAACATCCACTTAGCTTTAAAAGGCCGGGGTCCCACATGGCGTAAACGTTGCACTTTGGCCATGGCGGAAACGCCACGGCAAAAATCACATCTTTTTACAGTCACTGCAAAGTGGATGGGATTCTAGCGAATTCCATTCACACATTGCAGAAAAATATACTCAGTGGAAACGCTGTGATTTTCAAAATCGTTGCGGTTTTGGAGATTGCAGTATGTCAATTATACAGATAGAAATGCTGACGGTTTCCCTATAGATATAATGGAAGCAGAAAGCCCACAGAGGAAACCTCTGCGGACTTTCTGTGAAAAGCAATGTGGGAAAAACCGTCCAATATCAGTGCCGATGATGCTGTTGGGCAGTTAACATCCTCCTCTGATGAAACTGCTATACTATATGGGCAGTGGAAACGTGTTAGGAGTTTAGTATATAGTTAGTCTAGCTAGTCCTAGCTTTTAGTGGCCGCATGTGTGCCACAGGAGATAGTGGAGACTAGCCTATTTTGAGCACTTTCCTACTGGCTATACATACCATGCCCAGAATGCTGAATAGACTAGAGGGGACGTACAGCTACTAATCCCTGGTTATTGACAGTATACTATAGCATTGTCTATGTTTTAGGGCCAGTGGTTAAAACTCTGCCTTTACATTAGCTGTCACATATACATACTGACAGGAGGTCAAAGGAGCTCTCTATGTAGGTGAAACAAGCCATCCTTAAGCTGTGAAAACTGAAAAAACCATCCAAGAAATTGCTACAATATTAGGAGTGGCAAAATCTACAGTTTGGTACATCCTGAGAAAGAAAGCACTGGTGAACTGATCAATGCAAAAAGACCTGGACGCCCACGGAAGACAACAGAGGTGGATGATCGCAGAATAATTTCTATGGTGAAGAGAAACCCCTTCACAACAGCCAACCAAGTGAACAACACTCTCCAGGATGTAGGCGTATCAATATCCAAATCTACCATAAAGAGAAGACTGCATGAAATTAAATACAGAGGGTTCACTGCACGGTGAAAGCCACTCATAAGCCTCAAGAAGGCTAGATTGGACTTTGCTAAATAATAATAATAATAATAATAATAATAATACTCCTTTACTAGTCCCACCATGGAGAAATTCAGTGTGTTACAGCAGCAATGATATGCAATGCAAGATAAGAAATACAAATACACATACAATATATGCAAAAAACGTTCCAAGGTAGAAGCATCCCATTGATAGTAGACAGACAGATAGAAAGGTACAGGTAAAGAAGTAGCAGGGGGGGGGATATCACAACAGAAAGATATTTCAGTTCTCTGTGTGTATTGATCTCTGCTTAGGTCGGTGTTGGTTGTACAGCCTGACTGCAGCGGGGAGGAAAGACTTCCGATAGCGCTCCTTCTCACACCTAGGGTGGAGCAGTCGGTCACTGACAGTACTGCCCAGCGCTATCACGGACTCATGCATGGGATGGGAGTTATTCTCCTGCATGGAGCTCACCACGGACAGTATCCTTCTGTCACCCACCACCTGCACTGGATCTAGTGGGCTGCCCAAGACAGAGCTGGCCCTTCTAATCAGCTTCTAAACATCTTAAAAAAGCCAGCACAGTTCTGGAAGAACATTATTTCTACAGATGAAACTAAGATCAACCTCTACCAGAATGATGGAAAGAAAAAAGTATGCAAAGGCGTGGTACAGCTCATGATCCAAAGCATACCACATCATCTGTAAGACATGGTGTAGGCTGCGGTGTGATGGCTTGGGCATGCATGGCTGCCAGTGGCACTGGGGCACTAGTGGTTATTGATGATGTGACACAGGACAGAAGCAGCCGGATGAATTCTGAGGTATTCAGAGACATACTGTGTGCTCAAATCCAGCCAAATGCAGCCAAACTGATACATAATACAGATAGACAATGACCCAAAACATAAAGCCAAAGTAACCCAGGAGTTTATTAAAGGAAAGAGGTAGAATATTCTTGAATGACAAAGTCAGTCACCTGATGTCAACCCAATTGAGCAGCATTTTACTTGTTAAAGACTAAACTTCAGACAGAAAGGCCACAAACAGCAACTGCAGTAGAGGCCTGGCAGAGCATTAAAAAGGAGGAAACACAGCTGGGCGTCTGGTGATGTCCATGAGGTCAAGACTTCAGACAGTCACTGCCAACAAAGGGGAACAACCAAGTATTAGAAATTAACATTTTATTTACAATTATTTCATTTGTCCAATTACGTTTGAGCCCCTGAAATGAAGGGATTGTGTGTAATAAATGCTTTATATTCCTCACATTTTTATACAATCATTTTATACAACCCACTGAATTAAAGCTGAAAGTCTGAACTTCAACTGCATTGCGGTAATGTCCAGAACCAAAACTAGAGAAATGTCTCTGTCCATTGGATATTTAACAATATGTGTTGTCTTGGCTTATAGAAGGATAACCCCTCTTTGTTTTAGTACCTACTCTCCTATACCACAACCCTTACAAACCTATAGAGTGGTTGTGAGTCTGACTCCGTATAGAGTGTGGTACTTCAAGTACAGTGCCTTGCAAAAGTATTCGGCCCCCTTGAACTTTTCAACCTTTTGCCACATTTCAGGCTTCAAACATAAGGATATAAAATTTAAATTTTTTGGTGAAGAATCAACAACAAGTGGAACACAATCGTGAAGTGGAACGAAATATATTGGATATTTTAAACTTTTGTAAAAAAGAAAAACTGAAAAGTGGGACGTGCCAAATTATTCGGCCCCCTTAAGTTAATACTTTGTAGTGCCACCGTTTGCTGCGATTACAGCTGCAAGTCGCTTGGGGTATGTCTCTCTCAGTTTTGCACATCGAGAGACTGAAATTCTTGCCCATTCTTCCTTGGAAAACAGCTCGAGCTCAGTGAGGTTGGATGGAGAGCGTTTATGAACAGCAGTTTTCAGCTCTTTCCACAGATTCTCAATTGGATTCAGGTCTGGACCTTGACTTGGCCATTCTAACACCTGGATACGTTTATTTGTGAACCATTCCATTGTAGATTTTGCTTTATGTTTGGGATCATTGTCTTGTTGGAAGATAAATCTCCGTCCCAGTCTCAGGTCTTTTTCAGACTCCAACAGGTTTTCTTCCAGAATGGTCCTGTATTTGGCTCCATCCATCTTCCCATCAATTTTAACCATCTTCCCTGTCCCTGCTAAAGAAAAACAGGCCCAAACCATGATGCTGCCACCACCATGTTTGACAGTAGGGATGGTGTGTTCAGGGTGATGAGCTGTGTTGCTTTTACGCCAAACATATCGTTTTGCATTGTGGCCAAAAAGTTCGATTTTGGTTTCATCTGACCAGAGCACTTTCTTCCACATGTTTGGTGTGTCTCTCAGGTGGCTTGTGGCAAACTTTAAACGAGATTTTTTATGGATATCTTTGAGAATATGGCTTTCTTCTTGCCACTCTTCCATAAAGGCCAGATTTGTGGAGTGTACGACTGATTGTTGTCCTATGGACAGACTCTCCTACCTCAGCTGTAGATGTCTGCAGTTCATCCAGAGTGATCATTGGCCTCTTGGCTGCATCTCTGATCAGTCTTCTTCTAGTTTGAGATGAAAGTTTAGAGGGACGGCCGGGTCTTGGTAGATTTGCAGTGGTCTGATACTCCTTCCATTTCAATATGATCGCTTGCACAGTGCTCCTTGGGATGTTTAAAGTTTGGGAAATCTTTTTGTATCCAAATCTGGCTTTAAACTTCTCCACAACAGTATTACAGACCTGGTGTGTTCCTTGGTCTTCATGATGCTCTCTGTGCTTTAAACAGAACCCTGAGACTATCACAGAGCAGGTGCATTTATACGGAGACTTGATTACACACAGGTGGATTATATTTATCATCATCAGTCATTTAGGACAACATTGGATCATTCAGAGATCCTCACTGAACTTCTGGAGTGAGTTTGCTGCACTGAAAGTAAAGGGGCTGAATAATATTGCACGCCCCACTTTTCAGTTATTTTTTACAAAAGTTTAAAATAACCAATAAATTTCGTTCCACTTCACAATTGTGTCCCACTTGTTGTTGATTCTTCACCAAAAAATTAAAATTTTATATCCTTATGTTTGAAGCCTGAAATGTGGCAAAAGGTTGAAAAGTTCAAGGGGGCCGAATACTTTTGCAAGGCACTGTATATTGGCGTAGATATACTATCAATCCTGGACATATTATATACTTGTACATTTTTCTTAACCCTACTCTGGGTAGTATGAGGATATGGTGTGAATATGAACAATTCTCACACTAGTTGCGCACATTGACACATATACATTAACATAGTAGTAGTATAATGTTGTACCGTGTTAGCCATTGAAAGATTTGTGACCCTCACAGTTCATACATAGCGTGACAAGAAGCTGGCATGAATATTAAGTCCAAATCACGGTTCATGTCACACTATGTATGAACTGTGAGGGTCACAAATCACCAGCTCATTGCAAACAGATAACAGATCCCTCCGTCACGCACCACAACTTTCCAGATTGTTTATTTTTTGACCGGTTGTAAATACTTCTCTACTTAGATTGCATTTTGTTTTTTTAAGGACTCTAAAATCCTTTGAAGGTCCATGCCTATAGGGTATAAAAAAATCTGTGAATTTTCAGTTCTTGTATAACACCATGTCTGATGAAGGGAGCTAGTACTTCCAAAAGCTTACCATCAAATATACTCAGTTAGCCTCTAAAAGGTATTGCCTGATTTCTTCACTCTTCCAATACATTAACATAGTGAGAATGTGTAGTACACTATTTCCTGAAGCATTTTTACACCACAGTTGTGGTTTTACATTGGGGTCATGTGACCATATTTGACGGTTTTTACAGAATTGTGATTAAAAGTTATATTTTATGAGTGTAATTTAATTTTGAGTTGCTTGGTCTTTTTTTGATTACACGTTACTAGCTTATCATTTTTTTGTTTGATCAGAAGCTGGAGTCCCAAATCATCTCTGATCGTGGGCATTAACCCTTCAGATGCCATGGTCGAATATAACCAAGGCATCTGAGTACTGGCAGCGCATGAGTACCACGATGATACCTCATATCACTGTCTCCCAGACTGAGATCCAGGGACCGTGATCCATTTCCATGACATCCAGGAGCCTATTGGAGGTTCCCAGTCCTGTCATTACTACACTTCTATTACAGGTTCCCATTGGCAGCCTGTTACAGAGATGAATGGATTTTCCTAAGTGCAACTCATTGATAATAGCACTATATGGAACTGCTGCTACTAACACTTAAAAAAAAAAAAAAAAAAAATATAAAAATATAAAATTTACCTAGATCACAAATACTTAAACAAAACTAAATATAAATACTTAAGACATCCCCTGATCTTAAAATGCCCCAACTATAAACATATACAAATATAGATCTCCATATTGCAGTGGCAGGAAAAAAAAATACTAAATGCTTGACTCCCCATTTTTTTGCTGTTTCGCCCCTCAAAAAAAATAAATAAAAAAAATTGAAGGACAACCCCCCACAAATTTTACCAATATAAACTACAACTTGTCCCACAAATAGGACACCATAGATGCTGTTCATAGAAATATTAAAAAAAAATTTCATATTTGACGGAATATGTCAAACTTTTGGATTTTAATAACGGTATTAACGTATAACAAAACAATATGTATATTTGGTATTGTCATAATCATACTGACCCATAAAATACAGTCATATGAAAAAGTTTGGGCACCCCTATTAATCTTAATCATTTTTAGTTCTAAATATTTGGGTGTTTGCAACAGCCATTTCAATTTGATACTGTATATCTAATAACTGATGGACACAGTAATATTTCAGGATTGAAATGAGGTTTATTGTGCTAACAGAAAATGTGCAATATGCATTAAACCAAAATTTGACTGGTGCAAAAGTATGGGCACCTCAACAGAAAAGTGACATTAATATTTAGTAGATCCTCCTTTTGCAAAAATAACAGCCTCTAGTTGCTTCCTGTAGCTTTTAATCAGTTCCTGGATCCTGGATGAAGGTATTTTTGACCATTCCTCTTTACAAAACAATTCCAGTTCAGTTAAGTTTGATGGTCGCCGAGCATGGACAGCCCGCTTCAAATTATCCCCCAGATGTTCAATGATATTCAGGTCTGGGGACTGGGATGGCCATTCCAGAACATTGTAATTGTTCCTCTGCATGAATGCCTGAGTAGATTTGGAGCTGTGTTTTGGATCATTGTCTTGCTGAAATATCCATCCCCGGTGTAACTTCAAATTCGTCACTGATTCTTGTACATTATTCTCAAGAATCTGCTGATACTGAGTTGAATCCATGCGACCCTCAACTTTAACAAGATTCCTGGTGCCGGCATTGGCCACACAGCCCCAAAGCATGATGGAACCTCCACCAAATTTTACAGTGGGTAGCAAGTGTTTTTCTTGGAATGCTGTGTTTTTTGACACCATGCATAACGCCTTTTTGTATGACCAAACAACTCAATCTTTGTTTCATCAGTCCACAGGACCTTCTTCCAAAATGAAGCTGGCTTGTCCAAATGTGCTTTTGCATACCTCAGGCGACTCTGTTTGTGGCATGCTTTCAGAAACGGCTTCTTTCGCATCACTCTCCCATACAGCTTCTCCTTGTGCAAAGTGTGCTGTATTGTTGACCGATGCACAGTGACACCATCTGCAGCAAGATGATGCTGCAGCTCTTTGGAGGTGGTCTGTGGATTGTCCTTGACTGTTCTCACCATTCTTCTTCTCTGCCTTTCTGATATTTTTCTTGGCCTGCCACTTCTGGGTTTAACAAGAACTGTCCCTGTGGTCTTCCATTTCCTTACTATGTTCCTCACAGTGGAAACTGACAGGTTAAATCTCTGAGACAACTTTTTGTATCCTTCCCCTGAACAACTATTTTGAACAATCTTTGTTTTCAAATCATTTGAGAGTTGTTTTGAGGAGCCCATGATGCCACTCTTCAGAGGAGATTCAAGTAGGAGAACAACTTGCAATTGGCCACCTTAAATACCTTTTCTCATGATTGGATACACCTGGCTATGAAGTTCAAAGCTCAGTGAGGTTACAAAACCAATTTTGTGCTTCAGTAAGTCAGTAAAAAGTAGTTAGGAGTATTCAAATCAATAAAATGATAAGGGTACCCAAATTTTTGCACCGGTCAAATTTTGGTTTAATGCATATTGCACATTTTCTGTTAGTACAATAAACCTCATTTCAATCCTGAAATATTACTGTGTCCATCAGTTATTAGATATATCAAATTGAAATGGCTGTTGCAAACACCCAAATATTTAGAACTAAAAATGATTAAGATTAATAGGGGTGCCCAAACTTTTTCATATGCCATTTTGACTAGACATTGAATGCTGTAAAACCAAAACCCATAAGAAAATGGCGCAAATGCATTTTATTTGTGATTTAACCCCATCCTGAATTTTTTCCATCTTCCCAGTACACCATACAGAATATTACATGGTTCACTTATGAAGAACAATTTGTCACGCAAAAATAAGCCTGCCATACAACTCTCAAAATGGAAAAATATTTTTTTATTTTTTTTTTCAATCTGGAAAGTTAATAACAAAAATGACTAAGGAGAGAAGAGATTAGGTGGGGGCTGGATTTAAGGGGATTTCCCCATGAACATAGCCAGTTTTAAATTTGGAGACAATTTAAAAATTAAACACTTGTGATCGGTGTGAGTACCTGAAGCAGATGGCAGTGTTATGGCAATTCTGTGGGTCAGATTGGAATAATGGATTCTGTTCTCGAATGGGATATAGTTATAACCAATTTTTGTAGTAATTTGTGACTCTATCCGCAGCAAGATGTACAGAACACTTATTTTTTTGGAGTCTTGCTCCAATCTCTGTCTCCTTTTGAATACAATGGGCGGCAGAATCAGAGTGGAATCTGCCACTGATTTTGGGGAGGAATCTGCCTCAAAATTAGCAGCAGATTCTCCATGTGAATGGGCCCTAAAGTGTTAACCTATAATGGTTACTGCTACAAGGTGTTCCTGTACTTTCACATCTGATGTTATATCTGGACTGTTTGACATAACTAGATACAGCAAATTGTACTTTCTGGTTGGTTCAAATGGGAGATGTCAATGTTTAATTTTTATTGAAACAAATTAAAAAAAAATATTGCAACTTCACATTGAAATAATGTACTAAACATACCAACAGATGCATTCATTATAATTAAGCACTCCTAGATACAGTAAAAAAACAAATAAAAAAAACAAACTTTAAGGCCGGGGTCACACTTGCCGTAAATGCCGCAGTTTGGCCACAACGGAAACGCCACGGAAGAAAACACGGTGTTTTTCGCTCACTGCAAAGTGGATGAGATTCTAGCAAATCCCATCCACACATTGCGAACAAATACATGCAGCGGACACGCTGCAAATTCCAAAAACTTGCCATAAACGCCACGGTTTGGCCACGACGTAAATGCCACGTAAGAAAACACGGCGTTTTACGATCACTGCAAAGTGGATGAGACTCTAGCAAATCCCATCCACACATTGCGAACAAATACGTGCAGTGGACACACTGCAAATTCCAAAAGCTTTGCAATTTTGAAAGTTGCAGCATGTCAATTATACCTACTGGAAACGCCGGCGGTTTTCCTATAGGTATAATGTAAGCAGAAGGTTCGCAGAGGAAACCTCTGTGAACTTTCTGTGAAAAGTGCTGCGGGAAAACTTGAGATGCATTGCCACTGCGGTTTTTCCCGCAGTGTTTTTTTGCTGCACCCCACTACGTGGGACCTTAGCTTAAAGCAGTATAGTGGATTCTATTATCGTGAACTACACAGGCTCTAATGCAACCAAGCTGCCCCAAACCATACAATACCATCATCAGTTTCTTCTGGTAATATGCTTTGGGCTAAACAATGTAACCAAACTGTGGTTTTGCCTGAAGACCTTTCTCAAAAGCACAAGACTCCTATTTGCCTAACACGGACATTGTACTAAAAGAGAATGACCGCCATGCTACTCCAAAGAATGTAAATGCAGTACATTAATGACATAGCATGATTGTTCGAGTTACCATTGCTATATCTGTAAGAAACAAAAATACATAGTCTAAATTTGTAATATCAGCTAGAACCGTAGGATCTTTTGATTTATCATTACAATAGCCCCCCAAACCTCCTTATTTCTCAGACTGTACACCAGAGGGTTTAACATCGGAACTACAATAAGATAAAGCATTGACAACAACGTGTCCTGCTCCTTAGAATCTTCCGAGTCTGTTTTCATGTACAAGAACAAAGCTGGTCCATAGAATAATATAACTGTGGTGAGGTGGGAGGCGCAGCTGGAGAAAGCTTTCATACGTCCTGCCGAGGAACGGATCTTCAAGATCACAGAGAAGATAAAGATATAAGAGATTACGGTAAGCATTAATTGTGCAAGGAACATAAAACAAAGTTCTAAGAATATGATAATTTTCTGGCTTTGAGTGTTAGTGGTGGAAAGTGCAAGCAATGAATTCAGGTCACAGAAAAAATTATTAATTTCACGTGAAGAACAGAATTGGAGGGAAGATGTAAGTAGTGTATGTAATAGAGCATTTAAGACACCAACTAGCCAACAGGAGGCCGCCATTACAATGTACACATTCTTTTTCATTATAGTGTGATATTGTAAGGGCTTACATATTGCCACATAGCGGTCATAGGCCATGGATGTCAGCATACAGATTTCACCATCAGCACATAAGACGAAGAAAAATAATTGTGTCATACAGCAACTAAAAGAGATTTTGTGATCCTGAGTCAAGGTGATAAAAAGTAATTTTGGGACACAAGTAGAGATGGATGTGACATCGATAACAGCAAGGTTACATAAGAAGATATACATCGGAGTGTGAAATTTTGCTACAAAACATACAAGAAAAATTATTGTCAAGTTTCCCAACATAGTAATAAAATAAATAACTAAAATTCCAAAAGAGAACTCAAGTTGGCCCAATGAAGACATTGAGAAGGCGATAATGTAAAAGTCATGGTTGGAGCTTCCATTTGGACAGTCGATCGTGTTGTCTTCGTGTTGATACAGCATAACTGTAATTTGTCATGGGCTACAATTGTTCAATAACTATGAAGCCAAGTCAATCTACATCGAAAAATTTTGGCCATGTAGAACATTTTGCGGTAGACAGTAGTTGTATGAAGAGGAACATAATGAGTTATCCTTTAGCCATACTGTTTTCTGGAACAGAACTCAAAATCCCATCTTGTCCAAAAGTGAAAAATCTTAAAAACATATGGACATATGAATACATGAAGTAAACTAATAAAAAAAACATAAACAGTAGAGAAAATACAACAAAATAGGGCAAATATATTTGACATAAAGCAAAATATCCTGCGTTAAAATATTACATTCTATCAGACGATGTTATAGTTGCCTTATAGAGAACTCTCTCTCTCTCTCTCTCTCTCTCTCTCTCTCTGTAAATATAATTCTTTAATTGTTATATTTATTTATATATTTTCTTTTTTTCATGTAGCTTAGAACCTAATACTGGTAAAAAAAAACTAAAACCTTCTACACATTAGTCTGTAAAAATTCAATGACAAGGCAGAATTAAAATGGAATTATTTTACAAAAAAAACAAAAAACAAAACATAAAATGATGTGATGAGGTTTGATGCAGTACATCAGAATCATTCGGTCTTGCTCATTCGGTGAAACCTGAAAAAGCCTGTTTATAAAATGCTTTATCTCTCTCTAGGGTTTGGGGTCCACTGAGAAATGATAAAATTGATATATTTAGTGTGTTGGTAATTATTTTAATACAAAAAAACGTTAATGTTACAATTTTTTCAATGACATACAGTTTAGAAAAACATAAATTGTGATGTCTATATAAACCATTAACACATGATGAACCAATGTAACATGTAATATATACAATGTGATATGTAATATATACACTGGGGTAATTTTAATGTTGAAAATGAATTCTGGTAAATGCATCGCCACACTGTGTAAGACACTTCCTGAGAGTTTCTGCTCCTTTTAAGTCAGATAGGAGGTGCTTGACAGCAATAGATGTGGCTTGTTTGGGAAAAGGTATGGCTTAAAGGGAACCGTTCACTGCCTCCAATTTTTTTCTCTTGCTCCCACCATTCCTGACCAATCATTTCTAATACTTTTTTTAATTTAATATGATAATTAGGATATCTTCTGTCAGGTAGGCAGTGCTGTGCTATCTGCTCCAGCCCTGGACCGGACCACCCACCTAATACTAATGTAAAGGAGTATATCCCTTCATAGACCCTGACAGAGTACCTCAGAACTGTACTAATGATAGACTTGGAAGGCTTCAGTTGGCTCACAACTGTTATAGTAACCAACTGCCACCCATAGATATCACTCTAGTGGAGGCTAATATCAATTAAAATGGAGGTCAGCCTTGCACAGCTGCTCTTTAGATGCCTTGGTCACGATTGATCGAGTCATCTCATGGGTTAAAGGCCTGCAATCAAAAAGTCTATGATTATGGGTATAGATGAACGAATCAAAGCTGATGAAGTGGAATTCGATACGAATTTCAGGAAATATTAGATTCGCATCAAATCCAGATTTCCTCATGCTTCGTGGGGCAATAAACTCAGGGAACATGGGATCACCCACAATGCCATGCATGCAGCCAATCAGCAGCCAGCCCTGTGATGTCACAGCCCTTTAACCCCTTTGTGACCGCCCACGGCACCGGTAGCGGGTGTTAGCTGTAACTGACAACTAACACCCTGCTCCATAACTCCCAGTCAGAGCACAGCTCCAACTGTGGGTTTTAACCCCTTGGATGCCGCGGCATCCAAAAGGTTCTGCCATGCTACATGTCCCCCTCGGCACCCCCCACAGCAAGATCTGAGGCGTGCTGATATGCATCTTGCCAGCCACATACACCCAATACAGTCTAGTCTGCTGTAATCTTAAAAGACACATCTAGTCCCCTTTCACACGACCATGGGCTAGGTCACTGTGTTATCCAGGTTTTTGGTGGATAGCACACTGACACATTAATTTCTGTCGGCCCACACACATGACCATGTATTAATCAGCTCAATGGAAGGGAAGGGCTGACAGTTCAGGCTGCAAAACTCAGGACATGTCCTATTACTGTCCTGTTTTGCGGCTGTGCTCCCGCGGCCCCCATTCATTAAATGAATGGTGCCGTGGAAGCATGGGCGGTGCACAGGCAGCAAACGGATGACATTCATGTATCGGCCATGCCGTTCAATTGCAGCCAGTGGCCCGCACATGGTCATGTGTAACGGACCTCAGGAATAGGAATTTCATGTTTTTTTTTCTGCTCTGGTCTGGTGTGGCGTCTGATCCATAGACAGTCTGTCATATTTTAAATGTCTCTTTGTATGTGCAAGTGCACTGCCTGCACATAGGTAATTCTATATACACACGAGGACAAAATTGTTGGTACCCTTCGTTTAATGAAAGAAAAACCCACAATGGTCACAGAAATAACTTGAATCTGACAAAAGTAATTTGCCAAACTACATGTTGACAAGCCACAAAGCTTCTGGGAGAATGTCCTATGGAAAGATGAGACAAAAATCGAAATTTTTGGCAAGGCATATCAGCTCTATGTTCACAGATGGAAAAATGAAGCATATCTTGAAAAGAACACTGTCCCTACTGTGAAACATGGAGGAGGCTCTGTTATGTTCTGGGGCTGCTTTGCTGCATCTGACACAGGGTGTCTTGAATCTGTGCAGGATATAATGAAATCTCAAGATTATCAAGGGATTCTAGAGAGACATGTGCTGCCCAGTGTCAGAAAGCTTGGTCTCATTCGCAGGTCATGGGTCTTGCAACAGGATAATGACCCAAAACACACAGCTAAAAACACCCAAGAATGGCTAAGAGGAAAACATTGGACTATTCTGAAGTGCCCTTCTATGAGTCCTGACCTAAATTCTATTGATCATATTTGGAAGGAGCTGAAACATGCCGTCTGGAAAAGGCACCCTTCAAACCCGAGACAACTGGAGCAGTTTGCTCATGAGGAGTGGCTAAAATACCTGTTAAGAGGTGCAGAAGTCTCATTGACAGTTACAGGAATCGTTTGATTGCAGTGATTGCCTCAAAAGGTTGTGCAACAAAATATTAAGTTAAGGGAACCATAATTTCTGTCCAGGCCTGTTTCATGAGTTTTCTTTTTAAAAAATTCTGTTGAAGCATGTGTAGGGAACTGCCATTTCTACTAGTATATAATGTATCTGGCTTCTTTGCCCCTGCAGTTTGGCTTCAGAGACCCCAGGCATTTAGTGCAAGTTTTGTTTTGTAAATACAGTGAGTCAGACACATGTGAGGCAGAGCTGCTGGGGGGGAGAGATGTGAGCAGAGCTGCTGAGACAGACATGTTATGTCTGGGGGAGTCTAAGAGCCACTTGTTCCTCTTTACTTCACAGTATATAGTTAGGTATGTGTTACCCCCTATATACTCACAGGACCTAGCTAGTAACCGTAGTTAGGGATCCATATATATATATATACAGTTCAGGGCAGTGATAGGTTAGGCTTCCGAAGGCCAACTAGCTAGTTAGAGGCCCGGTGGCACTAGTAGTTTAGCTGGCAGGTTAAGGACTCAGTGTTAGGGTAGTCAGGCCTGCATCTACTGCCGTCACCGTCGCCCTGTTTGCTGCCTGTGAAGAATCTCACCATCATCATCATCTCCTGATCGGCTGTCTGTCATCTCCTGGAAAACCGGGGACCACAGCACCACAGGGGCCCCCGCACCCCCCCCGGCGCCGGGGGGGGCGGGCATATCAACCCGGGCCAAGACGGGGGACGCGGGCGTGGTATTGCTGTGTTCTGAGAATGATGATGATAACCCCGGACATAAAAACCACAGTCATCCACACCAGGTGGCCCCTGCATCTCTTCTGTTGCCTGGAGGGTATTGTGCACTGGACTCTTGCTATATATCTATATATATACCCGGGTAGCAGGGGACCCCCGACAGGGCGGGGGGGAACCCCCCCGGCCCCCCCCCTCAAAAGAGGGAAAACAACCGACACCCGCGGCCACGCGCTAAACCTACTTCAGACGGTATGAGGACAGCATTGCTGGTTACAACCCACATCCTCTGCTCAAACTCATTCGTTGTAGTATTGCTGTGTCTCTAGAGAAGATGTTGTTCCTAATTCAAACAAGGACAAACCAGCGGAGCGGTCAGAACTTAGACAGTCCGCCACTCCACCCACTGCCACTCAATGGAGGAAGGATGCTACAACCTGTTATAAATGTGGTCAGACGGGTCATACTGCCAGACAGTGTACGGAGGACAGTGAGGGATTGGGACACAGTGCTGTCTTCTCTATTCAGAATCAAAGACACCGAAGGAAGGCGGGCCGAGTAAAGACCAGAGGCGCTATCGCGGGCTCCAGGTCCGTTGTCAAAGTCACTGTCAATGGTCATGCCGCTCCTGCCCTGTTTGATACAGGATCTCAAGTGACCCTGATTTATCGCTCGTTCTACCAAAAGTATCTGAGGGATATACCTCTTCAGTCTACAGGACAAATGAAATTGTGGGGGCTTAATTCAGGATCATATCCTGTAGATGGCAGCCTACAAGTAGTTATAGCTGTCCCTGAATTAGAAGATCAGAGTGTCGCTCCCATGAAGATTACGGCTCTTGTCTGTCCTGATACAGGGGATTCTTGTGCAGCTCCTGTGATACTTGGCACTAATTGTCCCGCAGTGCATTATGCTTTTCAGAAGTTTCTTGGAAGAGATTGGAACCCTGCAGCTCAGCCGGTGAATATATCTTCTGATCTTAGAGAACTCTGTGATGCCCTGTCTACTGGCTATCGACATGGAATGGTATATCATATCGGTGAGAGAACTGTGGAAGTTCCTGCCGGCGGGGAGAGAATTCTGAGAGTAGCCTCCAGCATTGCTCCCGATTTGCTTGAAGGGGGGAGTTATGTCCTTATGGAAACCCCTGAAGAAATGATTAACCAGAATGGCTGGATGGTGATCCCAGAGAGAAAGGACTGGAGAAATAAAGTGGAGTTATCTACCTGTGTGACAGTGAGGAACTGTTCACCGCATCCGATTGTAATTGGACCATACCGGAATGTGGCCCACTGCTACCCTGTGCTTGGAGTAAATCCATACGCTGAAGTGTGCAGGATTCAAATCCGAGATGCAATCCCTAATCTCAATCTTGACTTGAGTGATCCACATTTACCAGAGGCCTGGAATCAGCGACTGACACAGAAGTTGTCTGAATTATCGGAAGTGTTCTCCATGGATGATATGGATGTAGGTTGTGCTAAAAGTGCTCAACACACTTTCCGATTGACCGATTCTACTCCCTTCCGGGAGCGACCACGGAGAGTTGCTCCAAAGGATGTTGATGAGTTAAGACAGACTCTACAGCAAATGAAAGGTCAGGGGATCATTGTGGACAGTAAGAGCCCCTATGCCTCACCTATTGTGGTGGTAAGAAAAAAATCTGGAGCAATTCGCCTATGTGTGGATTACAGAACTCTGAATCGGAGAACCTTACCTGATCAGTATACACTGCCGAGAATTGAAGAAGCTCTGGAAGCTCTGAATGGAAACTGTTGGTTCACAGTGCTGGACCTAAGATCGGGATACTATCAAGTCCCAATGGCACCTGAGGATCAGGAAAAGACAGCCTTCATATGCCCCTTGGGTTTCTTTCAGTTCACTCGTATGCCGCAAGGTACAAAAGGTGCGCCAGCAACGTTCCAAAGGTTGATGGAAAGAGTGTTAGGTGATTTAGTGCCCCGGGAATGCCTTGTATATCTTGATGACATTATTGTGTTTGGAAAGACGCTGGAAGAACATGAAGAACGACTCATGAGAGTACTCCAACGCTTAAAAGAAGAGGGGCTGAAGTTGTCGGCTGACAAATGCAAATTTTGTAGATCTTCGGTCACTTATGTAGGTCATATTGTTTCTGCTGAAGGAGTTGCTACCGATCCTGGTAAGATTGAAGCTGTGGTGAATTGGCCCCGACCGCAAAATATTACGGAGTTGCAATCTTTCTTGGGGTTTTGTGGATTCTATCGACGATTTGTGGAAGGATATTCAAAAATTGCTCGAGCCCTCCTCGACCTGTTGAAGAGTGATGCAGGAGATCCGGGAAAGAAGAAAGGGTCTTCCAAAAGCCTTTTTGGCGATAGGTGGACTGCGGATTGTGAAGAAGCATTTAAGTTGTTGAAGAAGAAATTGACAGAAGCTCCCGTTCTGGCTTATGCTGATGCACAGAAGCCATATGTGCTACATGTAGATGCCAGCTTTGAAGGATTAGGTGGCGTGCTGCACCAAGAATACCCGGCCGGGTTACGGCCCATAGCTTTCATAAGTCGAAGTCTTTCTCCCAGCGAGAAAAATTATCCAGTACATAAATTGGAGTTTTTGGCGCTCAAGTGGGCCATTGTTGATAAATTACATGACTATTTATACGGAGCCACGTTTGAAGTAAGAACAGACAACAATCCACTGACATACGTTTTGTCAACCGCTAAGCTCGATGCTACAGGACATCGCTGGTTGGCAGCTTTATCCAACTACCAATTCACACTCAAGTATAAATCGGGGCCTAAGAACATTGGGGCAGATGCTCTATCAAGACGGCCTGGATTACCTAGTCCGGAAGTAGTGGATGAATGGGAAGAAGTGCCAAGTCCTGGAGTAGGAGCTTTGTGTGCCATGGCTGCTGTAGTTGAAGACCGAGTAGCCTTTTCTGAAACTCGGCTTATTGACTCTATTGGGGGAGGTCCCGAAGCTGTACCAGACATGTTTGCCTACCCTGCCGCTTTAGGATCCTTTGAGAGTTGTTCTATATCTTCAAAGCGAATGATCTGGAGTCAAAAGACTGATCCTTTAATTGGACCTCTTTATCAAGCAGTGAGTTCTCAAGACAGAGAAATGTTAAAGACATCCCTACCCTCTGAATGCAGTCAACTTCTACGAGATTGGGAGAAGTTTGAAATAGACAATGGCCTACTTTATCGTGTGGTGCTGTATCATGATCACCCTGGAAGGCGCCAACTAGTTATTCCAAGCTGCTTTCAGAAGATGATTTTCCGAAGTCTGCATGATTATCATGGTCATTTGGGACCTGAGAAGACTTATGGCCTAATACAAGACCGATTCTACTGGCCCAAAATGAGAGATACCGTGACTCGTCTGTGTAGGTGCTGTCGCAGATGTTTGCAGAGGAAGACTGTCCCGGTTCGAGCGGCCTTCATGGGACACTTGAAGAGTTCGGGCCCCATGGATCTTGTCTGCATAGACTTCCTTTGTATTGACAACGACTCCAGAGGATTTGGAAATGTATTGGTGGTGACTGATCACTTCACACGATATGCTCAAGCCTTTCCGACTAAGGATCAAAAAGCAGTCACTGTTGCAAGAGTGCTTTGGGAAAAGTATTTTATCCATTATGGCTTACCACACCGGTTGCATTCTGATCAAGGCCGGGATTTTGAGAGTAACCTGATCAAAGAGTTACTTCAGTTGTTGAACATCCGCAAAAGTCGGACGACGCCTTACCATCCAGAGGGAGATGCCCTTCCTGAAAGATTTAACAGGACTTTACTTGATATGCTTGGTACCTTACGAATTGAGGATAAGCGATCCTGGAGTAGAAAAGTGGAGGCTATGGTGCATGCCTATAATAGTACAAGGCACGAGAGCACAGGATATTCACCATACTTTCTGATGTTTGGAAGAGAGCCTAGGCTACCTATTGACATCTTGTTGGGAGTCTCTACCGATGGTATCAGTCATCGAGATCATTACCGATACGTGGCACGTTTGAAAGAAACGCTTAAGAGTGCTTATCAGCTGGCTGAGGAAAATGCGGCCAAAGTGAATGAAGGAAATAAAAGGAGATTTGATCTTCGAGTAAGATACCGAGAATTGAACCCTGGGGACCATGTTCTGCTACGGAATTTGGGAGCATCTGCAAAACATAAGCTGGCTGATCGATGGCGGAGTGAACTCTTTACAGTGGTAGATCGGTTGCCTGGAATACCAGTCTACAAGATAAAAGGACGGGACGGGAGGATCAGGACTTGGCATAGAAATCATTTGTTGCCTGTACCTCAGATTGATGGTATGGATATCTCCAATGATGGCTCGGCCTGCGATTCTCCACAGTCCTTAGCCGATATTCCACCTGACCTTCCTGAAACTCCTGAGAGTGATTGGACTGTGGCTCCTGACGTTCCTAGATCACCAGTATCTTCTCCTTCAGGGAGACCTATGAACCCTCAAACTCCAGAATTCGTACCTAGATCTGTGTCTACAGATGAGCAGGGATCTAGCTCTCCTACGCCACCAGCACCATCCCCTCCCATGGCAGACAACCCTAGTTTAGGGCCTGGACATGCTAGTTTACCTCAGAGAGAGGTACGGAGAGGAGAGAGAATTAGACACCCTCCACCTATGCTGACATATGATAGTTTGGGGGACCCCAGATTTACTACTCAGCCTCATTTATACCATGCTTGGGTGGGTGCAGTGTCCACTTTGGTCAATATGTTACCAATTTTCGCTCCTGCAGGCATGTATACCTATTAACCTGTTGTGACTCTGTAAATGCAAAAGCAACCATATTGATATTGTCATTGGTAATGTTGACTGTATACTATGACTTTGTATGTCTTTGACGTGACGTAAAGATTTCACCAGAGGGAGAGTGTAGGGAACTGCCATTTCTACTAGTATATAATGTATCTGGCTTCTTTGCCCCTGCAGTTTGGCTTCAGAGACCCCAGGCATTTAGTGCAAGTTTTGTTTTGTAAATACAGTGAGTCAGACACATGTGAGGCAGAGCTGCTGGGGGGAGAGATGTGAGCAGAGCTGCTGAGACAGACATGTTATGTCTGGGGGAGTCTAAGAGCCACTTGTTCCTCTTTACTTCACAGTATATAGTTAGGTATGTGTTACCCCCTATATACTCACAGGACCTAGCTAGTAACCGTAGTTAGGGATCCATATATATATATATACAGTTCAGGGCAGTGATAGGTTAGGCTTCCGAAGGCCAACTAGCTAGTTAGAGGCCCGGTGGCACTAGTAGTTTAGCTGGCAGGTTAAGGACTCAGTGTTAGGGTAGTCAGGCCTGCATCTACTGCCGTCACCGTCGCCCTGTTTGCTGCCTGTGAAGAATCTCACCATCATCATCATCTCCTGATCGGCTGTCTGTCATCTCCTGGAAGAATCTGAGGATCCACAGTCATCCACAGGGGCCCCTGCATCTCTTCTGTTGCCTGGAGGTATTGTGCACTGGACTCTTGCTATATATCTATATATATACCCGGGTATATAACCTAAGACGGTTGAGGACTTGCTGGTTGTTGTAGTATTGCTGTGTTCTGAGTATATTGTATGTATGTATTATTACCCTGTTGATTCTTATAAAGCTACTGTTATAACCTTATGTGGTATCTGTATGTATTCTTCAGACTGTGAGATTAGTACAGTGATCCTTGTTAAGGCTACTAACTGTATTTCATGGGTAAGTCCCAGGAAGAGATCCTCCCTGTAATACAGAGGCTCTATCCTGGGTGGAGGCACTGATATATTTCATATATGTTCCCACTCTTCCCTTCAGCGAAGGCTTCAGGTCCCATTATACACACAGGTCAGCGCCAGAGTCTGTTGCGGGAGGGATAATACTCATCCCCCCCCCCCCCCCAAATAGGGCTACACATGGTTGGAAAGCAATGTCTGACTTTCATTTGTTCATTTTCATAGAATTTTTATATATTATTACTTTTGTCAGATCCAAGTTATTTCTGTCAATTGTGGGTTTTTCTTTCATTAAACGAGAGGTACCAACAATTTTGTCCATGTGTGTATATCTCACCTACATAAGTAAAGTAGTGGTGGGGGCCGTGGTACTACTATTAGGGCATCCTTCACTAATGTAAGAAAAGAATCTCCGTTATGTCAGTGTTTTTTTCTGGTTAATAATTAATTATAATTAATCACTGTGTGCATTAAAAAAAATGAGTGGAAAAAACATAGTTTCCTAGGAACCCTAACAGTGTTCTACACTATGTTTTAAGCCAATTTAAAGTTTGGTTTGAAATTAATTTGTTCATCCCAAAACAAACCGAAGACCCGAGTGGGCAAATCCGTACACAAAACAAGTCTTGAGAGGTTTTCCCATCTCTACTCCTTAATAAGATATATTACAAAGTTTCTTACATTTAAATGTACTGTTCATTTATAAAAAGTTTATAACCGGAGATTCCCTTTAAGTGATATAGAATGACAGGAATCCATGAGACTCACTCATCTGTTTTTTGAGTGTGTCAAAGGTTGTCATGAGTTTATACTCACAGACCCAATATCAATAATTTCATATCATTCATATTGTGATCAGAGCTGGTGGTCTATATGTAGGAGAAACAGGGCAGAATCTTAGAATGAGGATAATCTCACATTGTTATATAATGAAAGAGAAGAGGATGGATCTCCCTGTGCCAAAATATTTTAGGAGCTCTGATGAGCAAGGATTAGGATAGGAGGAAAAAGGTTATATAATGGACAATTTATTTAAGCATTTTTTCTCTAAAATTTTATAATATCTATAGGCTTCATGCACAAGATCGAGAATATAGCCCAAGGCTCTTCTGATGCTGTTTTGTTCCAATTTTTTTAAGACCTTCTCTATAAATATCATAACACAGTCTGTGCTGCACAGGAACTACCACAATGCAAATTATGGATACCAGCTTGTCCTGTTGCTGAAAATTTTGCATGTTTTTCATGTTTTTCTTGTTTTCGCAATTTGCCTTTTGATGGCTTCTAGGACATCTTTGTTTCGTAAACTATAAACCAGTGGGTTTAACATAGGAGCAACAGCAATGTAGAGCATAGACAACAGTTTGTCCTTTTCTTGAGAAAACTTATTCTCTGCTTTCATATTAAGACTGAGAGATGTCAAACAAAATAATAAAACAACTATCAGATGAGAAGAACAACTGGAGAAGGCCTTGCGTCTGCCCGAGATAGAATGGATTTTAAGAATTGTTGAAATAATGTAAATATAAGAAATAAGAATGAGGATAAATGGAAAGAAACCTAAAACAATACCATCTACAGTTATCAATAGCCCAATGGCCGTGGTGTCGCTGCAAGAGAGCTGAAGTATTGATCTCATATGGCAGAAGAAATGGTTGATATCATAAGAGCTGGAGAACGATAACTTAGATATAAGCAAAGCGTACATCATTGCATTGAACACACCAAGGTTACAACAAAATGATGTTAAAATGATGCATTTCTTATGGTTCATAATAAGAATATAGTGAAGAGGAATACAAATGGCCACATATCGGTCATAGGCCATAACCACGAGTAAGAAAAATTCAGT
Source organism: Leptodactylus fallax (assembly GCA_947044405.1). NCBI lineage: Eukaryota > Metazoa > Chordata > Amphibia > Anura > Leptodactylidae > Leptodactylus > Leptodactylus fallax. The sequence goes on from CAMRHE010000838.1 coordinate 250,255, forward strand.
TCCAATACAGAAAACATACAAAAATACTTGGCTGAAACATCCTGTGCTTGAGATTATGGTGTTTCCCGTGATTGTGATCACTATTAGCTTTGGTAAGATAGCAGACACATATATAATGTCCAGGACATTGAGGTTACATAGAAAAAAATACATAGGTATATGTAGCTGAGGGGTCAGACATACAATGATGGTAACAAGAATATTTTCAAGTACACAAAGCAAATATATTGATAAAATGACAATAAACATCAACAGCTGAATATTTTTATATCTGGTAAATGCCAGAAGATGGAATTCCATCTGTATCGAGGAGATATTGACATCTTCATACATTTATATGAAGTTAAGACCCCAAAATTTTAATCTAATTATTATTTTCACTGCCAAATCTTCTGTATTTTTGCAGTCACTGTAAAAAAAATAAAATAAAACCTCAAATAATTGAATTTAGCACCAAACCTTTCAAATGAATATTCTCACAATAAACCTTTATTTCTTATTCATAGGATAGCTAATATGATTGGACACTGAAGATTCCCCAGTTATTAGAACAGGGGTCCTAAGCGCCGCACCCCATTGCTTCTAACTGTAAGGAATAGAATAGAAGAGCAGTGGTCAAGCGTGTATGCTACTTCTTCATTCAATGTGTAAGGGAATCACTAGAGGAGCGATTCCCCAGTAGCTGCTGGAGAACTTAGGGGGGAGGGGCACAACAAGACAGTGGACCCTAAGCTGAATCCCCCCACTGTCCCTGGCTAACTTGCCCGATCTGTCCTAGGTGACAGCCAGCAACCAGTCGACAGTCCCTCCTTATAATAAGTGATAACACAGAATGCAGACAGGACACACAAACAACAAAGGAAGGTCATCTAGCCAAGGGGTCGGTAACAATCGAGCAATGCAGTACAGAATCAAAATCCAAGAGAATAGTCAAAGGTAAGCCAGTGGCCAGAAAATCAGAAGACCAGGTAACAAGGAACAAGGAGTATAGCCAGTAAGCGAAATGCAATAGCAGGCACCAATGGGAAAGTGAGCAAACAATAAATAGGGAGAAGGAACCCGCCCCAGACTTGATAGGAGGACAGGCCTTCAATCACAAAGGCAGGACTAAAGTTAACTCTTAGTGGAGCAGGGGGAGAGCAAGGTGAAGGAGAAGGGCGTGGTGGAAAATCAATTAAGGAGGTGAGGGAATAGGACAGTGTTCAGACAATACAAGAAAAACCAAAGAAAAGAATCACAACTGGGCACGACTCCTGCGCCACAGCGTGCGCCCGGAGGATGGCGCCAAAGCCCGGACAGGCAAGGACGTTACACAATGTCTACAGGATTGACTGAGATACACAATATGGACAAATATATTGCAAGCCTTAAATTGCCAAGCATTGGATAGAGCAATATAAAACACTCCACGAGTGGACTCTGGGACAGAGGAAATGCTGACTGTGGAGTAATGAAAGAAACTTCACTATCTGACATATGGGTTGGATGAGTCTGCATTTGGTGAATGCCAGGAGAACATTACCTACCTGACTGCGTTGTGCCGCCAACTATACACATTGGTCAGCATGGATAATAATGCTATGGGGTTATTTCCAGGGGTCGGACTAAGCCCCTTAATTCCAGTGTAGGGAATTTCATAGACCAAGACATTTTGGAAAATTGTATTCTTCCAACTTTGTGTGAACAGTTTGGGGAAGACCTTCTAGCATGACTTTCTCTCGATGCACAAAGCAAGGTCCATAAAGGCATGTTTGGGTGAGTTGGGTGCGAAACAACTTGACTGGCCCAAACAGAACCCTGACCTCAACCCCATCCAACACCTTTGGGATGAACTAGAACAGATATTGTGAGCCAGGCTTTTGAATCTAACATTAGTGTCTGACTTCACAAATGCATTTTTAATATGAAAAGGGCAAAAAAGTCCAAGAAAAGCTCCAAAATCTTGTAGAAAGACTTCCCAGAAGAGTGTGCTTTTGCATTTAGAATGGGATACCATTTTATAGGCTTTTATAGGTATAGTGTGTAGGTATAGTGTGTAGGTTTCACAATACTTTTGTCCATATGGTGCAGCTCAGATCATTGTCTTGTATAGTATCTATGTTATTCCTATATATATCTATTTTTTTTAGAATGCTATGTCACTGCATACGTACCATCAGATAGCATCTCTGACACATGCCCACAATCCATGAAAGCGCCTTGGTCAAACATACACTACATAGAGAGAAGTCACAAGACAGGGTTATGAGGTAAGTAAACAATTTGACAAGTCATTCACCTTGATGTTCTTAAAGGGAATCTGTCAGGGCAATTTGGGACACTAAACCACCCACACATCCATATGGACCTGGGGTTTAGTGTCCCAAATCACCCCTGTTATAACGCAATCCATGGCCGCATTAAAAATAAAAAAGCTTTATACTCACCCAGTATTCCCCGCGCCTGCACAGATCTTCAATGAAGCCAAAGTAGTACTCCTCGGCTTCAGTGTGCATGCCCCGCAATTACGTAGTGAAGCCGGGGTGTCCATCTTTGGCTTCACTGAAGAACAGCGCAGGCGCTAGGAGGCGTGCCTCATGAATAAGTCTGACTGTTCTCACCGTACAGCGTCGATCGAACCCTTATCTAGGTAAGTATAAAGGTTTTTTATTTTTAATGTGCCGGTGGATTGCATTACAACAGGGCGATCTGGGACACTAAGGTTTATAAGGTCTATAAGGTTTAGTGTCCCAGATTGACCTGACAGATTCCCTTTAATCCCAATGTACATTAATGGTAAAGGCAAAATATTTTTAGAATGTAATTTTTATTTCAATATTTTATAAAAACAATATATATATAAAAAAATAAAATAACAGAGGTGAAGAGTCTTGCAGGTCTTTGTATCAGCAGATTTAATTATCAATGTCCATCGATCCTCGGGAAGAAATGGTGACCTCTTAAATCAGTTAAGGTTCTGGAGATTAGTCAGAATAGTAGCAACAAGAAAATGGAGCAGATTTCTTAAGACTGAAGTGGGATGGATAAATCTTACTCAAGCACTTCAAACAAAAAGCACACTGCTTCCCTAACTCAATATCTGGCATGTATTATGTTCTAAAAAAAATTAAAATATTAATTCTATAAAAATGTCAAATATAAAGCAAAAATGGAATGTTCTTTAAAAAAAAAAAAGTGTCTTCTGGGAATTTGCTTGTGTGAATGCAGATAAGGTGAAAAATAGATATAAGATTAGTTATTTTGTTTTTACACTTTTTTTTTTTTACAAAATTCCTTATAGTATAATTATTTTAAAAATTTCACATTTTTATTATAGCTCAGATTTCCTCTTATAGATACAGCTTGTATAAGGTCTAGTGTGGACTGAAACATCATATGCAATCATTTTTGTGACTTGAATATTAAATAACCTCACATAATAATCTCACACTTGACATTATTTTTTTTTTTATTATTTATGGCTGTAAATAGGATGGAGTTTTGAACGAAAAAGGAAATGTCTTTGGAAAGCAAAACAGCCCAGAAACCTAAAGTTAAAAATCTCAACAATCGAAGAATCCACTGAAACATCTAACAGGTTGTTCCCACCGACTACCTTCATGTTTAGGTTCCAGGCTTAGAAATCTGTATAGGTAATAACTCACTATGTGTGCATAATGAGAGACTGCAGTGAGTTATTCCCTGTACAGGTTCCTGTGTATATTATAGGTAGTGCCTAAAGCTGAACATACAGACATGCTGAAAATCATCCTGCCGGTATCCACTCAAGGATCGACTGACTATGTACTATTGTGAGATGGGGGACTTTCACTCTGCAGAAAAGCTGGATATTGAGCTGTTGTTCCAGTATTTTATTAATTTAATTGCAATTTTTGTACTGAAAAATCTTATATAACAGCATTGACAGATAGAACTTACAGCAGTGTAGTAGTTATATAATATTTGACGGCCTTGGCTATCCCTGTGTATGCTACATGTATAAATTGTGTAATTGTGCCGAACAAGGAATATTACATGTAAATCAATTCTCGTTGCATTCTGAAATGTCCCATGTCTTTGATGTAGCAATGTTCTATATACCTTCATTTTATAGCTAGGGAAATGCTCCCAGGTGACTCCTATGGTTTTTTTAGTCTTTATTTGTGAAGCTCAATCAATAGTTCTAAAATACACTTTATATCCCACGATAGCATAGAATGTATATTCTCATATTAACTCCTTCCTACCGGTGATATTTTTTGATTTTGGCTTTTGACTCCTCGCCTTCCAAACCTCATAACTTTTTTATTTTTCCGTTCACAGAGCCATATGAGGGCTTAATGTTTGCAGGACAAATAGTTCTTCCTAATGGTACCATTTATTAGTCTGTACAATGTACTGGGAAGCTGGAAATTTTTTTTAAAATGGGGTGGATTTGGAGAAAAAGTACATTTGTGCGACTTTCTTACAGGCTTCATTTTTACAGCGTTCACTGTGCAGCCAATATGTCACCTGTATTCTATGGTTTGGTATGATTCCGGGGATACCAAATTTATATAGTTTTATTTACATTTAACCCCTTCAAAAAAATCCAAAACTGTGTAAAAAAAAAAAAAATTAAAATTTCTTAATGTCGCCATATTTCCATGTACTGGGATGCATAGGGCATCTTTTTTAGTGGGGCCAGGTGCTTTTTAGTTATACCATTTTGGGGAATGTCTATTGCTTTGCAAACTTTTAATTCAAATATTTATCAGAGGAGAAACAGTGAAAAAATACATGTTTGGCTTTTTTTTTTTTTTTTTTTTTTTTTTTTTTATAGCTACAGTGTTCATTGTACAGCAAAAATATTTTTATAAGTTTATAGACCAGGCATTTTCGGGCACAAGTTTTTAAAACTTTTTTACTAGCCCCTCTAGGGGGCTTGAACCAGCAATCATTTGATTGCAAGTCCCATAGACGTCAATAAACTGTACTGCTGACAGTGGGAAGCCTTCATAAGGTTCCTAGCTGTTATAGGAACAGGTCGGCTTCCGAGATCTTGGTGCGTGGGAGCCTGAATGCAATGATAAAAGTACGGGGCCGGCAGGGACCAGCCCCCGGGGCCATTTTTATACTTTGGGGGAGGTCCTGGCTTGCAATGCCTGCAATAAGAGTGAACTCTGATCGCAGGCATTAACTACGGGTCTCTGCTGTACATTACAGTGAAGCACCGATAGCTATGGCAGCAGTGTTGCAGCAGAGAGGCCGCCATATTTAAAGACACAGCATCTGCTGTACTATTACAGTACTGACTTTGTTTTTTCAATCCTTATTTATTTATTTAATAATTTTTAATAAAAGAACATACAGAAGTGACAAAATGGTGTGGCAGAGATACATACAGTTAATGCAGTGAAGCCAATTACCACATCATCCGCCTACATAAACAAGTCAAAAACAGAAAACAAGACACTTACAACAGAAGAGGGGAAGGGGAGTCAGAGGGAGGGCAGTTGGTAGGCTCAAGTAAAACCAGACAAGTCCATATGGAGTGAGTCATGGGAGTGCATATGCCGCAAACCCAGATGGAGGAGACCGGAGTATGGGAGTAGAAGTGGCAGAAGCTGTGCCACCTAGCAGGCCGAGCACACTCACCAACCACTCCAGTCCCACTCCTGGGCCGGACAAAGTTGAGAGGGGTCCTGCAGCACTACCAGATGATGGTGGTAGTAGTTCTTTCCCCTGGGGCGTTTCCAGTTGGAGAGGGGACCTCTCGTCTCTGAGCTGGTGTGGTGTAGGTCGGAAGGGCCCTCATGGTGAGGCAGGCATGACTCAGGAGTCAGCGTTGCAGGTAAACCAGAAAACAACCTTTATTTGGCAACAGGAACAACAGGTAACGGCAGCTTCCAAACAGGGATAATAGTTCTACAGTGTCCAACCCCCAGCCTTGGTTCTAGGAGGGTGCCCAGAGATATTACAGGCTCTGCAATGTAGTTCTCCACTACTCCTCTTCTCGTGCTTCTGGATGATCAGGAAAGTGATGGTACAGAGAGACCTGACAGGGCTCTGGTTACCTGAATATTAGGCCTGACGTGATCCTCCTGTCCGTGTCCTCTCTGGTCCTCATAGCACGGCACCGGAAAGAACCACAGTGGACAAGACAAGACAGACACGGCAAAACAGATGAAACATACAAAATATAATACAATGTAAATGAATGGGAGATGGGCGAAGACCTGGTACCTGAGCACAAGTCTGTCAGTGTCCAATCTCAGGCACCAGCAAAACACGGGGAGAAGGAGTGCCGTCATCTCAACAGAGGTCCCTGAGGCACAGGTGCATTTGTGTCTATTCTCAGGGCCTCAACAAGACAAAAAGGGACTCCAGGGCACAGGTGCGTTAGTGTCCATCCTGGAGCAAGGGGACAGGAGAAAACAGGGAGAACTGGGGCAGTGTCCACAAGTTTGTACTGGGGAAAGAAACAATTCTGACCTCAATCCAGAAACCGTGCAGGGCGTTTCCCTTTGGTGGCTATCCTGAAGCCCCAAGGACAACAGCTGGGCTAGCTGGAACAGGACTAGCGACAACAGCTTCATCCAGGTCCATCTGTTCTTCTGCCTCAGCAGGCATAGCAGACAACTCTGACTCAGGAGGTGACCTGGTGACTCCTCCTTTGGCAGGCAGCTGGAAGATTAGGCAAGGGACAAAGAATTCTGGAGGAATCCCATTGCCAAGGTTCTCCGACACTGCTGAGGCTGGGACAGTCTCTGAAACGGGGATCTCCTCATCCAAACCACCGTAAGTGGAAGGGAACCACCTGGTGGATTCCTCCCTTCTCTCTCCACCATGAAGACATCAGGATAGGGCTGTGCAGAGATGGTGTAGAGTTCAGTTTCCCACCCAGAGTCCAACTTGCAGGTCTGGTGGTTGTTCTTCAGCCACACCTTCTTCCCTACCTGTAGGGGGGTAGCCTGAGCAGGCAAGTTGTGGTCCGCTTCCTGCCTGGCCCGAACCTCTTTCATACGGGCTTCTACAACATTGTGAGCTTCAGCCAGGCATCTCTGATGGTCACTCACCCAGTAAGTCTTTGGCAGTGGATTGATGTCATCAGGAACAGCCACTCCCAAGGCAACATCAGCAGGCAGCTTCCCATGTCTCCCAAACATCAGGTAGTATGGTGTATACCTGATGGACACTGCTTCTGGTTGTTGTACTGGTACACCAGCTCAGGTAAACGTAGTGGCCAATCTGCTCAGCTGGAGGCTGACAAAGTAATGAGGATTTCAAGAAGAGTCTGGTTCATTTTCTCACATAGACCATTGCCCTTGGGGTAGTAAGATGTTGTAAGCAGCTTCTTGCAGTCGTACAGGGCACAGAGTTCCAGGAACAGCTGAGACTCAAATGCAGAACCCAGGTCTGTGAGGATCTTCTCAGGACAGCCATAGGGAAGAAGGAAAGACTTCCAGAAGGTCTTAACAGTAGTCTTGGCTGATAGATCACGTACAGGTACAGCCACTGTGAACTTGGTGTAGTGGTCAATCATAGTCAGCACATAGGTGTATCCAGAGCGGCTGGGTTCTACATCCAGGTGGTCCACAGCCACAATCTCCAGAGGGTGATGGCTCTCAATGGGATGGAGTGGAGCCTACTGATCAGCTTTCTTCCCTCTGGCAAGGGTGCAGGCAGTACACTCTCTGCACCACTTCTCGATGTCGTCTCTCAGAACAACCCAGTAGAACCAACTTCTGATAGTAGCGTCAGTCTTCTGGACCCCCGAAGTGTCCAGACTTGTCATGATAAGCTTCCAGGACCGTGCCCACATCGCACTGAGGGACTACAATCTGTTGGAGTCGGGTCCCAGAAACAGGATCAGTGGAACGTCTATACACAAGTCCTCCTCTCAGAAACAGCTTCCTCCTCTGTCTCTACAGCTTGCACAGCTCTGGATTGGCACAAACTCCACAGAGTCCAGTTGGCAGCATACCTTGACTCAGAAAGTCTTGTATCTCATGCAGAAATTTACTTTCAGACTGCAACTGGGCCCATAATTCTGTCTCAGGAGTTGACTTCACTGGTGGATGTGTAGGAGCAGCAGGGGCAGCTGGGACTTGGAAAACCGGGCAGAAAAGGCTGGCATCTCCATTTCTTCCCAATCATCAGCATCCTCACCAGGACTGGTCTCTGTTGGCAACAGGAATAAGGTGTCAGCCCCGACGTTGGCTTTGCTGGGCTTGAACATGACCACGAAGTTGTAATTGGCCAGACGTGACGCCCACCTTTGATCTAGAGCTCCCAGTCGTGCAGTAGCCAGGTGTGCTAGTGGGTTGTTGTCTGTGTAGACTTCAAAGGGAGTAGCAGCCAGATAGTCTTTGAACTTTTCGGTGAGAGCCCACACCATGTCCAGGAACTCCAGATTGAAGGAACTGTAATTCTGGTCATTCCTTTCAGCTCCCTTCAGAGACCGGCTGGCAAACACAATTACTCTCTCCTTCCCGTCTTGAATCTGAGAGAGGATGGCATCTAAGCCCTTGGTACTGGCATCAGTGTGCAGCTGAAAAGATAAACTGTAATCTGGGTAGCCTAGGACAGGTGGCTCAATCAGCAAACGTTTCAGTCTTTGGAATGCGATTTCCTGTCTTTCTCCCCACTCGACAGGGATCTTCTTCCTCAGCTCTTCCTTAAGATGCCCTCTCAACAGTTCTTGCAGAGGCTCTGAGATCTGAGCAAATTTAGGGATAAACCTCCTGTAGTATTCGGCAAACCCTGGGAAGCTTCTGAACACCTTCACCATAGTAGGTGTGGGCCAATCTTCCACTGCAGCGATCTTATCAGGATTAGGTCTCACTCCTTCAGCGCTGACCACATGCCCCAGGTAACAGACTTGAGTCTGCAGCAGGTGGCACTTGGATGGTTTCACCTTCAGTCCGTGCTGTGCCAGTATCTGGAACACTTCTGTAAGGTGTTGTAGGTGCTCCTCATACATCTTAGAGAAGATAATGACGTCATCAAGGTACAGCAGAACAGTCTCAAAGTTCTTGTGCCCCAGACAGTGGTCCATAAGGCATTGAAAGGTTCCAGGGGCATTACAGAGTCCGAAAGGAATGCTGTTGAACTCAAAGAGGCCCATCAGTGTAGTGAAGGCAGTCTTTTCTCTGTCAGCAGCAGCTATGGGTACTTGCCTGTAGACGCTGGTCAAGCCAAGGGTGGAGAAGTAGGCTGCAGCTCCCAGTGCTGTAAGAGACTCCTCTATACGAGGTAAGGTATAGGCATCCTTGTGGGTAACAGCATTCAGCTTCCTGTAATCCACACAGAACTGGATACCACCGTCCTTCTTCTTTACCAGTACCAGTGGAGCAGCCCAGGGACTGTGGCTCTCATGGATTACATTAGCGTCCTTCATTTCAGCCATCAGCTTCATGACAGTCTGGTACTTAGCCAGTGGAATGGGCCTGTACCTCTCCTTGATAAAATTCAAAGGAAACAGAAAGACAGCACCGAACAGTGCATAGTGTGATACTGTTTTAAGTAAAAAGCAGAGTAAATATAATAAATTGAACTCTCACCTTTGATGGTTGTGAACAACAAGGTCACAACCACCCTGAAGCACAGTAGAACCGATTGACAAAGGGTTCCTCTATGGATATCAGGCAGCGGCAGGATCCAATAACCACTCTAAGGTGTCAGGAGATAAGCCGGAAGGACCATCTTAGGCCCACTTGCTGGGTCCGAGAAAAAAGGAACCGTACTTTGCCCAGATGTAGTTTAAAGATAAATTAATAGTTTGAAGCAAGACTTATTATCCAATCACTTTCCAATCGCTACGCGTTTCGGGGTAAAAACCCCTTTATCAAGTGAACAAGAAGAACACAGCGCTGAGCGTCACATAACAAAAGGCAGGTTTAAATAGTTTACACATATAACTAGGAACGCCCCAATACATGAATAAAAAGGGGCATGGCTAGTTAAAGCAAAATATACACAACGACAATAAAATAAGCAAGTCCGTTTAAATTAAAACATTGGTAGGGAAGGGAAAGAGTCAAAAGAACAGAAAGTCTCTTTTGTTATTAATGTATGTGAAATGATCTATAAAAAGAAGATATTGTATCTTACCCTAAGGCTCAGTGAACTGGGTTTTAACAGTATCAAGCTGGCGTTCATAAAATAGAAGTACGCATGCGCGGGAAATTACCTGCGCACACTACAAAGCTGGACATTTAAACTATTTCGCGCATGCTCAATAGAGTCAGCGCGACGTAGGGGAACCAGCTGATCTGTTGTCAGCTGTTCGGCCGGCAAGCGAGTCCGGCACATGCATAGTAGGGTAAATGGCACGTCACTTTCAAGAGGGCGGTATCCAAGAAGTACATCGACCAATGGATACAGGTAAATAAGTATATCTATCCGCAGGTACAGAGTAAGAAGAAAAAAGTATATTGAAGGAAGAAAGCCTTAAACAAGGCTATAGATGTTGAAATAAAGATATATATGAACAGAAACGGGGACACAATGGAATGGTATATATGGCAATAATACCGAAAATATAAATAGAAAAGAAACGAAGGGCATCACAAACATGATATAAATACCCAAAATAAGGCTTAATAAATACTGGATAAATATCATTCATAAAATATATATAAGCAAAAACGAAAGCACAGAGACCATGGTATATAAGAGGCAATAATGCCAAGATAAGGACAAAGGACATCACATATATGATATACTTAACAGAAAATACATAAATAGGTAAATAAAATATATACACAATACACAAAGATGCCGTTTAATAATAGTTAAGGTATACTATATTTGTATAGTGTGAAGACAAGGGTGCTGTAGATATAATGTAAAAAACAGCAACAGCAATAGCAATAGCAATAGCCCTGGAAGACATCACAGGGTGAAAAAAAATATATATCCTATGTATCCAGCAAATAAGAACTTGAGACATTTGTTTAGCACTTATTAATTGTTGCACTCTGATCATCTTATAAATTTTCCAATTGTTTTTACTTTTACCGTATTTACCTATTTTTTAGTAGACCATAATTATTTTATACACACTTATTTTATATACAATACATCCGAATGCCCTGTACCGTATTTTATGCACATATCTAGATATTACTTTTTGAACCATGTAATTTATATTGATATATTAAAAAAAAAAAATTTTTTCCCCTTCTATTATCATTTCGAAAAATATTTTATCTACAGCATCAGTTATTGCTGTTTTTTTACATTATATCTACAGCACCCTTGTCTTCACACTATACAAATATAGTATACCTTAACTATTATTAAACGGCATCTTTGTGTATTGTGTATATATTTTATTTACCTATTTATGTATTTATGTATTTACGCATAATGACGTCGACTGTCATCTGGGACATCACCAAACAGGCCCAAAGCCTGCGGAGCGTAGGAGAGGTGAGTTACAATGTTTTTTTATGTTTGCTCACCTCCCCTGGGCCTCCGATCATTATACTCTGGGGTCTGAAAAGACCCCTGAGTATAATGATAGCAGTGTTTGTGGGGTTTGCGGTAGCGGCTGCCACAGGGCTCCGGGCCCCATAATGTTCCGGGCCTTGTGGCAGCCGCTACCCCGGTATTTACGCCCCTGGGTGTGCCCAAAGTCCAGTGCATGTTGACTGAAGGCTGACTGACACTCCTTTACCACCGAGAAACTCCTTTAATCTGTTCAGCTGGGGTGTCTGGGGCTCCAATATGTAGCTCTTCCCACCAGGCTTTGTCAGCATCTTTCTTTCCTCTGGAGGCAACTTTCTGTGAGGACTGATGTGCAGAGGAAGCAGAAACTTTGATAACATCCTCTGGAGCCACATAGGACACCACATCCACCTGGCAGTGTTTCTTTAATTCAGCCAGCAGACGGATGGTTTTCTGTATCACCTTCCTCTTGGTAGGTGAGCCTGTACGTAGTGAATTCGGCCAGGCCTCCAGCATTTCTCCATAGCAGCTCTTTAGGACGTTCATGCCCAACACCACAGAAGGGACTTCATCGTCACAGATGTTGGTGACCAGGACACCCTGTCCATATAGCTTGACCCGTCCAACTTGCATATCAGGGATCCAGTACCCAGTGATAGGTACCGGCAGTCGATTGCTGGCAAGCACCATGGGTGGAGTCACACGGGGGTGCACCAGCTGATCATCTCCCCAAAATTCAGTGGTGGCTCTCTGGATGGTGGTAAGTTGAGAGCCAGTGTCTAGCAGGGCAGTCAGTGGCACCCCGTCAATATAGATGGTAACTTCCGGACGGAGGCCCACATACTTAGAGGAAGACTTTGACTTGGATGGACCTATTGTTCTTCCTCCTGAGGGGCGGTCCTCGGCCTCAAGGGAAGCCCATTTAACTGCCAGAATTGAGACTCAGTATGTCCATATTTGTGGCAGTACCTGCAAATGGATCTCTTTGGCCTCTCACCGGCAGCAAATTGCAGTCTTCTCCAGGTAGTTCCCCTTGGAAGCTCTGACAGAGACTTGGAAGGAGATGGTGGTGCACTCCTGGATTGAGGGCCGGCCTGTAGGTGTTCCAGCTTCTTGTTCAGGACCTCCACACTTCTGACCAGCAGGGAGACTTATTCTCTCAGATCCGCCACGTCGTTCGGCCCTGGTGTTGACATGGCCTGCGATGCTGACAGGTAGGCATGGCGGCGTTTAGGAGAGTAAGGCCCCAGGGTGATAGTTGGAGCAGCCCCAGGTGAGGCAAGCTGAGATGGGGACCCTGGTTGGTGTTCAGAGCCCAGTATTTGTATGATCAGTTCTTTAAAGTCCAGGAAGGAAACAGCCGGGCGTTGGGCAGAGAGAATTCTTAACTGTCTCTTTGAGGCATCATCCTCAGCACCCTCAATAAACTGTTCTCTCAAGGCAGCGTTGGGGTTCTCTGCAGCCCGAGGATCCACTTGGGTTACAGCTTGGAAAGCCTCTTGCAAGGACAGGGCAAATTCTCTGAGGGACTCACCGGCTTGTTGTGTTCGGCTATAAAACCACATTCTCAACTCAGACGCAGTTCGGACTTCAAAGATGTCATAAAGTTGCTGCAGCACTTGCTCTACTGAAGTCTTGTAGGAAGAGGGCCAGGATTTGACTTCCCTCTGAGCAGCGCTCTCCAGCTGCCCCACCAGAATTTCCACTTTCTGCTCCTCAGATAGGGGGTACAGCTTAAACATGGCGGATGCTGTGCCACCTAGCAGGCCAAGCACACTCAACAACCACTCCAGTCCCACTCCTGGGCCGGACAAAGTCAAGTGGGGCCTGCAGTACTACCGGATGGTGGTGGTAGTAATTCTTTTCCCCGGGGCGCTTCCAGTTGGAGAGGGGACCTCTCCTCTCTGAGCCGGTGTGCTGTAGGTCGGAAGAGCCCTGATGGTGAGGCAGGCACGACTCAGGAGTCAGCTGTGCAGGTAAACCAGAAAACAGCCTTTATTTGGCAACAGGAACAACAGGTAACGGCAGCTTCCAAACGGGGGTAATAGTTCTACAGTGTCCAACCCCCAGCCTTGGTTCTAGGAGGGTGCCCAGGGATGATACAGGCTCTGCAGTATAGTTCTCCTCTACTCCTCCTCTCGTGCCTCTCCTAGAGATGGATGATAGGGAGAGTGGTGGTACAGGGAGGCCTGACAGGGCTCTGGTTACCTGACTACTAGGCCTGACGTGATCCTCCTGTCAGGATCCTCTCTGGTCCTCCTGGCACGGTACCGGAAAGATCCACAATAATGGACAGCCGAAAAAGTACTCCTGGCTGTCAAAGTACTCCTGGCTGTCTCTGGGGCCGATTATAATGCTCCTGGAGGCTGTGATAGCTGACCATTGGCCTAAGTCCAGCTAGTGGGGGCAGGAACACTCTACACAACCTCACTGTTCCACTGCTAACACTGAACTGACTAAAACTGCACTCAGGCCAACGGTTACCGTGGAGACGGAGTCTTCCACAACCCAACCCAGTGGCCTGTGATAGACCAGGGCTAAATCAAGGCTTAGGTTTGAACACTGCATATGAACATAACAGGATATATTTGAAATGGGAGGGTGAGAATACAAGTCCCAACTCTCTTTCCCATTCACCAACAAAGTATGGTTTGGAGGGAAGGGAGGGGGTGAGATTAAACAGTTATATATATAGGAAATAGATTTATTCCGGGGGTTGCTAGAGTCAGGAATTTTCTTGAGCCAGTTAAGATCCCTAAGTGGAAGGGGGATAGTGTGAGAGAAGGACCTATAGGAGGGTAGGAAAGACAGAGAGTGGAGGAAGGTCACTCTATGGCGATCGATCCTCCTCGGAAAAAAGGGACAGCGAGGGGGAGGTTCCACATCAATCAGTGAGGAGCAGATAGGGACATGGAGGAAATGAGTCCAACAGAAATGTAGGTCTGGAGGAGTAGAGGAGCCCCAACTAGGAAGGAGGCCCAAAGTCATTCTGGGGGAGGGGGGAGTGCATGGAGGTAGTGTAGTGGAAAAGGCCTGCCAAAGATGAATGGTGCCCCTGGTGAGATCACTAAGTACCACGGAGGCATTAGAGGAGTAACAAGAAGACCAGAGGAAACATTGGTAGGGAGTGGGCAGTAAGTGCTGTTCCAGGGAAATATGGATGAGGGGAGTGCCAGTGGAGACCAATTCAAGACATCTCGCAAGGTGGACGGCCTTGCAGTACTGACATATTTTGAGCTCCAGGAGAGGTTGTACCACAAGGAATTTTTATCCTCTATCCATAGGATAGAGGATAAATAGCTGATCAATGGAGGACTGACTGCAGAGACCACCACCGATCCTGAGAACAGGGGTGTTTTCCCCCTGTTGTGAACTTAGTTGTAGTGCAGCCGGGCTGAATATAAGCATGTCTTTGCTACAAAGGACGCATCTGTACTCCTGTTCACTTCAACGAGAGTACTGGAGATAGCCAAGTGCTGTACTTTGGCTATCTCTGGTGTTTCCATTGAAATTAAATTCAACATCCCATCCATAAGGGGCATGCCTACATTCAGTTCAGCTACTTTCAGGCTGCAATCAAAATGGGGTTATCCCCCCTTCACAATCTAAGGATAGGGGCAGTCTCAGCAGTCAGACCCCTGCCGATCAACTATTTATTCTCTATCCAATGGATAAAGGAATATTCTTTGTGGCGCAACTCCTTTAAGAGACATTATTTTCATGGTACAGTTATAGAGAAATTGGAAATGGAATATTCTGCTTTACGTGACCATTATACATATTGATTTTTCAGAATTTCAAATGTGCATGAATTTTGGAAATATTCTTAGTAATGGCTTTTAGAACTTCCTTATTTCTTAAGCTGTATACCATTGGGTTCAACAGTGGAACAACCGCAATATACAACATAGAGAGAAATTTATCTTGTTCCTTTGTTAATTCATTTTCTGGTTTCATATTAAGGGTGAGAGACGTTAAGCAAAATAATAGGACCACAGTGAGGTGAGACGAACAACCTGAAAAAGTCTTAAATCTCCCAGATAATGTCTTGATCTTCAGAATGGTGGAGATGATAAACATGTATGAAATAAGAATTAGCATGAAGGTGGAGAATCCTAATGCAATGCCATCTATGGTTATCAGAAGGGCGATACTTGCTCCTTCTGTTGGGCGCAACTTCAATATGGATTTCATATGACAAAAAAAGTGGTTGATTTTATTAAAATTGGTGAAGGATAATTTTGAGATAAGCAGAGGATACATTAAAGCATTGAGCACACCAAGGCTGAAGGAGAAGACAGATAGCATTATGCAAGTCTTAAGATCTATAACAAGCTTGTAGCGTAAAGGGATACAAATGGCCACATATCGGTCATAGGCCATAGACGCAAGTATGAAAAATTCTGTTCCAATGCAAAACACATAAAAAAATAGTTGTGCAAAGCATCCTGGGTAAGAGATGCGGATATCACCTGTGATAGTGATCACCATAAGCTTTGGTAAAATAACAGAAACATATATGATGTCCAGGACTGTGAGGTTACATAGAAAATAATACATGGGTGTATGCAGCTGGGGAGATAGACATACAACCGCAGTGATAAAAATATTACCAAGGACACAGAGTAGATACACTAAAAGAATACCGGCGAAAATGAATGGCTGAAGATTTTCATATTTGGTAAATGCAAGGAGATGGAATTCTTTACGTATTGAGTAGTTTTGGGCATTTTCTTTCATATTTTCTAGTAAAGTCCAAATAAATGTTCCTGGTGGATTATATTTATAGAGTATTAGTAGCAATATTTTCTTCCAATAAATAACAGGGTCAACAAAATTACCTCCAGAAACAGAACCTACAGGGTGCCCAATGAAAATCTAGCATACTGCTGAAACTGGTCTATATATGGTAAATGTGGAATTTTAACATGTACTAAGTAATGTACAGAATTTACAGATTCTCAATTCTCTCCTCATGAAAGGGAATGTGTCACCAGAAATTTATTTTTAAATAATTTTTTATTTTTTTTTAACAGATTTTTCTATATTTTAAAAAGGTGGTGGGTGACAGAAGGATACTGTCCGTGGTGAGCTTCATGTGGGAGAATAACTCCCATCCGATGCATGAGACTGTGATAGCGCTGGGCAGTACTGTCAGTGACCGACTGCTCCACCCTAAGTGTGAGAAGGAGCGCTATCGGAAGTCTTTCCTCCCCACCGCGGTTAGGCTTTACAACCAACACCGACCTAAGTGGAGATCATTACACACAGAGAACTGAAAGATCTTTAAATTGTGATATTCCTATGCTACTTTTCCTTTACCTGTACCTCTCTATCTGTACCTACTGTCACGGTAATGCCTCTACCTTGGAACGTTTTGTATTGTATTGTATTTGTATTATCTTTGCTGCTGTAACAAACTGAATTTCCCCATGGTGGGACTATTAAAGGATTATCTTATCTTATAAGTTTTGCAGTTCTATCTCTGGCCTAATAATATGCTGACATTTCCTGTTTTCTGTAGGAGATTTCTTTGCGGCCATCACCTCACTTATCAGCACCCTGATGATCGCAATTATTGTGTATATGTAGACAAGACACAGAATCTAGCAGTCACAATAGAGGATTTTA
The DNA here is from genome assembly GCA_947044405.1 of Leptodactylus fallax. Lineage (NCBI taxonomy): Eukaryota > Metazoa > Chordata > Amphibia > Anura > Leptodactylidae > Leptodactylus > Leptodactylus fallax. The sequence goes on from CAMRHE010000838.1 coordinate 267,301, forward strand.
TAGTTTATCTACTCCCCTCACTACACAATGACCTCTGTAGAAGTCACAGAGCATGCCTAGGAAACTCTTCCATAGACGTCAAGAAGGTCTGCTCCGTGTCTATGGCCCATGACTGCTCTCTAGTTACAGACTGTCTTTGTGGCAAGAATTGGACTTGCAAGATTTTTTTTCAAATATAGGAAATAACAAGGAAAACTAAAAACAACATCACCATAATATCTTTAAAAAAGTTAATAAAATGTGAATAAACAATAGCTCAATTCACTGGGAACAGGTCCAAAATATATCTTTAGAGGGGTTAGATCAGCATTTTTCAGATACAGCGCTCCCAATACCTTCATTCCAAACATAATGGAATACTGTATAATGTAACAAAGCTCTTTCTATCTGCACTCACAACCGGGGGAGTTTGCTGCATGTAGATTCATACATTCCCACTGAAGTCCATAGGAACAATATTAATATAGTATATAATCAATAAGCTTTTACTTGTGACATTTACAGACGTCAGATGTACAGAAGTAAAGATAAATAAAACATAGAAAATAAAACATTAAACCTTTATCAGAATCTTGTGTAACACAAATGTTAATATGTCTCAAAAATGCTTGTTAAAAAAGGCATTTTTGTATTCCTGCCCTGTTTAATTGTAAGAAAAGTTCTGCGTTCTGAATGAATACCATTCCATCAAATTGCCCCCTCCAAAAAAAGGAATCCGCTTATATTTAATATATGTTGTTTAATATCAAATGGTTTATATTTCCAAACAGTTTATAAAACTACATTCATTAGGGCTGGGTTCGCACCAGTGCTTGAAATCCGTTCCGGGTTTCCATCCCCAAACGCGTTTAAAAAATGCGGAAAAAAGTCCTGCAGGCAGCGCTTTTCTCTCTGCATTTTCTGCTCTTTTCGGGTGGAAACCCGAACGACCCCATTATAGTCTATGGGATCCATGGGTTTCCGCGGGTAACCGCTTTTTTAAGTGGATTACGTTTCCTCCCAAATGGAAACCCGCACGCAGGTGGGAACCTAGCGTTAATTACATCTGTTCAGTTCACATCAATGTATTATTATTAATATTCTTATTATTTATCACACATTTTTACAAAACTTATTTGCTTATACAGTGCTGGCCAAAAGTATTGGCACCCCTGCAATTCTGTCAGATAATACTCAATTTCTTCCAGAAAATGATTGCAATCACAAATGCTTTGGTAATAATATCTTCATTTAATTTGTCTTCAATGGAAACCACAAAAGAATTGTCAAAAAGCCAAATTGGATATAATTCCACACCAAACATAAAAAAGGGGGTGGACAAAAGTATTGGCACCCTTTGAAAAATCATGTGATGCTTCTCTAATTTGTGTAATTAACAGCACCTGTTACTTACCTGTGGCACATAACAGGTGGTGGCAATAACTAAATCACACTTGCAGCCAGTTGAAATGGATTAAAGTTGACTCAACCTCTGTCCTGTGTCCTTGTGTGTACCACATTGAGCATGGAGAAAAGAAAGAAGACCAAAGAACTGTCTGAGGACTTGAGACCAAAATTGTGAGGAAGCATGAGCAATCTCAAGGCTACAAGTCCATCTCCAAAGACCTGAATGTTCCTGTGTCTACCGTGCGCAGTGTCATCAAGAAGTTTAAAGCCCATGGCACTGTGGCTAACCTCCCTAGATGTGGACGGAAAAGAAAAATTGATGAGAGATTTCAACAAAAGATTGTGCGGATGGTGGCTAAAGAACCTCGACTAACATCCAAACAAGTTCTATCTGCCCTGCAGTCCGAGGGTACAACAGTGTCAACCCGTACTATCCTTCGGCGTCTGAATGAAAAGGGACTCTATGGTAGGATACCCAGGAAGACCCCACTTCTGACCCAGAGACATAAAAAAGCCAGGCTGGAGTTTGCCAAAACTTACCTGAGAAAGCCAAAAACTTTTTGGAAGAATGTTCTCTGGTCAGATGAGATAAAAGTAGAGCTTTTTAGGAAAAGGCATCAACATAGAGTTTACAGGAAAAAAAAAGAGGCCTTCAAAGAAAAGAACACGGTCCCTACAGTCAAACATGGCGGAGGTTCCCTGATGTTTTGGGGTTGCTTTGCTGCCTCTGGCACTGGACTGCTTGACCGTGTGCATGGCATTATGAAGTCTGAAGACTACCAACAAATTTTGCAGCATAATGTAGAGCCCAGTGTGAGAAAGCTGGGTCTCCCTCAGAGGTCATGGGTCTTCCAGCAGGACAATGACCCAAAACACACTTCAAAAAGCACTAGAAAATGGTTTGAGAGAAAGCACTGGAGACTTCTAAAGTGGCCAGCAATGAGTCCAGACCTGAATCCCATAGAACACCTGTGGAGAGATCTCAAAATGGCAGTTTGGAGAAGGCACCCTTCAAATCTCAGGGACCTGGAGAAATTTGCCAAAGAAGAATGGTCTAAAATTCCAGCAGAGCATTGTAAGAAACTCATTGATGGTTACCGGAAGCGGTTGTTCGCAGTTATTTTGTCTAAAGGTTGTGCTACCAAGTATTAGGCTGAGGGTGCCAATACTTTTGTCCGGCCCATTTTTGGAGTTTTGTGTAAAATGATCAATGATTTGACTTTTTTTTTCATTCTCTTTTGTGTTTTTTCATTGCAAGCAAAATAAATGAAGATCTTGTTACCAAAGCATTTGTGAATGCAATCATTTTCTGGAAGAAATTGAGTATTATCTGACAGAATTGCAGGGGTGCCAATACTTTTGGCCAGCACTGTATGCAAGTCGTACTTTTGTGTTTGTTTCCTTTTATTTGCATTATTATTATATATATATTTTATATTATATAAAAGTGTACAAATTTTTGTAGGAACTTTCTAAAATTGCAAATAGCTTTGATATATATTAACCCCTTAACGACCCAGGACGTAATAGTACGTCCTGAGTTGCATGACGATGTATGGAGAGCGCTCAGGAACTGTGCGCTCTCCATACACCGCGGGTGCCGGCTGTATAATACAGCCAGGACCCGCAGCTAACAGCAGCAATCGGTGCCTGCACCGATCGCCGCTGTTAACCCTTTAGATGCCGCGGTCAAACGCGACCGCGGCATCTAAATTGTGTAGCCGACAAGGCTTGGTTGCCATGACAGCCGGGAGCCTATTGAAGGCTCCCAGGCCTGTTATTTCAGTATAGCTATTACACGATGCCAGAGGCATCGTCTAATAGCAGTGAAGGCATTTTGCTATTCACTGCGATACAGTAGTATCGCAGTGAATAGTATGAGCGATCAGACCCCCTAGGTTTCAAGGTCCCTAGGGAGTCTGATCATACAAGTAGAAGTATAAAAAAAAAAGTTTTTAAAAGTATGTAAAAATTAAAAAAAAACACAAAAGTTCAAATCACCCCCCTTTCCCTAGATCAGATATAAAAGTAAATAAACAAAAGTAAACATAAACACATTAGGTATCCCCGCGCTCCAAAATTCCCGAACCATTAAAATATTAAAATATTTATCCCATACGGTGAACGGCGTAGCGGGGAAAAAAAAATCAAAATGGCCAAATAGCGTTTTTTTCAACACTTTATCTCCTATAAAAAATTGAATAAAAAGTGATCAAACCATCAGATCTTTCCCCAAGTGGTATCAATAAAAACGTCAAGTTGTCCCGCATAAAAAGACGCCTTATCCAGCTCCATACATGTAAATATGAAAAAGTTACAGGTGACACAATATGGCGAAGCAAATTTTGTTTTCTATTTAGCAAAGTTTTTAATTTTTTTAAAGGTATCAAAACATTACAAATACTATATAAATTTGGTATCGCCGTGTTCGTACTGACCCACAGAATACAGGTAACATGTCATTTTTTACCACACAGTGAATGGTGTAAAAATTAAACCCATATGAATTTGGCGCAAATGCAGTTTTTCTCCAATTGCACCTCATTCTGAATTTTTTTCCAGCTTCCCAGTACATTGCACAGAATATTGAATAGTGACATTACAAAGTACAATTTGTTTCGCAAACAATAAGCCATCATGTGACTCTGTGAACTGAAAAATGAAAAAGTTATGGCTCTTGGAATGTGGGGAGGGAAAAACGAAAATGCAAAAACAAAAAATGGCCCGGTCATTAAGGGGTTAAAAACATCAAACCCTATCATGATCATAGTATGTTTATTATTACTTAGCTGAAGTCATTATTATTATTATTATTACTACAGAAAGTTACATTTTAAAAGCAAAAACATTTGTTAAAATATTTTCAAATAACTATAATTTTACAAAATAATTCCATTCCTTTTAAGACTGTTTTCACATTTTAAAGGGCTGCATCAGAAAGACAATTCCTTCCTAATATGCAGCTAGTGCTATGATGGTTGCCACTGGTTCAGCTTTTCCATCTTCCCTCACCCTGATAGTTACTAGTGATGGATGAACCTCCCAAGATTCATTTTATTTCGGATTCAAGTGGCTCGGGTGCTTGAATCATTTTGGGTCGAACAAGTTTAGTTCATCCAAGACAAATCCCCAATTGTTCAGATTTCTTAAAAAGAAACAATTTCAGGGAGAATCGGTTTGTCAGCCTCTAATATTTACCAGTTTTTAATGAGACAATAAAATATCATGCTATTATACAGCTAATACTTTATAGGTCGTCTGACATGGCTGAGCTGAGACATATTTCTCCAATGCCCTGAGTTCAGAACAATAGAGCTTTAGTAATTCTTACAAGCTATCTACACTTTTATGGTCATTTCTTTTTATTAGCGACATAAAAAAAATCTTTATAATCACCAAACACCTTCCTGTAAAAAAAAAAAAAATAAAAAAAAAAATAAATAAATAATAATATATATATAAAAATATATATATATATATATATATATTTTCTAGCCATTAATACATACTGTATAATGCAATAAGAATAAATAATGACCACAATGGTGTACATACATAGTCTTTAAGCTTACAGTCTCATAAATCAATGTGATGCTGTCCGTGCAGAGGACACTGTCTAACAGCCAACACAGGGACCGTATTTCTCATCCCAAAACATGGCTGTGTGAAATGTGATTATTTCTGTAACATGTGTAAGGAATTCTGCAAACCTCATTTAGATGACTGAAACTTCTGCAATAAATCTTCTGCATGTGAACATGCCCATAGGGTAATTAAAACATGTAACAAAAAATATAATTATCAGTGTATATACAGTAATGTAATTCTGTGCATGGCTGTCACCTTCAAGTGCTGCAATGAGAAGTCACCTTCCTAAATCCTCAGCCTTATCCAGATAGCTCAGCTATAAGTAAATCTCTTTGAGCGCATCTGGGGACATTACCCCCAGCGGATCCATCTAGTATAATTGCATTTTAGTGTTGGTTTATTACATTAACCACTTGGTAGCTGTTATCTGTCTCTCTTTATAACTATAGCCAGTGGTAACCATTCTCTACTTATTCTTCTGGATCTCTCTGCAGTGTTTGATACCATTGACCTCCTCAGTATGCTCCACTCTTTTGACCTCAAGGACACTCCTCTCTTGGTTCCCTTTGTATATCGCTTACTGCTCATATTGAAATGGGTTTGTTACTAGTTTTCCAAAAATTCCAGATTCAAAGTTATGTTATACATCATGCAGTTCCCAGCGGTCCATCTGTCAGGGTGCCAGAACTTATGTATTATGGTGCTATATGGGAGGTAAAAGCCAACCACTGTTTAGTAACTTTGGCAGGGTGGCTGTTGATGGCTACATACAGTGTCCCTTCCTAAGACAAGATATCATCCTTTGACTTGAGATGTTTATTTGGTGTTCTACTCATTTTGCTAGCTCGATAGTTGATCGCTTTATTGATATGTGGAAGTTTTATGATATTAGTTGCTGATATAATGCAATATTTTGGGTTTCCCATGACAGTTATACAGTAAGTGAGATGCAGTACTGTACCTAGGTGTACCCCAGAAGGTGGGGAGTTGGGCACACTCCACGGTATAACCCCACATTGGCTTTAGAATGATATTTAGGTTATGTAAGGGGGAGTCTTCGGACCTTTTTCAGGGGAGTTTGGTAGCCTGTCCTATCTGTACCGTCTCAAAGTGAGAGTGAATGAGAGGATTGCCTGTGAGAATGTGAGTGCTGCCCATTGCCTCAAGAAAACTCCGGGAAACTGTAGACGTCCTATTGCAATATTATGATATGTATGTGAAAGGCTGTTCTACTTTTTGTAATTAATATCAATAATATACTGGTTCCTGTATATGAGTTGGGTGGTTATTTTTTGGCACCTGTACTCTGCACCATCATCACTGTAAATTGGTAATATTACAGTTTGGCATCATCCCAACAGTGACACAGCCCTCTGATGGATCATGTGTCAGAAGATTCTGTGAGTTTGGTGTTACTCCATGCCCTCACTGGTGGTAGTATTGCACCCCACATGACCACAAAGACCAATCAGTGGCCTCAGCAATCATTGGAAAGGAATCGGTGGGGTATGTGAATGATGTAATTGGTTCCTTTTTATTAGCCACTGATGTTAAATAGGGCGCTGGTCTTTCATTGGCAATGGCAAAGCACAAGACCATATGGACAGCAGTGGCAGACAACAGATCACCAGGGACAGGAGAGTATGATTTTTTTTTTTTTTTTTTTTTTAATATTACACCTCCCCCAGCCTCCTCCGTGCTTTGTTCAAATCCTAGCCAACCACTTAAAGGATGCAGCGTCTTTCCATTTTTGTATGTTTGTTGTTTACTCCCTGTCTTCCAAAAGCCACTATCTTTTCTCATCATTCGCTGTACTATTACAGCAATGTCAGGTGTTTAAATATGGCAGCCACTCAGGAGCTGAAATGCTGCCATAGCCACCGGGTCTCCGATGTATTATACAGCAGACATCGGCGACAATGCCCACACTCAGTGCCTGCACTGATCGCAAGCATTAACCTTCCTAAAGCCTCGGTCAATCATAAATAAGGCACCTTTTTAGAGTGGATACCTGGCCCCAAGAGTGAGATCCACGGCCAGCAAACAGGTACTATGACAGCCTATTGAAAATTCCCAGACTTGTCATTAGATAAATTCTATTACGGGCTGTGTAAAGTGATGAGTGAAAAAAAACAAATAAAAAAATGGCTGCCATGGGAAGGGGTTAAATTTTCCATTCATAGTGCCATATGATGGCTTATTTTTTGTGGGGAAAATTATACTTCATAATTGCACCATTTCATATTCTGTGCAAAGTAGTGGGAAGCTGAAAAAATTCTGAATGTTTTTACAGTGGTCACTTTGGAGTAAAATGATGTTACCTATATTCAGTGGGTCAGTATGACATTAGATTGCCCTTGAGCTGTCTGTTTTCCAATAGAATAACCCCAAGATTTCTAACTTGTCTTGATGGACTTGGAGGAATTCCAAGTTCAAGGAATTGCCTTGCAAACTTTGATTATTTTCCTCTGTTCCCTTTCTAGCTCTATGCTCTAATATACAAATATACATGTTTCAAATAGAAAGGAACATGTCCGTAGTGTTGTTGAGGGAATCAGTGAAACAAGAGTCCCCTTATTCTGGTCAGGAATAGTATAGAATAATTTAAGTTATCAACGTGATTCTGAGATTGTTTTTTCATGACACATTGTATGTCGTTTCAGTGGTAAATTTTGATCGATATGTTTTGTCTTTCATTAGAAAAAATAGGAAATTTGGAAAATATGCAATTTTCAAACTTTGAAATTGTATGTCTTTTATATAGAAAGTCAAACTACCGAAATTATTTCATAAATATAATTTACCATATCTCTGCTTTATGTTGCAATCAAACAACCTGCAGTAGTGACCCTTTCCCCTCACACCTTCTCCAGTCTCTGTCTCCTGCTGTCACGACTTACCTTAATTAAATATTTAACCTCTCTCTCTCTTCTGGAATTTTCCCATCCTCTTTCAAACATGCTGTCATAACCCCGCTATTGAAGAAATCCTCCCTTGACCCGTCTTGTGCTGCTAACTATCGACTTGTCTCTAACCTCCCCTTCATCTCCAAAATCTTGGAACGCTTGGTCTATTCTCGTTTAATCCGCTATCTTTCTGCTAAATCTCTTCTTGACCCCTTACAATCTGACTTCCGCACTCTGCTCTCTACTGAAACGGCCCTCACAAAAGTCTCCAATGATCTCCTTGCAGCATCCCAGAGGCTGCTGCTTTTAATTGTTTGTCTTTTGTGCCTCTGGGATTGTGTTGGTATGTTCCGTTCTATGTTTGGTAGCCTGTCCTATCTGTACTGTCTCAAAGTGAGAGTGAATGAGAGGATTGCCTGTGAGAATGTGAGTGCTGCCCATTGCCTCAAGAAAACTCCGGGAAACTGTAGACGTCCTATTGCAATATTATGATATGTATGTGAAAGGCTGTTCTACTTTTTGTAATTAATATCAATAATATACTGGTTCCTGTATATGAGTTGGGTGGTTATTTTTTGGCACCTGTACTCTGCACCATCAACACTGCAAATTGGTAATATTACAGTTTGGCATCATCCCAACAGTGACACAGCCCTCTGATGGATCATGTGTCAGAAGATTCTGTGAGTTTGGTCTTACTCCATGCCCTCACTGGTGGTAGTCTTGCACCCCATATTTCCACAAAGACCAATCAGTGGCCTCAGCAATCATTGGAAAGGAATCGGTGGGGTATGTTAGTGATGTAATTGGTTCCTTTTTATTAGCCACTGATGTTAAATAGGGCGCTGGTCTTCCATTGGCAATGGTAAAGCACAAGACCATATGGATAGCGGTGGCAGACAACAGATCACCAGGGACAGGAGAGTATGATTTTTTTTTTTTTTTTAGTTTCAATAATTTTTATTTGTGTTTCAAAATACATGTAAGAAACAATTATTGACATACATCGTTGTGTACCGTCTGATATAAAGTTGAACAGGATATATTCTTTGAATTGTACATCAATAAGATAGAAGATAAAGATTTATTACATAATAAACAATAACAATAACATCAGGGCACTTTTCTAGCGTTGGCGTGCGACATCCCAGAAATGATCCTCTCCCAATATTTCCTCCCGCTTCCGTTCCCCACCTCTCCACACCCTCTTTGAGTTCCAAGATCGGATTTTATATAATTCCGTGATTCTCAATTATGCTGCAAATCGTGAGTTAGTCCACGCGTCTCATACATTCTCAAAGCTATGATAGGAGTCATTTCCCAACGCAATTACCCTCTCGTATACATACGTATTATTAATAGTGAGCAACAAGGTGGAGTCGGACGGAGGGGTCACTGATCTCCATCTCTGCACCAACAACAATTTAGCTATAGTTAATATTTTGCACAGGAGTTTTTTATATTTGTTCAGGTCCTTGGGAATTCCAATTAATAGGATGGCTAGAGGTGAGGTATAGGGGAGGTGGAAATTAAATATTTCTGATAGCATGTCAAAGACCCTATTCCAATATCCATGAATTATGGGGCATTGTCCCAAGATATGTTGAAGAGTCCCTCTCCCTCCACATCCTCTCCAGCAATTCCCAGAAATAGAAGGGTATATCATTTGTAAAGTGGATGGAGTTCGGTACCACCTTAAGGTAATTTTCATGGCTGTTTCTATGTGAGTGCTACATTTTAAGGATGAGTGACTTAATTTAATTGCTCGTTCCCATTCGTCCGAAGTAATGGCTCTTCCCAGATCTCGCTCCCAACAACGGAATGGAGTAGATCTAGTAAAGGTTGACATTCCATCCATTTTATCGTACAGAAACCTTAATCCCCTCATCTTAGTCGACAACCAGGTGAATATAGTATTGCTGTGGGGTAATTTCGATATCGGGTTCTTAGATGCAAAGTGCCTTATTTGAGAATATTTGAGGAAGTCGCCACAGTGAATTCCATATTTCTCTATTAAATCTGTAAATGATAGAAATTGTTTGGAATCGGACTGTAAATGGGAGATTTGTGTAATCCCCTTCGATTCCCACTCCGAAATTACCAGGTCTTCTATTACCCAGGCCATCAGAGACAAAGACATCTCTGAGACTCATGACTGGGGACAAGGACTCAGGTATAAGAGTGTTCCAAAAGGGCGCCCACAAGGTATCCGCCAATTTTAAGGGATATATAAACGATTGTTCTATATGAATCCAAGGAACCAAGGTATCAGCTGATCTCCATCTAACACATTGTGTAACTAATGATGCTATGTAGTAATTCCTTACCACTGGTACTCCCAGTCCTCCCGCCTTTTTTTGTTTAAATAGGAAGCTTTTATTGACTCTGGGTCTCTTTCCATTCCATATGTATTTTGAGATCATCCTTTGCACGGTTTCAAAAAACGAAACTGGGACGGATATCGGGAGCGTGCGAAGCAGGTACAGGAGTCTAGGCAATAGTAACATCTTAAAGGCCGCTACCCGTCCTATCCAAGACACATCTATTTTGGACATTCGCTCCATCTCATCCTGCAATACTTTCAGCATGGGTGTATAATTATTTCTATATAGGGCCCCCGATGAGGGTGTCACCTGTATTCCCAGATACTGAACGCCATCGCTCCTCCAGTCAAAGTCATATGTCGACTGCAGGGATTGAAGCAAAGAGGGAGGGATATGTAAAGGTAAGGCCTGTGATTTGGCCATGTTTAGTTTATAAAACGATAAGTGTCCAAAATTGGCAATAATCTCCATAAGTCGGGGAATAGACTCTTGCGGTTTGGACAGAGTAAGAATAATATCATCTGCATATAATGATATAAGATGAGTTTTGTCTCTTATATCTATGCCACCCACCGCTGGATCCAGTCTAAGTGTTTGGGCCAGTGGTTCCATTGAGAGAACAAATATCAACGGCGACAGGGGGCACCCCTGCCTAGTCCCATTCGTTATTAAAAAGGGGTCTGACACCACCCCATTAGTGAATACTCTTGCCGATGGTGCCGAGTACAGCGCCTCAATTGCTCTTAAAATAGCTCCAGCAAACCCCATGCTCCTAAGTACCAAGAAGGCATACGACCAGGAAATGTGGTCAAACGCCTTCTCGGCGTCCAATGCGAGAATCACCGCCTCCATCGTTTTAGAATTAATGTGATGAATAATATTCAATATACGTCTAGTATTATCATATGATTGTCTCCCTTTCACGAATCCCACTTGATCATGATTTATTAGACTCGTAAGACAAGCTGCTACTCTATTTGCTATGATTTTGGCGTAAATTTTTAAGTCCGAGTTTAGTAGGGATATTGGTAGAAAGTTTTGGGGGCTGGTGGCAGGCTTGCCCGGCTTAGGCAGCGTCACCACCAGAGCCTCCTGATTTTCCCTCGGAATAGTGCTAGAATCTACCACCACTGTTAAAAAGGACAACAGCGGGTTTAGCAGAATAGGAGAAAATTTTTGTAATATTCATTAGTAAGGCCATCTGGGCCCGGAGACTTTCGAGGTGGCAGCGACTTGATTACAGACAGCAACTCTGATGGTGTGATGGGCTCATTCAAAGAGTCCAGTTGCGCTTCTGTGAGTGTGGGTAGTTGAGTACTAGCAAGAAAATGGGCTATGTCATGTTTCGCCGGGGATATCACAGAGGAGTCCTCTCTAATATTGTATAAGCCTTCATAGGAGGTTTTAAAGGCATTAGCGATGCCATTAGGATCATAGATTTTGTATGCACCTTCTATATTCTGAAGAAACGGAATTTTAGACTTTGCATGTTTTTGTTTAAGCTTGGCCGCTAAAAGCTTACCTGCCTTGTTAGATTGGGAATAATAAGTCGTTTTCATCCTTTTCAAATTTTTCTCATATGTAAACAGTAGACAGGCTGTCAGTTGGTGGCGTAATGTCACCAACTTTGCCGCATTGGAGGGGGAAGGTGATTTTTTGTTACTATTATCGATAGATTTTATTTGGTGCAATAGTCGATCAATTTCTGCTAATCTATTTTTTTTTTCTATGTGTCCTAAGCGGATAAATGTGCCTCTTATAAATGCTTTATGGGAGTTCCACAATATGTCAGGGCTAGAAGCAGAGGGAGCATTGATCAGAAAGAATTCCTTCAAATCATTCTCCAAAATTGTTTTATATTTTGGCTGTGACATTAAGAATTCATTGCACCTCCACACGTATGCTCTAGGACATTCATATTTTTCCCTTAGAGTCAGGGTTGTTGCTGCGTGATCTGACCACGTTATCTGTGAGATATCTGACTGTACGACAAGGGGAATGCTAGCTTGTTCTACTAAAAATAAATCTATTCGTGAATAGCTATTATGTACAGTAGAGTAGCAGGTGTAATCTTTTTCGGTATTATGGAGGATGCGCCAAACATCAAATAAATCGTGGCGCCATATAGCTTGCGAAAATGAAGGATGACGTGTCGCTATGCCAGAAGTAGTATCTACCACTGGGTCTGGAGCCATGTTAAAGTCTCCCATTAATACTAAGAATCCTTGCTTTCTCCGTTCCACTGCTCTCATGAGTCTTCCTAAGAATGAAACCTGTCTTTTGTTTGGGGCATATACCGATACCAGCGTGTAAGCGACATTATTAAGGATACAGACTAATATGACAAATCGCCCTCCAGGGTCAGCATAATGTGACACCATCTGAAATGCTACTGAATCCTTGATCTCAATTAGTGTCCCCCTGCGCTTGTAGGAGCAGTGAGCGTGAAATATATGTGGGTACGATGAGTGTCTAATGCGAGTGGCATCCACCTACAAAAGATGTGTTTCCTGAACTGCGAGAATGTCACAACCCTGAACTCGGGCCTCTCGCCACAAATTGGCTCTCTTTTGAGGGAAGTTCAGACTACTGACATTCATAGACATAATTTTAAGTACCATGTTGGAAATGCTTCAAAGATCTTACCATGACCACCCGCATCGGAAGTTACCAGTAGTCGCAGGAAACAGAATCGTCTCCGCCTAATGTAGTCGCGTCGCCCCTTGTGCCAGAACCAAGAAGAAAACAAACTATGGAAGCAATGAAACCAGTGGTTAAGCCACCTAAACAAAACAGAGGAAAGAAGTGTAGTACAGCGGACCAGCGGCTGTTGTAATCTTGGGGGGATAAGTTCAGCAGTCGTGGACATACGGAATCCATTTTAAGGTGAGTCTCTAGCTGTGTAGCCCTTTCGGTGGACGTCTTGGAGTTTTCGTTCGGTGCCAGCCATCAGACACGGGGCCAGGTGGTAGTTTGGGTGATGGTTCAGCGATAGGAATGTCCCATTTATTTAGCAATTTTTTGCCTTCTTCCGGAGATTTAATAACATACGTGAGGTTGTCCCGGAATAAAATCACTTGGACTGGAAATCCCCATTTGTATAGGATGTTATGTTGGCGTAAAGCTGTAGTAATAGGGATGAATTGCCTTCTCAATTGTAGTGTTGCGGCCGAAAGATCGGAGTATATGGAAATTTTGTGGTAGGGGTCAGGTAAACGGCCGTTTTTTCGTGAGGTCTGCAGTACCATCTCTTTAGTGCGGTAAAAGTGGATCTTTGCTAAGACATCTCTGGGTACGGCTTCATCCAGGTGTGAAGGCCTTGGGACTCTGTGCGCTCTATCAATAGTTAAATCCATTGTCGAGATATTTGGCATTAGCGTGCGTATCAGGTCTTGGAGGAAAGCAGTGAGATTACTCGCAGGTACGAACTCAGGAATCCCTCTAAACTTCAGATTGTTGCGCCGCGAGCGATCTTCCAGGTCTGCTACTTTAGCTTTTAGAAACGACACATCTTTTTCCACCTCATAGTGAGCATCTATAAGAGCATTGTGCGATGCAGCAAATTCCGCCATTTTAGATTCCACATGAACAGTGCGCTTCTGCAATTCTCGAAGGTCTCTATCTAGCGATTTAACCATTAAAGACATATCTGTCGTCAGTGATTTGCAGAAGGCCATGAGCATATTTTTCATAGAGGCCTCAGTAAGTAAGCTTTCAGTTGCTGGAATATCTGCAAAAAAATCGGTGGATGGCAGTATGTGCTGTGTTGCATCACTCACCTCCCCTTCTTGAGCTTCGGTGTTCTGGAGCCTGGGTTTCTGTTTGACCAGGCTAGGGGTGGGTGAGTGGGGCATCTGTGCTTTGTGTAGGCCTGTAGGCTGCATTGCGTCGGCAGGTGAAGGCCCCGGACCCACGCTCTCCCCGGCCCGCCGGGGAGAAGGCCCCGGTGCCTCTGTACCCCCGCGCTCTAACAGCTGTGGTATTGATGGTGCTGATAGAGATCTCCGCTGCGCGGAGAGAGTTAGCGCTTCCTCCGGAGGGTCTCTAGATGGCGTTGAGGCCCCGGAGATCGCTTCGGAGCGCGAACCGGCGCCATTTTGGTCCTCTCCTCCGCCATGGGGGAAATAAAAATCAGATATTTTCTGCGGCTTCACCGCAGATTTCCTCTTCCGCGGCATCCCTGGAGGTAGGAAATGTTCCTATTGCTATATGGGTTACTTTAATCCACGGGCACGTCGTTTTGTTGGTCGCTATCATAGACTCAGGCCTGGAGCTATGTAATTATGCGGCCATTCCATCCCACAGTCAGGCTCCGCCTCCCCCTTTTTTTTTTTTTTTTTTTTTTAATATTACACCTCCTCCAGCCTCCTCCATTCTTTGTTCAAATCCTAGCCAACCACTTAAAGGATGCAGCGTCTTTCAATTTTTGTATGTTTGTTGTTTACTCCCTGTCTTCCAAAAGCCACTATCTTTTCTCATCATTCGCTGTACTATTACAGCAATGTCAGGTGTTTAAATATGGCAGCCACTCAGGAGCTGAAATGCTGCCACAGCCACCGGGTCTCTGATGTATTATACAGCAGACACCCGGCGACAATGCCCACACTCAGTGCCTGCACTAATCGCAAACATTAACCTTCCTAAAGCCTCAGTCAATCATAAATAAGGCACCATTTTAGAGTGGATACCTGGCCCCACGAGTGAGATCTAGGACCAGCAAACAGGTACTATGACAGCCTATTGAAAGTTTCAAGACTTAGATAAATTAGATAAATTCTATTACGGGCTGTGTAAAGTGATGAGTGAAAAAAAAACAAATAAAAAAATGGCTGCCATGGGAAGGGGTTAAATTTTCCATTCATAGTGCCATATGATGGCTTATTTTTTGTGGGGCAAATTATACTTCATAATTGCACCATTTCATATTCTGTGCAAAGTAGTGGGAAGCTGAAAAAAATTCTGAATGTTTTTACAGTGTTCACTTTGGAGTAAAATGCTGTTACCTATATTCAGTGGGTCAGTATGACATTAGATTGCCCTTGAGCTGTCTGTTTTCCAATAGAATAACCCCAAGATTTCTAACTTGTCTTGATGGACTTGGAGGAATTCAAGGAATTGCCTTGAAAACTTTGATTATTTTCCTCTGTTCCCTTTCTAGCTCTATGCTCTAATATACAAGTACCCAAAATTGTACACAATATTTCATGTGTGGCCTTAGAATATTGACTAAAATGTTCAGGACATCTGAATGAAGAAAAAGAAGCAAATGTACCCAAACCTGTCTGACACATAAAGGACAGGCTAACTAAAGCTAGTGAAGACTTTCCATGGAGACTTCCCATGGAGGCTTCCCATGGATCCCAAATAGAAAGGAACATGTCTGTAGTGTTGTTGAGGGAAGCAGTGAAGCAAGAGTTCCCCTTATTCTGGTCAGGAATAGTATAGAATAATTTAAGTTATCAACGTGATTCTGAGATTGTTTTTTCATGACACATTGTATGTAGTTTCAGTGGTAAATTTTGGTCGATATGTTTTGTCTTTTATTATAAAAAATAGGAAATTTGGAAAAAATGAAATTTTAAAACTTTGAAATTGTATGTCTTTTATATAGAAAGTCAAACTACCAAATTTATTTCATAAATATAATTTACCATATCTCTGCTTTATGTTGCAATCAAACGACCTGCAGTAGTGACCCTTTCCCCTCACACCTTCTCCAGTCTCTGTCTCCTGCTGTCACGACTTACCTTAATTAAATATTTAACCTCTCTCTCTCTCTTCTGGAATTTTCCCATCCTCTTTCAAACATGCTGTCATAACCCCGCTATTGAAGAAATTCTCCTCTTGACCCGTCTTGTGCTGCTAACTATTGACTTGTCTCTAACCTCCCCTTCATCTCCAAAATCTTGAACGCGTGGTCTATTCTCGTTTAGTCCGCTATCTTTCTGCTAAATCTCTTCATGACCACTTACAATCTGGCTTCCGCACTCTGCTCTCTACTGAAACGGCCCTCACAAAAGTCTCCAATGATCTCCTTGCAGCATCCCAGAGGCTGCTGCTTTTAATTGTTTGTCTTTTGTGCCTCTGGGATTGTGTTGGTATGTTCCGTTCTATGTTTGTTATAGAAATGAAATGTCTGTCTCTTTAACTTTTCATTAGCGTGCTATTCTTAAAAATTATAGAAATGCATTTAGTAGAAGAAGCTTACAGCCTTCGATGATAAGGATATACACTGAGAGCAAGGCCAGACACCCAGTCTAGGGCAGCATGTCCTAGTAGACTTGTTGTTTGTTTAAAAACTTTCTGTGAGCCGTCCTTCGAAGACTCTGGAAATTAACACTGCTTACGCAAACAGCCCCCAGCACATCGCTGCGCAATTTCTCCCTTTGAATATGCAATGTAGAACAACAGGTCCCAGCCATGCTTTGCATTACATAGCTCGTAGTACTAATATACTTTGATTATTGAGATGAGTAATGAGGTGTGTCAAGACCCTCCTCCTGCCAATGGTCAATCAGGTTTACCAGTTTTCACGCATGCTCTGTTATAATTAATAATTATTTACTGTTCTGTATAAAAGCTTATGCTATGTTTTTAATAAACACAACTTGCTTAACACCGACTGAGTGTGTCAGGCTAGTTCTTTCTCTGTGAGCTCACAAGATATATATATATTTATATGGATTATAAATAATTTGGCACCACTTGACAATCAGAATTTTGAACCCAGTTTGGGTTTCGATAACAATGTTAAATGTGATTGTTACGCAACTATCCTCTGTATTTTCCCCCCTGCATTGTTCAGACCTTGCCTTGGTTAAGCCCTGGCCTATCACAGGCCACTGGGTGGGGTTGTAAGGAGACCTTGTCTCCCCGGCGACGGTTAGGTTAGTCTAGTCAGTCAAGTGTATGCAGTTAGCTGGAGAAGGTGTGCAGAGTGGTCCTGCCACCAACTTCTGGACTGAGGCATAACGGTCAGCCTACAGCCTCAAAGAGGAACAACATAAGCCCAGGCTCATCCAAAGACAGCCCTGAGCAAGGGAGAGAAGCTGTCTAAGCTGTTGGACATTTTCGGTGCCATGCCAGAAGGATCAGGAGAGGACCCTGACAGGAGTTCCACATTCAGGCGTAGTCTTCAGGTAACTAGATCCCTGTCAGGACTCCCTGTGACTCCATCCCCAGTATACCTGGCTGGGAGAGGCATGAGAGGAGGATTAGTGGTGGATTATTTTGTGGAGCCTGTAACATCCCTGGGCAACCTCCTAGAACCAAGGCTGGGGCAAATTATACTTCATAATTGCACCATTTAATATTCTGTGCAAAATAGTGGGAAGCTGAAAAAATTCTGAATGTTTTTACAGTGTTCACTTTGGAGTAAAATGATGTTACCTATATTCAGTGGGTCAGTATGACATTAGATTGCCCTTGAGCTGTCTGTTTTCCAAACAGAATAACCCCAAGATTTACAGTGCCTTGCGAAAGTATTCGGCCCCCTTGAACTTTTCAACCTTTTGCCACATTTCAGGCTTCAAACATAAAGATAAAAAATTTAAATTTTTTGGTGAAGAATCAACAAGTGGGACACAATCGTGAAGTGGAACAAAATTTATTGGCTATTTTAATCTTTTGTAAAAAATAAAAACTGAAAAGTGAGGCATGCAATATTATTCGGCCCCCTTAAGTTAATACTTTGTAGCGCCACCTTTTGCTGAGATTACAGCTGCAAGTCTCTTGGGGTATGTCTCTATCAGTTTTGCACATCGAGAGATTGAAATTCTTGCCCATTCTTCCTTGGAAAACATCTCGAGCTCAGTGAGGTTGGAAGGAGAGCGTTTGTGAACAGCAGTTTTCAGCTCTTTCCACAGATTCTCGATTGGATTCAGGTCTGGACTTTGACTTGGCCATTCTGACACCTGGATACGTTTATTTGTGAACCATTCCATTGTAGATGTTGCTTTATGTTTGGGATCATTGTCTTGTTGGAAGATAAATCTCCGTCCCAGTCTCAGGTCTTTTGCAGACTCCAACAGGTTTTCTTCCAGAATGGCTCCATCAATCTTTCTATCAATTTTAACCATCTTCCCTGTCCCTGCTGAAGAAAAGCAGGCCCAAACCATGATGCTGCCACTACCATGTTTGACAGTGGGGATGGTGTGTTCAGGGTGATGAGCTGTGTTGCTTTTACGCCAAACATATCGTTTTGCATTGTGGCCAAAAAGTTTGATTTTGGTTTCATCTGACCAGAGCACCTTCTTCCACATGTTTGGTGTGTCTCCCAGGTGGCTTGTGGCAAACTTTAAAAGAGACTTTTTATGGATATCTTTGAGAAATGGCTTTCTTCTTGCCACTCTTCCATAAAGGCCAGATTTGTGGAGTGTACGACTGATTGTTGTCCTATGGACAGACTCTCCCACCTCAGCTGTAGATCTCTGCAGTTCATCCAGAGTGATCATGGGCCTCTTGGCTGCATCTCTGATCAGTCTTCTTCTTGTTTGAGATGAAAGTTTAGAGGAACGGCCGGGTCTTGGTAGATTTGCATTGGTCTGATACTCCTTCCATTTCAATATGATCGCTTGCACAGTGCTCCTTGGGATGTTTAAAGTTTGGGAAATCTTTTTGTATCCAAATCCGGCTTTAAACTTCTCCACAACAGTATCACGGACCTGCCTGGTGTGTTCCTTGGTCTTCATGATGCTCTCTGCGCTTTAAACAGAACCCTGAGACTATCACAGAGCAGGTGCATTTATACGGAGACTTGATTACACACAGGTGGATTATATTTATCATCATCAATCATTTAGGACAACATTGGATCATTCAGAGATCCTCACTGAACTTCTGGAGTGAGTTTGCTGCACTGAAAGTAAAGGGGCTGAATAATATTGCACGCCCCACTTTTCAGTTTTTTATTTTTTACAAAAGTTTAAAATAACCAATAAATTTCGTTCCACTTCACAATTGTCCCACTGTTGTTGATTCCTCACCAAAAAATTTAAATTTTATATCCTTATGTTTAAAGCCTGAAATGTGGCAAAAGGTTGAAAAGTTCAAGGGGGCCGAATACTTTCGCAAGGCACTGTATAACTTGTCTTGATGGACTTGGAGGAATTCCAAATTCAAGGAATTGCCTTGAAAACTTTGATTATTTTCCTCTGTTCCCTTTCTAACTCTATGCTCTAATATACAAGTACCCAAAATTGTACACAGTATTTCATGTGTGGCCTTAGAATGTTGTCTAAAATGTTCAGGACATCTGAATGAAGAAAAAGAAGCAGATGTACCCAAACCTGTCTGACACATAAAGGACAGGCTAACTAAAGTTAGTGAAGACTTATGGAGGCTTCCCATAGATCCCAAATAGAAAGGAAGATGTCCGTAGTGTTGTTGAGGGAAGCAGTGAAACAAGAGTCCCCTGGTCAGGAATAGTATAGAATAATTTAAGTTATCAACATGATTCTGAGATTGTTTTTTCATGACACATTGTATGTCGTTTTAGTGGTAAATTTTGGTCGATATGTTTTATCTTTCATTAGAAAAAAAAAAGGAAATTTGGAAAAAATGCAATTTTCAAACTTTGAAATTGCATGTCTTTTATATAGAAAGTCAAACTACCGAAATTATTTCATAAATATAATTTACCATATCTCTGCTTTATGTTGCAATCCAACGACCTGCAGTAGTGACCCTTTCCCCTCACACCTTCTCCAGTCTCTGTCTCCTGCTGTCACGACTTACCTTATGTAATATTTACCTCTCCCCTCTGCTTTTCCCATCCCTTTCAAACATGCTGTCATAACCCCGCTATTGAAGAAATCCTCCCTAGACCCATCTTGTGCTGCTAACTATTGACTTGTCTCTATCCTCCCCTTCATCTCCAAAATCTTGAAACGCATGGTCTATTCTCGTTTGATCCTCTATCTTTCTGCTAAATCTCTTCTTGACCCCTTACAATCTGGCTTCCGCACTCTGCTCTCTACTGAAACGGCTCTCACAAAAGTCTCCAATGATCTCCTTGCAGCATCCCAGAGGCTGCTGCTTTTAATTGTTCTAAGATGTGATCAGTCTTAGAACGCCTCAAACGGCTTTGAAGCCTGTCCTCAAACAGCGCTACATAAAACAACTGCAGCCCACCTTGAGCTGCTGAAGATCCAATAGCAATTCCCCAACCTGAAATGCCCTATAAAAGACCAAAGCAAAAGCTGCCTAAAACAATAACACCTCATAAGAAGAAACACAAAGAGAAGGTAAGCACGCGAACAAATGACCCAACAAAGAGAAAGCCAACTCATGAAAGTACCAGCAACAAACAATCCTCATCAGAACCCAGAGACCAACGGGACGTGATGTGCCATCACACACACTCAACTCCAAACAACGCAGCACTAAATGATGCAAACAAGATACCACATGGGGGCAATTTCGCAGACTGCAAGTTGATAACAAATACGACCGTACTATAGTGACAATGACAACTCACACACCAATTATGAAGGCAAGTGCCCCAAACCATCCGAAACCCAGGAAGCCGGCCACTCCCAGGCACACCATTTACTGCAGAAGTAGGCCAAACCCACTGACCCCGCCACATCAGTGTACAAATCCAGAGCCTGGCTAGAGACCACTGACTGAAACTACAAAAAAGACTGCCCTCACCTCTGCCATAAGCCACACAAAGTGATGAGGCGCTTGCAACCCAGCCACCAGCACTGCCAAACGCCTACAAAAACTGTGCCCATGAACATAATGCTGCACAAAAATTTTTACAGTGACTACACATCACACAGCCCCGCTTTACACAACTCTTGAAACGACCAAATGGTCAGCCGCAAGTCCAATACTTTATCCTCTGGAATCCAAAACTTCATCAACTCAGAATCTCAATATCCAGGAACTTCAAAGCAACCTTCTGTTTTATCTGGCACAAGCGAAACCCCAAATAAACCAGCGACATGCTCAGCCATGCGCAGCAACATCAAACAATCCAACAAACTGGTTGTACCCACATATTTAAAAATAAATAAATAGCAAAAATAAAGAAAAATCGACAAGGTAGTGGATGATGGGGGACTGACCAGAGATGTCCCTCACCACCCACTCCAGGAATAAGATAAATGCCTCAAAATAGACACACGAGATGGAGCAGCCCATTAGCAAACAACAATCAACAAAAAACTGCCCCTCCCACATGCACCCAAACAGAAGGAAGCTCTCTGGATGAACTGGCAGCAACCAGAACGCTGACTCATTGTCAGTTTTAGCCATGAGCGCCCTTGGACCCGCTCTCCGAACCAGCTCAACTACCCAATCAAAAGACGTGTACAATACTGACGACAAAGACAGGTCTATGTCATCATCAACTGACACCCCAGTTGGGAATGAGAGGTGGTGAATGAGACGGAACTTGTTAGGCTCTTGGTCACCCAGCATAGTGATCCGCAAGTGAGGCCAAGGCGGTGCCGAAAAAGAACCTGCCATCCAACCAAGTTCCACCTCCTTCAACAATTTATCCTGTACAACATTTGAGTGATGCCTAGCTGACTTGAGGTTACATGGCCGAAAACTGGTACCTCCACAATCAAAAAGGGTACATATTTAGAAAAGGAAGCATTGTCTCAACTGTCATCGGTGTTATCCCTGTTTTCAACAACCGTCCCAGCTTTGCCCTTTCTTAGCTTAACACTTGGCGAGGCCATGATTCCCTCTGCCACCTGAACATCCGTGTTTGCACTGCCCTTTGTTGTATTGCCAGCAATATCCCCTATGCTGGGATGCCAAGAATCCAGCTATCGGGCTACAAACCCTGGAGCCCCCACTAAAAGACTGAGAAGTAGGCACCACATACAGTGCCTTGCGAAAGTATTCGGCCCCCTTGAACTTTTCAACCTTTTGCCACATTTCAGGCTTCAAACATAAAGATAAAAAATGTAAATTTTTTTGGTGAAGAATCAACAACAAGTGGGACACAATCGTGAAGTGGAACAAAATTTAGTGGTTATTTTAATCTTTTGTAAAAAATAAAAAACTGAAAAGTGAGGCGTGCAATATTATTCAGCCCCCTTAAGTTAATACTTTGTAGACCCACCTTTTGCTGCGATTACAGCTGCAAGTTGCTTGGGGTATGTCTCTAATCAGTTTTGCACATCGAGAGATTGAAATTCTTGCCCATTCTTCCTTGGAAAACAGCTCGAGCTCAGTGAGGTTGGAAGGAGAGCGTTTGTGAACAGCAGTTTTCAGCTCTTTCCACAGATTCTCGATTGGATTCAGGTCTGGACTTTGACTTGGCCATTCTGACACCTGGATACGTTTATTTGTGAACCATTCCATTGTAGATTTTGCTTTATGTTTGGGATCATTGTCTTGTTGGAAGATAAATCTCCGTCCCAGTCTCAGGTCTTTTGCAGACTCCAACAGGTTTTCTTCCAGAATGGTCTTGTATTTGGCTCCATCAATCTTCCCATCAATTTTAACCATCTTCCCTGTCCCTGCTGAAGAAAAGCAGGCCCAAACCATGATGCTGCCACCACCATGTTTGACAGTGGGGATGGTGTGTTCAGGGTGATGAGCTGTGCTGCTTTTACGCCAAACATATCATTTTGCATTGTGGCCAAAAAGTTCGATTTTGGTTTCATCTGACCAGAGCACCTTCTTCCACATGTTTGGTGTGTCTCCCAGATGGCTTGTGGCAAACTTTAAACGAGACTTCTTATGGATATCTTTGAGAAATGGCTTTCTTCTTGCCACTCTTCCATAAAGGCCAGATTTGTGCAGTGTACGACTGATTGTTGTCCTATGGTCAGACTCTCCCACCTCAGCTGTAGATCTCTACAGTTCATCCAGAGTGATCATGGGCCTCTTGGCTGCATCTCTGATCAGTCTTCTCCTTGTTTGAGATGAAAGTTTAGAGGGACGGCCGGGTCTTGGTAGATTTGCAGTGGTCTGATACTCCTTCCATTTCAATATGATCGCTTGCACAGTGCTCCTTGGGATGTTTAAAGTTTTGGAAATATTTTTGTATCCAAATCCGGCTTTAAACTTCTCCACAACAGTATCACGGACCTGCCTGGTGTGTTCCTTGGTCTTCATGATGCTCTCTGTGCTTTAAACAGAACCCTGAGAGTATCACAGAGCAGGTGCATTTATACGGAGACTTGATTACACACAGGTGGATTATATTTATCATCATCAGTCATTTAGGACAACATTGGATCATTCAGAGATCCTCACTGAACTTCTGGAGTGAGTTTGTTGCACTGAAAGTAAAGGGGCCGAATAATATTGCACGCCACACTTTTCAGTTTTTTATTTTTTACAAAAGTTTAAAA
The DNA here is from genome assembly GCA_947044405.1 of Leptodactylus fallax. Classification (NCBI taxonomy): domain Eukaryota; kingdom Metazoa; phylum Chordata; class Amphibia; order Anura; family Leptodactylidae; genus Leptodactylus; species Leptodactylus fallax. The sequence goes on from CAMRHE010000838.1 coordinate 290,827, forward strand.
TAGCCAATAAATTTCGTTCCACTTCACAATTGTGTCCCACTTGTTGTTGATTCTTCACCAAAAAAAAAAAAAAATTTTATATCCTTATGTTTGAAGCCTGAAATGTGGCAAAAGGTTGAAAAGTTCAAGGGGGCCGAATACTTTCGCATGGCACTGTAAGATACATCCACAAGGATATGTCCTTATGATTCCCACTGCTTTCCGCTGCCATTGTAGCAAAGCCACACAAACCCCTCACACACACAGTGAGCCTTCCCCACCACATCCATGCAATGAAAAGAGCTGAACAATGCTCGGGCTCCTCTTCCCCAATCACACTTGCTAATATGGCAAATGCCTGCAGCCAATTAGCAAACATCATGGGAATCAACCTTATCAAGGGGCAACAAAAAAAAAGAATTTTTACATACTTCCCCTTCCAGATTTTTCCCCGATGTCCTGCTTAAGATGAATACCAACAGTGATCTCAAAGCATACATACACCTCTCCCTTCGCCCACAATTTCCTCTGCCGTCTCCTTTTCATTAGGCTTGGTCACCACCAAAGAACCAACACCAGGAAGGCCACCATCCCTATCTGCTGGCGTCTCCCCAGCACCAACCTCTGCCACGTTGGGCACCTATGCCACTACTGGTCGCGCAACCCCAGTCCCTAACTTCTTCCCTAGGCAACAGCTGTTCCCACACTTCAAAACCTGTTACACCAGCCTCCGAACCAACAGCACCGTGAACCATCACTGGCCCTACAGACCCCACTCCATTACTCACAGAGCCCACCCCAGCAGAAGCAGAGAAGGAAGACCCCAGCATCTCACTTAGCTGCACCATGTGACCCCCCAGATCAGCCACTGTAGGTCCAAAACCCCCCAGAAACTGGTTCCACTGTCATCTTCTTGGCACTCACCATTTTGAGGCCCAAGCCCTGCCGACGCACCACAGAAATCCTGGCCTCATCGGAAGTGCAGGCCGCACCACTTCCAGAACTAAAAGAGGCTGCACAGCACCAGTGACCAGGCCGCCCCGGTCCGTCTATCCTCACTGGATGCCGGGTGCGCCTTATGGCATGAGCCCAGAAGGCCGCTGCACTGCTCCGGACACGAGGTAAAGAGGAAGGAGGGAAAAGCTAATCAGACTCTCCCACCCGGGCGCAACAGCCTTTGCAAGGATTCCTCCTGGACCCTGGGCAGGCCACGGCAGAGCTAGGCGAAGCCTGAGGGTCCCTCCTGGGGCTCCTAGATTGCCGTCTAGTTGCCCATCCCCAGTCAGGTGAAAAGCATGTCAGCAGCAGAGACCCCCAAGTGTGAGAGAAGGTGTGGGGGGAAGCGGACCCCTCACAAGGTACGCTTCCAGCAGCCACTCCTCCTGCAACCGGCCGTTGTGTATAGCCACCACCAACAGTACCAACGCCATTAAAGCTTCCAGGTCTGCCATCACAGGTGAGAAGACACGTTGCGCCCTTGATCTAATACGAGAATGAGGCCTCCCCTTTACTGCTCTCACTTTTATTACCTCTGACCCCTCCTATCTTTTTCTCGCTCGTGCTTTCCCTGACTTTAACCCCTTCATTTCCCTAGCCTCTCCCCTGTCATGCCTGTCTATTCTTTAGTGCCTAGGGCCTTCTCTTATGTTGTGAAATATGTTACTGAATATAACATTATATATGGCATGTTTAACTTCCTCATTCCTTAAACTATAAATCAAGGGATTCAGTGTAGGTGTCACTGCAAGGTAAAGGATGGAAAACACTTGGTCATATTCCTCCGAATGATTTGATGGAGGTATCATATACATACAAAGTAAGGTCCCAAAAAATATTAGAAGGATGGTAAGGTGAGAAGTACAAGTTGAGAAAGTTTTTCTCCTTTGACCAATGGAACTTAAGCCTAGAATTTTTACTAAAATTTTACTGTACGACATCAAAATAAGCAAGAGAGGACATAATCCAACCAAAGCCTCCACCAATATCATTGTCTGAAATTCATAGATATCACCACAAGAAATCTTTGTCAATGTTTTAACATCACAAAATATCTGCTTGATGTGTGTGGATCTGCAAAAGGACAGACGTGATACAAATATTGTAACAAAAAGTGAATTGGAAAATCCAAAGGCCCAGCACCCGGCTACAAGCACAATGCACTTTCTCTTCTGCATGAGTAGCATGTAATGTAACGGAAAGCAGATTGCAAGATACCGATCATAAGACATCATGGTCAACAACCAAACTTCTGTGCAAGCAAAGGAAGTGAAAAAGTACATTTGTGTGAAGCAAGCAGTAAATGAAATCCTGTTATTTCCAGTAATAATGATGTCCATTAGTTTCGGAAGCGCCACTGAACTGTACAGGACGTCTACAAGGGAAAGGTTACTTAGGAAAAAATACATTGGTTTTTGCAGATTAAGATCCATGAAGAGTATCACAATTATTACCATGTTCCAAAGGAGACATATAAGATAGAGACAGAGAAATGTGGGGAATAAAAAGAATTTTTGACCAAAAACTTTTGAAAATGCTACAATATAGAAGTCAATAACATCTGTCATATTCTCCATCAAAGAAAATTAGATTGAAGACTACGCCAAACATCTAGTATATCTCTTGGGGTTCCTTGGAATCTAGTCAGAAGTTCCATCAAGTACAGTAGGGTTAAGGGCCATTTTTAGGTATTTTTCAAAGGGGAATACCTTTGCCAGTGGTTCCCCTGGAGGTAAAAAGGATTAGATTACTGTTGAAGTAGATACAAAAAAAAAAAAACATACCATGCAGAGAATTTATCAAACATTTTACACTCGCTGTAAAATGTATGCCAAATGGTTCAAATTTCAGCATGCAGAAATTTTTGATGCAAACTTTGCCACTTTTGGTGCATCTGTGCCCTGCATTTTCCAATAAGCAGGCATGCTGGGGTCAGGGCTTGTTTGGGGGGGTGTGGGGGGTGGGGGGGCATTGATTCCTGCAACCCTGCATGTGTTTAAAATTAACACCTATAACTAAAATTTGATATTCTGGCACAAAGAAGACAGGAGATGAGCCCAATTTATTTTCTTAATTAATATATTAGACACATCTTACTCCATGGCTACAACAGGAATAGGAAATATATAGGAATGCATTTTCAGATTTCTAAGAAACTGTTCACATCTGCCAGACTTTTTCTTAATGTTTCTGCCTCAGAAGTCAAAATAAAATAAAGCACATTTGGCATTACTCCACATGGCAGGGGCCATGTACAATACGGTCTACCCTCCCTCTCCTATCCATTATTACTACTACCTGATTCTTGTCATGTAATTCTGCCAGAAGTAACTGTTATATAGCAAAAGTGAACATAATATAGGAAATCTAGGGATACTAAAAAGATCCCTGACACAGATAAGGACAAGCACAATAAGGAAAACTGCTTACTGTCATAAGAAATAACACAAGCAGCTAGTCAGAAGTATATAGAAGTACATAGAATCTCCATACACTTTCTGTGAGCCGTCAGAAGGTGCAGACTCCTCTCTGAACAATGTACCGGCAGGGAAATCTGTGTGGAAATAAGTGAAGAGGCTGTGAAGAGACCTGACCCTCCTGCTCCACTCATTGTGTTCCCATCTTCAGCCTGGTGATTTCTAAAGATGGAACTTCCCTAGTAATAGGGAGTGAACAGCAATTAGCAAGACAGAAGGAACCTAATGATAAGAAATTTAGAGATGTTTTTCAGGCAGAAAACAGCAACATTTTTAGAGACTAAGTTGTGTGAAACGACAGAGACCATTTAATACAATGTATTAGATTATAAATATAATACAAAAACAAATTTTCACCCAACACTAATTAAAATATGTAATATCAGATTAAATCCATGATACTAGAAAACATAAAGAAAAGTAGAATATATAAAGGTTTGTTGGGTGTTTTCTAGCATTTTTCATAAAATTGTGCACAAATCAGGCAATAAGTTTCATTTTCGCATAAACATTTGCAAAGTTTCTACATATTATCATCAATCATTTGCTATTTTTTTGTTAATATTTACATATTAAAAATATATTAAAGCTAAAATAATATTTTTTATTCACCCTAAAAAGTGCCCACCTATTGCTGTATGAAGGATCTTACACTGGATTTACAGAATTTCTCCTCTACATATAAATAGTCATGATTATTTCAGGCTATTGTTCTCTTGAGAAGCCATCAGAATATTCTTTATAGACATGTGTTTGTCTTTCAGTAATGATTGGTAATATCTAATTGGCAATTAATGCTGTTAATACATTTAAGTAAAATTACATTCTACAGTAATGCTTGAAAGTTTGTGAACCCTTCAGAATTTTTTATATTTCTACATGAATTTGACCTAAAATGACATCAGATTTTTACACAAGTCCTAATAATAGATAAAGAGAACAAAATCAAACAAATGGGTCAAAAATATTAGACTTGGTCATTTCTTTCTAAGGTGTGAGGCCTTATTCACACGTCCACATCTGCGGTCTTTGCATTTGCAGTTGATCTGTTTTTCACATTTGTGAAATGAAAATCAATTTTATTTTTCATTTTCTGTATTTCGAATGTCTTTGGGTCTATGAAAGTTTTAGTAGTTTAAGTTATGCATTCCTCAACGATCTTGGATTGTCTATGAGTGAGGTACTTGTGGAAATGACAGTCCCCAAAAATGTTTTATATAAATCCACAGCAATCTCAATCAATGCAAAAAAGTGTAAAATTTATTCAACATATATCCAACAGTTTCTCACAAAAACAGTTAGTATTGCAGCATCACAAGTAGTTAATGTTGTAGGTAGTGGTAGACAGACATGTCCAAATGGACGTTCGGTCCTAAATTGGACCTTTTTCAACAGGACATCATGTCTGTGTGAGATGGTCTACTCATTGCTGCCAGATATAAAACATTTTTGGGTCCATGAAAAATGGAGAATGCACAGATGTCATCTGTTTTTTGTTTTTTTTTCATGGACCCATAGACTTTCATTGATGTGATGCATCCATGATGTTGTGCAAAAAAAAAAAAAAAATGCGGACGTCATATGTATATGATTTGTGGATGTGTAAATAAGGCCTGAATGGGCAAACTGGTTTATTGAATGAACAGGTACAGTATCTATCAATGACTGATTTTAACAGTTTGTTTCTACAGATTTCTGGAGGACCTCAGAAGAATTGTTGATGCTCATGCTGGAAAAGGTTGCAAAACCATATCTAAAGCGTTTGGAATCCACCAATTCACAGTCAGATATGTTGTGTACAAATGTATGAATTTCAAGACCATTATTACCCTCCCCAGGAGTGGTCAACCAACAAAGATCACATCATGAGCAAGGAATATAATAGTCCACCAGGTCACAAAGGAACTCAAGGTAACCAATAAACAACTAAAGACCTTTCTTACGTTAGCAAAAGTTAATGTTCATGAGTCAACCATTAGAAGGACACTGAACAATAATGGTGTGCATGGAAGGATTGCAAGAACAAAGCCACTGATCACCAAAAAGAACATTGCTATTCCTCGGCAGTTTGTGAAAGGTCACCAGGACAAACCAGAAGGCTATTGGAACTATGTTTTGTAGACAGATGAGACCAAAATAGAACTTTCTATTTATGTTTAATCAAGCTTTATTGAGAAAAAGAAAGTCACAATAGCAGTTAAAGAAAAACAATGACTGCATAATCAAAAAATATTAGATAAGCACTCATCGGAATCCATGACATATTACATAAAAAAATGTTGCAGACCAAAACTCAGGCTTTATCATGATACAGAATGAAAAAATTGGAAATCAGGGGTGTGAGGTGTGAGAGGAAAAATGAAAGGGGGAAGGGTAAGAGATGGAGAGAAGAAAGAGAGGGGAAGAAACAAAAAAGAGAGAGGGGTTGAGCCTCCAGTCTACAACAGATCAAATTACTGAGCACAAAATTGACAGTGATGCCCTGGTCTTTGGCTAAGAGTTCCTCCATACACATTAGATTATTTAACTCCTAGGCCCACTTGATAATGCAGGGAGTTACAGGGAATCTCCAATGACGAGGATTCACAGCACAGGCCACAGCCAATACAAATTGGAGAATTAATTTTCTCAGGTTCTGGAGTATGGAAAGTAGGACCATTTGTGATGAGTTCTGCAAACAGGAACCACTGATGGAATGGTATATCTCAAAGGCATGCTCCCAAGAGGAATGGATGATAGGAAGCTCCACCAAATGTGAAACATAATGCCCCTCTCAGAGAGGTCTTGCTAACGTGTGTCCAGGGCCCTGGGAGCAAGCAAGTGGATCATTACTGGGAATTGGTACCAATGGAAGAGGATTGTATAGTTAGTTTCTTGCACCCTACAGACTATTCTCATAGAGTGGGTCTGGATGCATGCCTTTTCCATGTTGGGGGGTGGCCAGAAGCTCGAGGAGTTCTACAGCCAAGCTTTTTGGATTATATGAGAAGCATTATCTTAAAGAACTGAATTTTATCAGCAAATTCTAAAGGAAAATGTTAGGACATCTGTATATGAGTATAATCTCAAGAGAATGTGGGTCCTGCAGCAAGACAATGAGCCTAACCATACCAGTCATTTTACCAAACAATGGTTAACCCCTTAAAGACACAGCCAAAAACTGCCTTAAGGACCAGGCCCCATTTTTCAAAACTAACGTGTCAATTTATATGGCTATACCTTTGAGAAGCTTTAACTTAACCAAGTAATTTTGAAAAAGGTTTTTTGTGACACATTATACTACATATTAGTGGTAAACATTGATCAATATTTTTGTATTTATAAAAAATAGGAAATTTGATAAAAATTTAGATAAATTTGCATTTTCCAAAATGTGAAATATTCTGCATTTCAGACAGTCATGCCACCCAAATACATTATAAATATTATCTACCATATCTCTGCTTTATATTGGCATCATCTTTTAATCATCCTTCAATTTTAGATGTTAGAAGGCTTACAAATGTAACTGCGATTTTTCAGAAAATTGCTCAAATTAATTTGTTAAGGACCACTTCAATTCTGAAGGGTATTTTTAAAGGTCTATATATTAGAACTCCCCCCATAAATCACCCCATTTTCAAAACCATATTTGGGAAGTTTGTTAACCCTTTAAGCATTTAACGGGAATTAAAACAATATGGAGGTGAAATTTAGACATTTCATTTTTTTCAATGCATTCCACAGTTTGTTATAAAATTTTTCCCAAGCACAGATATATCCCACATGTGGATGTAAACTGATGTTTGGACACACAGCTGCGCAAAGAAGGAGCAACACTGGGTGTTTGAAAAGCAGATTTTGCTAAAATAGTTTTCAGGTGCCATGTTTCATGTACAGAGCCTCTAGAGTAATAATACAATGTAAAACATCCAAAAGTGACCCCGTTTTGGAAACTGCACCACTCACAGTACATATCAAGGGGTATAGTAAGCATTCTGATCCCATAGCTGTTTTAAAGATTTTATTAACATTGGGATGTGTAAATGAAAAATTACTAAAACGTCACTTTATGAGTTTTCCTTTAAACAAGGGGTTAAATGAGACAAAGCTCCCCACAGTTTGTTAAACAATTGCTCATGAACAGGGCAGTGTTCAGAAGGGAAAGAGAAAGAAGTTACCCCTTTTTGAAGGGGCAATTTTAGGATCTTTGCAAATGTGACATGGTGTACAAAAAACAGTAGTCTAAATCTGCACTCCAAAAGCACATCGCGCTCCTTCACATTTGCACCCTGCTGTGCGCCTAAACAGCAGTTTATGCCCACATGTATGATGCTGTTGTGCCTAGGATTACATACTTAACAATGTCATTTGTGGGTATAAACTGCTGTTTGGGCACACAGCTGTGCATAGAAAGGAAGGATCACCATTTTGGGCTTTGGAGCACAGTTTTGTTTTTTTTCATGCCACGTTTTCAGAGCCACTGAATTACCATAAAGTGGAATCCACAGACACGTGACCCCACTTTGGGAACTACACCCCTCAAGGGATTATTTATCAAGCATTTTGAGTGTTGCACTAATTTAGTTTCCAGAAATGAACATGTAATTTTTCCAGAGATTCGCCATCTCAGTGCCCAATATGTTTCACCTAGCTTGTGTCAGAAGAGACACACACTCCAAAAACTGTTAAGCAGTGCGACAACTCGAGGGTTATTTTAGCTCACTGGATCGCCATCTCTTCATCAAGGTGGTTGGCACGTCAGAAACCTCCAATAAATTCTCCTTCCACACAGTGAATTTGGTTCAGCACTGACCTCAGCCAGCTTTATTCTTCTGTTTTCACAGCACAACAGCCTGTACATCACAGCACAAAATAAATCCTCAGCCCTTTGGCTACTAGCTAACACATTCAGTGTCCCTCACTATGACACCCTGGGTCTACTACCCAGTAACTCCACAAACACAGTGATTCTCACCAACTCACGTGGTTCTGGCTCCCACAATTCCTAGCACAGCCTGTCTTCCCCAGACAAGGAGCATTATGGGAAGGTTTTATGGTAAGGGTTGTCACCTTATTTGTAGAGCCCCTCCTACCTGGCTGCTCATTAACCTTATTAATAACCCGCTTAAAGCACTGGGTGTTTCATTTGGAAACCAATTAAAACACCCAGATTTAGATGTTTAATATCTGGATGCTATGTCATGTTTGCAGAACCACTGAGGGAAGTGGACTACCCTAGGGTGTGACCCCATTTTGAAAACTAACCCCATTTTGAAATTAAAGAATTTATCAAGGGGTGTAGTGAGGATTAGTATCCTAGATGTGAATACACAGCGGATGGTGAAAAATGAATATGTAAGCTGTACAGAGTACATTGGGAACATCAAATTCCCAGTAGTTCCTATGATTGGGGGGTCACTCTGGGGCTCATTTCTGGTGGTGTCTTTTCACTTGCAAGCTCTAAATCTATGGTGTACCCTGATATATGCTCACACAGTTCATACATTCCCTTCTTGTCGAAGCTAGATTTGTTTTAATGATTTGGCGCTTTCGGGGCTTTTTTGTCTTCACGTTGTGCTATATATTGTCTTTATTTTTTCAGTTATGTAGTCATATGAGGGTTTGTTTTTTGCGGGATGAGATGCATTTTGTAATGACAGTATCTAGTGGGTGGGATAATTGTGCAATGCCTCCTACCCGTTGAAGTGCCAGTTATCACCACTTGTCACCAAGTGAGAGAGACCAAATACTTGAACTGTGAGACCTTGGTTTATCATTGTTATAGATGGCTATGCACCAAAGCTGAGGTGTCAACACTGTTCCGTGTTGGATGTTCTGGTGCTTGGAAAAACAACAAACTGGAAATGACAGCAAGAGGTGCTTGGAGGTGAACCCCTGCATGGACAGATTGTCTCATTGGAAGAATGGCGGATAGTATTCCATTCTGTACTGGATATGAAATTAGACATTACATCACAAACCTAGGGCAACAAACAGAGTCAACATAAAACATCAGAAGGTGCTTGCATACCATTTTGCTATAATCCTGAAGCCAATCTATAGGTGACCTCATGCCAAACTCTTAAAGGCTATCATATTGCAAAGCAAGATGTCAATGGAGGCTGGAATGAATGTCTATCCTCTTCAGAGATGAGATCTGCTTTTGTCTCGGATGCAATCAATGATAGCCAGATATTGGTCTGGAAACCACAAGAACAAAACCATGAAGAGGTCTTCACAAGGGAATGTCATGCCAGGATTAGGATGTGGTGTTATAATGTATGGTAACTGTACCTCTCTACTCTTCATTTCAACGTTACATTTATTTCATCATGGCACCACTAATATGGCCATTTCTTCAGTGCCCCAGGAGCCATTTTTAAATATGGCAGCGCCAAGTAGTCTGCATGTCCTATATCTGCTACCATGGCCTGCAGTGTCTTTGGACTTGCTTCCCATTGAGCACATCTGGGATGTCATTGGTCAGCTATTGCACAGGGAGCTGCCAGCGGACAATCTTGATGATTTGAGTGCCCGGATGCATTCATCATGGTGTAACATTCCTCAAACAACCATAAATAACCTTGTTGATAGCATGCCAGTGCATGTATTTCTGTGTGTGGCACATATACTCAATACTGAATAAATCGAGATTTTTTAAATATTTTAATTCCATTTTTTATCATCTTCATATCAATAATATGTCAACCCATTCTGTGATTTACATAATTCCAAGACTTTTCCTTCTTGGTGTTGCAATTTTAATGTTGAGGAACATGTTATGATATTATTTATATCTTTTGTGAAATATGTTACTGAATAAAAAATTATATATGGCGGTTTTAACTTCCTCATTCCTTAAACTGTAAATCAGAGGATTCAGTGTAGGTGTCACGCCTAGGTAAATGATGGAAAATACTTGGTCCAGTTCCTCCGAGTGATATGACGGTGGTATCATATACATACACAGTACGGTTCCAAAAAATATTAGAAGGATGGTAAGGTGAGAGGCACAAGTGGAGAAAGTTTTTTTTCTCTGACCAATGGAACTTAAGCCAAGAATATTCACTAAAATTTTACTATAGGATATCAAAATAAGCGTGAAAGGATATAAACCAAACAAAGCTTGCACCAATATTATAATTTGTAACTTGTAGAAATCACCACAAGAAATCTTTGTCATTGTTTTAATGTCACAAAATATCTGCTTGATGTGTCTGGATCTGCAGAAGGACAGATGTGATACATACACTGTAAGAAAAAGTGAATTGCTAAATCCAAAGGTCCAGCACCCGGCTACAAGTAGGGCACATTTTCTCTTCTGCATGAGTAACATGTAATGTAATGGAAAGCAGATAGCAACATAGCGATCATAAGACATTGTAGTCAACAACCAAACTTCTGTGCAAACAAAGGAATTGAAAAAGAACATTTGTGTCAAACAAGAAGTAAATGAAACCCGGTTATTTCCAGTAATAATGATGTCCATTAGTTTTGGAAGAGCAACTGAACTGTACAGGACGTCTACGAGGGAGAGGTTACGTAGGAAAAAATACATTGGTTTCTGTAGATGACGATCTATAAAGAGTATTGCAATTATTAAGATGTTCCAAAGTAGACATATGAGGTAGAGTAAGAAAAACGTGGGAAATAAAAATAATTTTTTACGAAAAATTGTTGAAAATGCTACAATATAGAAGTCGGAAAACATCCAAAAGAGGGTTGTCAATAACATTATTAAAATACTTATTTTCCACCATAATTTGAAAATAAATTCTTAAAAAATCAGACAATGTGATTTTCTGGATTTGTTTTCTCATTTTGTCTCTCATAGTTGAGGTCTACCTATGATGTCAATTACAGGCCTCTCTCATCTTTTTAAGTGGGAGAACTTGCACAATTGGTGGCTGACTAAATACTTTTTTCCCCACTGTATGTACTAGTATAGAATTCTCTATACTTTTCCCTTCAATCATGTCTTTACCAAACCTTCCTTTTCGTGATTTCCGCACTACGCACTTTATATAACATGGTTGCCACACTATACTATTATGTTTACTATACACGCTGCACCTTAATAGTACAGCGCTTTCATCATAGCATCTGTGTGCTTAGGGGACAAGATTGCCTCCTATTTCCACCCACAATAAGACTATAGGGTCCAATGGGTCATCATAGAAGCCAGGAGGTTTTCTTTTATCCCATATGGTAAACGCTGTAAAAAAAGAAACAGCTAATCAAACATTATATGTACCTCAATATGTGCCAATGGAAAGTACAACTTGTCATAAAATGAATAAAATTTCCCTTATCTATGTCAACAGAAAAATAAAAAGTTATGTATTTTGGAAAATGGAGATGGAAAATATGATATATACCCTATGTCTTTATGGGGTCAAAATGAGTAGCAGTTGCATTATACAAATTTCACAAGAGCAAAAATAAACGTTCATTGTTGGCTTGACTACTGGCATATACAGTTAAGTTGCTTTCACACAAGCATAATATGGCACATTTTTGAGCCCATGTGGTAGCTAAAATTTTTGGCTTAGTTGCATAAGCAACCATTTGATTGGAGGAAGATGAAACACTTTGTGCTAGATTTTCAAGGTGATATTAGCTGATCAATAGGAATCTCAGCAGGGAGACACTTTGTGATCTACTTATTGTGAAAGGATCCATCAAACAAAAAAGGGTTGATCAAAGTGGACAACCCAGTTAATAAAAACTTTTCATGTGTATTTTTGGCCTAATGTTTTATTTGAATTTTCTTGTATATATTTAATTAGTGTAACATTTTTCTTTTATTGTCATCTCATCTGTTACATATTGTGTAAACTGGATATTACAGAGATATAACTGAAGGGTTTTCAGATGTTGCAGTTGCGCTCATGGACCAAAGTCTATAGGGGAACAACTGTAAAAGTCATGTTGTTGCCAAGAAGCTTCATGATACACCTTGTTAGACATCACCAAATCTTATCACATCATTTACATCTTTTATGTTGCTTAATAATATGCCATAGATAGCATGTTTAACCTCTTCATTCCTTAAAGTATAAATCAAAGGATTCAGCGTAGGTGTTACTGCTAGATAGAGGACAGAAAATACTTGGTCAAGTTCTTCTGAGTGATCTGATGGTGGTATCATGTACATACAGAGTAAGGTCCCATAAAATATTAAGAGGATCATAAGGTGAGAGGTACAAGTGGAAAAGGTTTTTTTCCTTTGACCTACAGAACTTAAGCCCAAAATTTTTGCTAAAATTTTACTGTAAGACATCAAAATAAACATAAAAGGGCAAAAACCCACCCAAGCCTCCACCAATACCATTGTTTGGAAATCATAGACATCACCACAAGAAATTCTCATTAATGTTTTCATATCACAAAATATCTGCTTGATGTGCCTAGATCTACAGAAGGACAGACGTGATGCAAATATTGTAAGCAAAAGTGAATTACAAAATCCAAAGATCCAGCACCCGGCTATAAGTAGGACACACTTTCTCCTCTGCATGAGTAGCATGTAATGTAATGGAAAGCAGATAGCAACATAGCGATCATAAGACATTATGGTCAACAACCAAACTTCTGTGCAAACAAAGGAATTGAAAAAATACATTTGCACAAAACAAGAGGTAAATGAAATCCGGTTATTTCCAGTAATAATGATGTCCATTAGTTTCGGAAGTGCAACTGAGCTGTACAGGACGTCTACAAAGGAGAGGTTACATAGGAAAAAATACATTGGTTTCTGTAGCTGAAGATCCATAAAGAGTATCACAATTATTACCATGTTCCAAAGGAGACATATTAGGTAGAGAAAGAGAAATGTGGGAAATAAAAAGAATTTTTGACCAAAAACTTTAGAAAATGCTACAATATAGAAGTCAAAAACATCTGTCAAATTTTCCATCAAAATAAATTATGCTGATGGGTATGAAAATTTTTTTGTACAAGTTGCTTGGAGCTTGCAGTGATCAATGGTTTCCAGAGAGGGCAGTAACAGCAAATGTTATCATGGGGACTTGCCTATTGTGGTAAAAAAAAAAAAAAAAAAATAGAATTACTGAATTACTGTTCTATGTTGTATAGTAGTCTTGTATTCTTCTCAATGAGAAAAAAATGGCTACTGATGCTACAATTGTTATACTTTACCATATAAATGGTTCTAAATGATGAATTCTCTATGTAGTTGGTAAGATATTTACAGTATGAACATTGTATATTTCAGATTGCAAACATACTCAAATTGCCTATATTTATTAGTCATTTGTTCTTTTACATTTTCTCTCCAGGAATCAAAATCAAAATCTGAAATCTTAAAATTGTAGAATGTCAAAATAAAATGAAAATAACAATATACAATTATAAACCATATTATATTACAATCTATGCTTGTAAAAGTTCCATTGTGGAACTAAAATGTTCCACTGATATGGATGAATAAATCTTAAATTATTTTCACTGGATTTTGGCTGGAGCTATTTTCATTTATTTATATTACAATCTAGATGTAATAAAAATACAATAGAAATATTATCACCCAAATCAGTTAAGGCTAAGGCTGGGTTCACATTTGCGTCCGGTCTCCATTCAGAGTTTCCGTCCTCGAATCCACTTAAAAATTGCGGAGAGAAAAGTCCAGCAAGCAGGAATTTTCTCTCCACATTTTTCAGCATTTTTCGGGCAGAAACCCCGCAGACCCCATTATAGTCTATGGGGTCCATGGGTTTCCGTGGAAAACCGCTTTTTTAAGCAGACTAGGTTTCCGTGGGGTCTGCATGGGAAACCAAGCGTCAGGCTACATGTTGTGAAAACACAGAAATGCAGCAAAAAAAGGATTTTATTTAATCTGATACACACATTGTGGGAGAAAAAATGCTGTGGAAAAGCTGCATCTTCAAAAATGTGAATATTATTGAAATACTAAGCATGTTAATTTTACCTGCATAAATTCTGTGTTTTTCACGATTTCTCACGAGACTTCCATGGAGTTAGGCAAAAATGAAAAACACAGTGGAAAAGCAGTGAAAATTTTTAATATTTCTGCTATGAATATGCAATATATTATGAATTTTTTTACGAATATCTGAAATTAAGGAAATCCAAAACCTCAATTATCTATGGAGTAACTGTAATATCCAATAAAAACAACATGAGTCGCTCCTGAAACCCCAGGAGAATATATTCTTTAGGTCAACCAACTGGCACACAATTTAAGTTATTCTAGGAAACAAAGAAAAGTAGAATATGTTATATATTAAGGAGTTCCTTCTTTTTGCAAAATTGCTTAATTTTTTCTGGAGCAGTTGCAGCAAACTAGAAAGTCACCAAACAAATTTCCATTTTTAAAAAAAAAAAAAAATTTAAATATTAATAAAGAAAACGAAGTGAGAGTCATGTAATATAAAGACAGTATACCTTCAGAAATGGCCATAAATTGTTGTACAGTCTGAAGGATCTTAACACTCCTCTCTGGCTTTATATAGTTTTTCTATATAAAATTAATCATGAACATTTTAGGCTCTTGTTCTCTGGAGAAACCATAAATATTGTATATTCTCTATAGACATGTGTTTGTCTTTCAGAAATAATTGAAAATATTCGACTATTACTAAAATGGATAAACTAAAAAAAAAAAATTATTCTGAATTAATGCAAATACAATCATCCATTACAAAGGGAATGTGTAGTCAAAAGTGATCTAATGATTCAATAAAGTTTCAATTTAAAAAAAAAAAAATGTCGGTGTTTCATTTTAGACTTTTTATGTTATAACCTAAATAGAAAAAAAAAAGAAAATCAAAACCTTTACAATAGGTGGAAGCTTCCTCTTTTTTAGAGATCACTTTTCAGCACACATCTCATTATCATAACAGGCATAAACAATATTACATATCTTAAGGCAGTGAACACTTGATCAACCATTGACAGCAAGTAATATAATAATAATCTAAAATTGGAAAATAAGAGACAGACCGACACAAAAGAAGATGTTTAAGATTAGGCTTTAATGAGCAAGAAAAATATCTTATATATTTGTGATAAATTCTCCTTAAAGGCATTGTCCAGGAATCCAACATAACTATGGGGGTGTAATAACATGCCACTAAACGTAAAATTGCCATTTTCCCCACCCCACCCTCACCGGGTGGCCATACATAGACACAAATAGGATAGTCAGCATGACCCTTTCTGTTAAATTATCATGAAGTCATGTTGCTTTTAGAAAAGATGCTTAACTTGGGATTTACATATGTTGACATGTCCAGCCAGGAGGACACGTAAGTAATGATTCATCAGTAATTAAAGTGTAACAAAACTTTCAGACAACTTTTGATTTTCAGGCAGAATTTAAGTAATTCTGTGAAATCTTGCATTTTTTCACTCTTTACATTGCTTCTCTATTGAGAGTTGTCCCTGCTTCTCATTTTCATATTATGTATGGGATTGGGATATATGGGACATATATAGCTGCAGTTGAGATCAGGATACATATACAGTGCCTCGCGAAAGTATTCGGCCCCCTTTAACTTTTCAGGCTTCAAACATAAGGATATAAAATTTTAATTTTTTGGTGAAGAATCAACAACAAGTGGGACATAATTGTGAAGTGGAATGAAATTTATTGGTTATTTTAAACTTTTGTAAAAAATAAAAAACTGAAAAGTGGGGCGTGCAATATTATTCGGCCCCTTTACTTTCAGTGCAGCAAACTCACTCTAGAAGTTCAGTGAGGATCTCTGAATGATCCAATGTTGTCCTAAATGACAGATGATGATAAATATAATCCACCTGTGTGTAATCAAGTCTCCGTATAAAAACACCTGCTCTGTGATAGTCTCAGGGTTCTGTTTAAAGCACAGAGAGCATCATGAAGACCAAGGAACACACCAGGCAGGTCCGTAATACTGTTGTGGCAAAGTTTAAAGCCGGATTTGGATACAAAAAGATTTCCCAAACTTTAAACATCCCAAGGAGCACTGTGCAAGCGATCATATTGAAATGGAAGGAGTATCAGACCACTGCAAATCTACCAAGACCTGGCCATCCCTCTAAACTTTCATCTCAAACAAGGAGAAGACTGATCAGAGATGCAGCCAAGAGGCCCATGATCATTCTGGATGAACTGCAGAGATTTACAGCTGAGGTGGGAGAGTCTGTCCATAGGACAACAATCAGTCGTGCACTGCACAAATCTGGCCTTTATGGAAGAGTGGCAAGAAGAAAGCCATTTCTCAAAGATATCCATAAAAAGTCTTGTTTAAAGTTTGCCACAAGCCACCTGAGAGACACACCAAACATGTGGAAGAAGGTGCTCTGGTCAGATGAAACCAAAATCGAACTTTTTGGCCACAATGCAAAACGATATGTTTGGCGTAAAAGCAACACAGCTCATCACCCTGAACACACCATCCCCACTGTCACACATGGTGGCGGCAGCATCATGGTTTGGACCTGCTTTTCTTCAGCAGGGACAGGGAAGATGGTTAAAATTGTTGGGAAGATGGATGGAGCCAAATACAGGACCATTCTGGAAGAAAACCTGTTGGAGTCGGCAAAAGACCTGAGACTTGGACGTAGATTTATCTTCCAACAAGACAATGATCCCAAACATAAAGCAAAATCTACAATGGAATGGTTCACAAATAAACGTATCCAGGTGTTAGAATGGCCAAGTCAAAGTCCAGACCTGAATCCAATCGAGAATCTGTGGAAAGAGCTGAAAACTGCTGTTCACAAACGCTCTCCATCCAACCTCACTGAGCTCGAGCTGTTTTCCAAGGAAGAATGGGCAAGAATTTCAGTCTCTCGATGTGCAAAACTGATAGAGACATACCCCAAGCGACTTGCAGCTGTAATTGCAGCAAAAGGTGGCGATGCAAAGTATTAACTTAAGGGGGCCGAATAATTTGGCACGCCCCACTTTTCAGTTTTTTATTTTTTACAAAAGTTTAAAATATCCAATAAATACTTTCGCAAGGAACTGTAGCTGCATCTGCATATAAATATCCCAATCCTACAGGTAGAACTGTATCCTTAATGTTACATGAGAAAAAAAAAAAAAAAAAAAAAAAAATATATATATATATATATATATATATATATATATATATTGTGGGGTAGGTAGCTCAGTAGCAGCAATGGTGCGGACCCAACCAGTCAGAGACAGGGATACAAAATCTGGTGCACACAGGTTTATTTCGAAAAAATGGCAAAATAAATAAACCTTTACGTCAGGTACAAAAATGAGCAAAATGAAATACAGCCTTAACTTCAGGAAAAACGTCAAACAAAACCTTGCTCATCCGAGCACTAACTAAACAGTAACAAAACTAACTATAAGTGTGGCTTTCTGCCAGCCACACGAATAAACAAATTAGTACAGTACCAGACTCTCAGTGTATCAGAACAAATCCAGACGCCTCCTCTCACTCCCAGGATCTGCCCTGAAGTGCAGGTTCTGCAGCCTTTTATGGGCCAGTAATGAGCCTAGGACTCTCCTCTATCTTTATTTTGTCTTCACTCCACACAGCCACATACACAGTGAGAAAATTAGAAACAGGGGATAGCTCTCAATAGAGAAGCAAGGGATGAAAAGTTGTTCCGAGAGTTTAGTTATGCTTTAACTTATCTGTCTGTGCTCCTGCAATATCTTATATGTCCAGCAACAGGCTTTATGCAGTGGGAGGCCAACTGTGATTCCATGTGGAATAAATGCCTTCTCAAAAGTGAAAAGGTTGTTATAGATGCAAACAGAAGCCCAATTCCATGCTTCTGCATAAGGTATTGAAACTTCATACTAGTGTGCCGATCAGGTGTCCACATATGTTTGGTATAGTGTATACAGTGGGGCAGATTTATTAAGACTGGCGTTTTGCACTAGTGTTTGCGCCTATTCCAGAAAACTAGTGTAAAAGGATTGATCAATACCCCAAAGCCCCACCCCCAGTATCTATCTATATATATTTAGAACTCTGTACAATAGAAAACTCAAAATCATGTTTCTCTTCATACAATAAAAGTTCCTAGTCTACACATAAATATGTTCTTCCTTACTTCTCCTTGTGACTTTCTGAAAACAACAAAAACAATGGAGACACCCTTATTATCAAAAATAAAATAATATTTTATTAGAAATTAGTACATACAGTAATAACAAATACACTGGAACCCTGGGAGAGGATGATACATGATCCGACATGCGTTTCACCACCAAATGGCTTAGTCAGGAGAATCTAAAATTGTCAGGATATATATACTGATTGTAAAAACATTCACCTGTGATGCCACTCTCCATATTACTCCCTATACCGGTACAGCATCAAATATCCATCCCAGTATGCGTGACAATGTCATTATGCACGCATAAACGCAATGGCATCATCACTTACACCCTAGGGGCAAAGGACGGCACTTCCATACATGTGTAAACATGGCGACACCACCAGCCCCACAAAATGGAATAGGATAGTAAGTTGAGATGAACGGCGCATGCGCGCGGAGTAAGGGAACGAAAGTAGACTAAATCTATATAAAGAACATTCTTATAATAATCTGCCTTCGGAGCTGATTAACATTGGAGAATGGGTGTAAACAATTACAGGTTACACATATAACGAATAGCTAGAAAGATGGCCTAAGTCATACACAAACTGTACAGAAGACAGTGTATATGACAAATTTATCATGTGAAAAATAATATATATATAATCATAGCATCAAAACACTAATGACAGTGAAAAACGTGAAAAGAATTTAGTGTAATTCATGTAAGTGATGCCCTACAATAAAAATCTAAAATATAATAAATTTTGTTAGCATGTTGTTACATTGTATTGAATTGGTTTTATGATACAGTAAATTGTTATTTTTAACCAAATTAGAGAGCAGTTAGGTATGAACACATCAGTAGATCTAAATGATAAAATTGTGGTTTCATGTGGCAAGTGTCCCCTATAAGGTGTTCACATGGGAAAGACAGGTGTTAAAACATCATATTAATGAGGATAAAAAAAGTCCAATAAGGGTTGAATTTATTGTGGCATTTTGAGGCAAAATTGAGATAGAACCACTCTACACTCTACATGACTGTACGGTCTGCAGTTTTTGATTGTAGTTTCGTTTCCAGAGTGCACAGCTTAGAGGGAATAGTGTCTGCACTTTTAACAAGCTACACACATAAACTAGAAACATATTATTGAGTTGAATGGGAGTTATAGAAATCCAAGCACAGCACCTTCTGGAGGTGCTGTACATATTTTCCGTAGGTTAGGAAAGTAGTGTTTGAAGATGAACATTCAATTCCTATATCTATTGAACAATTTTTTTGTTACAAAGGAGTAAACAAGAGTAAACTGATTCAAAAAGAGACCCATTTTAAAAAAAAAAATTCCAAAAATATCTGCCAAACCTGAGAGTTTTGGTGTTTGCCCCCCACAAATTACTATTATATTATGATGTCTCTTCAGACCCCAGAGTAAAATAAGTGGAGGCCAAGGCGAGGTGCAGAAACACAATATAAACTTCCGATACATATACTCACTTCCATTCTCCCCTTCTGGGCTTCTTCAAGGTGAAGGCGCTTCATTGTAGTCACCATCCATTCTCTTTCACTTTCTTGGCTAATGTCACGGGCACTGTGGGACCACTAAGGCCAGTGATTGGGGGGTACACCAATGCCATGATGCTTTAACACAAACTTCATGATTTCGGAGCATCCCACTGAACCACTGAAGCAGTTGCCTGAGGACCATGACATCACACAGGAAGAGAATAGAGACAACTTACGATAAATGCAACATAACCCTGGTTGGCATAGGGAAGCCCAGGAGAGGTGAGGGAAGGTGAGTATCAGAGTTTATTAGTTTTTGCACCTCCGCCGGGTCTTCCCTTATTATACTCTGGGGTATGAAGAGACTCCAGAATATAATGACACTTCCATTGGGAGAACCTTGCAAACATTTGTTAAATACATTTCTCAAGGTTCACCCATAAAGAAGGAAGGAATGATGCTACAACATTATGTACCAGATGGCATTGCACTGACTGTCCTGGCTGTACCAATAATCAAGCTGCTATAGTTGTGGTTGGCTGCATTGCTTGTATTTCCAACCTGAAACCGGCTATGCTTCTGGCTGTTGAGCTTCAGTGTGTACCCTTTCAGACACTGCAACTTTTGTAAAATAAGTTACTAAATAATAAATTATGTATGGCATTTTTAACCTCCTTATTCCTTAAACTATAAATCAAAGGATTCAGCGTAGGTGTCACTGCAAGGTAAAAGACTGAAAATATTTGGTCAAGTTCCTCCGAGTGATCTGATGGTGGTATCATGTACATACAGAGTAAGGTCCCATAAAATATTAATAGGATGATAAGGTGAGATGTACAAGTGGAGAAAGCTTTTTTTTCTTTGTACTGTAGAACTTAAGCCTAGAATATTAGCTAAAATTTTACTGTAGGACATCAAAATGAGCAAGAAAGGACATAGACCCATGAGTAATGCCTCCACCAATATCATCGTTTGAAACTCATAGATATCACCACAAGAAATCTTTGTCAATGTTTTAATGTCACAAAATATCTGCTTGATGTGTGTGGATCTGCAGAATGACAGACGTGATGCAAAAACGGTAACAAAAAGTGAATTGCAAAATCCAGAGAACCAGCACCCGGCTACAAGTAGGACACACTTTCTCTTGTCCATGAGTATCACATAATGTAAAGGAAAGCAGATAGCAACATAGCGATCATAAGACATCATGGTCAACAACCAAATTTCTGTGCAAGCAAAGGAAGTGAAAAAAGTACATTTGTGAAAAGCAAGCAGTAAATGAAATCCGGTTATTTCCAGTAATAATGATGTCCATTAGTTTCGGAAGGGCAACTGAAATGTACAGGACGTCTACAAAGGAGAGGTTACGTAGGAAAAAATACATTGGTTTCTGCAGCTGAAGATCCATAAAGAGTATCACAATTATTAACATGTTCCAAAGTAGACATATGAGGTAGAGGAAGAAAAATGTGGGAAATAAAAATAATTTTTGACCCAAAAAGTTGGAGAAAGCTATTATATAGAAGTCAGGAACATGAGTAACATTCTCCATCGAAGGCTAAACCAATCCACAATTGATAGGGTGTTCTCAATCCAGGATTTTACAGGATCGAGGTTCCTAGGAATCTAGCCAAGAGTTCTACAGAAGACTGCAACAGAAAAAGATATTACTCTAAGATTGGAGTCTTTGTTGGGCTTTACCAAGAATCAGTGATTTTTGTCATTGACCCCTACATGATAAAAATAATCATAATGAAGTGGCTAGGATGTCCACAACTGTGTGTATACAATGAAACAACCATATAGAATTAAAATGATATAAGAACATAAAATTATATTCTAGAGTAGGTGCAAAAATATACCATAACTCCCAATTTATACTATCGTGCAGGCAAAAATCTTAGCAATTTGAACTAAAACACTTGGTCCGTGCTGCAGACTGTTGGTACATACAAGCATGTGAGAGAAAACCCATTAAGACAGCTGGCTGGCACACAATCCAAAAGCTAATAGAAAACAAAAAGAAAACACATTATATTTTGGGTGTATTTGGGATTCTTTTAACAGGAAATTTAGAAAGTTATGTGAAAAATGGACCAGTAAGTCAAGGCTGCTTAGTTTTTATTACATGTTTTTGTAAAACTGATGGATTTTTTGGAACAATTTTGTGGTAACTGCAGATAAAAGGTTACAAAACCTGCACCTTTCAATAGACTCTTAAAATTATTGGGGACAATTTATCACAAGGGGATTTTTTTTAGTCATTATTTTTCTACTTTTTTTTTGCAACAATTGTGGTTGAAATTCTGTAGTGGGAGGGTGCCAGTGTTCATTAAGGATTTGTAAGAGTGTGCTTGCGCAAGTAAAAAATCAGATTTAGGTTAAAGCCCCACGTTGCGAAAAGGCATGTTTTTGCTGCAGCGGAAATGCAGCTAAAAAAAATGCTGCGTTTTACAGTACCTAAAAAGTGAATGAGATTCTGGTTTACCCTATCCGCATGTTGCAGAAAAAAAAATCCGCTGTGGAAACGCAGTTTTTTCAAAAACACCAGAGTTTTTGAAAATCGCAGCATGTCAATTATACCTGCGTAAACGTTCACATTTTCCCTATAGGTTTAATAATGGAAGAAAATCTGCGGTGAAAAACTCTGCAAAAACACAATGAGAAACGCTGCAGAAAGAAATGCGATGCATTTCCTTTTTCAGTTTTTTTTAGCTGCGTTATGCTACATGGGGCCTTAGCCTTACAGTCACAAGTAATAAATTTGATTTAAAACTTTGCACCATGTAAACCACGCAGACATTGCCAGACAGTTTAGGCACAATAGGTGCAAATCTCTATAAAGATGGCACAAAACGTTAATAAATTTGGCACAAGGTATAACAATGTCACAAAGGTCACATAAGCATCCCAGTGATCAGGCACAAGTCCAATAATAAATCAACCTCTAAATATTTCTAATATCTGTTCCTGTAGTCTTTGGTAAAGTTTTCATGTATTATCTTTGATTTTTTTTTCCGATTTTATTAATATTTAAATATCAAAACAAGATTCACAAAGCTAAATGACATCTATATACAGGGTTTGTACCTTTGGAAATGCCCATCATTTGCTGTTCAGGTGATCTTACCAGGCTCTAGTGGATTTATATCATTTCTGCAGGTGATTATTTCGAGTTCTTGTCCTCTAGGGATATTACAAGGAAGCAAACAAAACAAAAGCAATAAAATAATCTCTGAAGACATGTATGTGTCTTTCAATAATAATTAGTAATATTTGATTGCCTGTTAATTCTCTAGTAAAAGTGAGTTTTAGAAATACAGAGTCATTTATTGGTTAGATCTGTTGTTACATGTTAATAATAATAATAATAAAAAATTCTAATTATTTCAAAATAAATGCAATACACAATTGACTTTGTTAAAGGGAATTTCTTGAATTTAGTATGTCATTTTAGTTTGACTTATTATGCTTTGCACAGCAGTGAGAATTAAAATGGCGCCACCCACCCCGAAGTTTTAAAATTAGGCTTGACTACCAGTAATTAAAAGAAGCTTGGGACATACACCCAGCTTCAGTGCTCAGCTTAAAGGGGTTGTCCAAGAATTGGACAAATTCCAGAGGGGCCCAGGGGAAGGTGTAGCATAAAAAAAATACTCACCTGTCCTCTGCATTCTGGTGTCTGTTGCCGCAATTGATTTGGTTCTCCTCTTATCTCTCAGACAACACTTTCAATTAATCATTTGCGGGCTCTGTCTCTTCCCCTCTGCCCGTTGCGTTTGGAGTTCCTCAGGAATCAGTCCTAGGCCTCCTGCTCTTCTATCTCTACACAGCTTTTATTGGACAAACCATGACCAGATCTGGCTTCCGGTACTATCTTAATGCTGATGACACCCAATTATATACGTTATCCCGTGACATCCCCCCTGCACTAATACAGAACACCAGTGACTGTCTCTCTGCTGTCTCAAATATCATGTCTTCGCTCTATCTGAAACTGAATCTCTCAAACACTGAACTACTGCTGTTTCCACCATCTAACAGACCTAACCCTGATATCTCCATTGCAGTCTCCGGCCTTACCATAACTCCTAGGCAGAATGCCCATTGCCTCAGTGTTTTGTTTGACTCAGACCTTTCCTTCACCCACTATTTCCAATCACTCGCATGCTCATGTCATCTACAGTACATTTGGAAAACATCTTCAGAATCCGCCTTGCCACAGAAACATTAAGGACCCTTATTCTCGCCCTTATTCACTCCCGCCTTGACTACTGTAACTCCTTACTAATTGGTCTTCCCCTTACTAAACTCTCCCCTCTACAATCTATTCTGAATGCGGCGGCCAGGCTCATCTATCAGTCTAGACGCTACAACGATGCCTCCAGTCTGTGTCAGTCACTACAATGGCTGCCTATTCAATACAGAATACAATATAAACTTATCACCCTCATCCACAAGGCTCTCCATAATGTTGTGCCTCCCTACATTTCCTCCCTCATCTCTGTCTATTGCCCAACCTGTACTCTCCGAGACTAACATCCTCTATTATCAGAACCTCCCACTCCCGTATACAAGACTTTTCCCGAGTTGCACCACTTCTCTCGAATGCTCTACCCCAAACAATCAGATAGGGACCAGTGATGTCCCTCTCCACTTATTTGCATCAGTGATCACAGGGGGAGAAGGGACTGATACATCGCAGCACAATAGAAAGGACTGCGGTGATGAATACCAGAGTGCTGGGGACAGGTGAGTATGTCTTTTTTTTTAATGTGACACCTGCCCCAGGCCCCTCCGGAGTTTATCCAATTCCTTTAAAACCCCTTTAAGAATAATGTCCCATAGTCCACACAGTATACAGTGGGTATGGAAAGTATTCAGACCCCTTTAAATTTTTCACTCTTTGTTTCATTGCAGCCATTTGCTAAAAGCAAAAAAGTTAATTTTATTTCTCATTAATGTACACTCCGCACCCCATCTTGACAGAAAAAAAACAGAAATGTAGATATTTTTACAAATTTATTAAAAAAGAAAAACTGAAATATCACATGGTCATACGTATTCAGACCCTTTGCTTAGTATTGAGTAGAAGCCCCTTCCTTTTGAGCTAGTACAGTCATGAATATGTAAGAGACAGCCAATGTTGTCCTAAGCTTCATTTGTCTGTATAAACTGTTAATGTTGAATGTATTTCTGTGATTCTGTTCCTTTAAGACAGCAGCCATTGTAATTGTGACATGATGCTGGAGTGAGACCCCCCCCCCCTTTTATGTCAGCCTGCCTGTTCTGCAGACAGAGTGTGAGCAGAGCAGCAGGAAGTGACGAGACAGAGAGCAGCAGCCATCTTGGCAAGTGTTGTATTGAACTGGTGTGGAGATTTTTCTGTACAGCTAAGCTGTATCTTGGCCCAGAGACAAACAGAGTGTAAAGAGACAACAGGACTAGTGAGTCTACGTGAAAGGAACTGTGCTCAGTGGCTGATCAGTGAGACTGACATTGTGACTGTGTATATGGATACCACAGATAGAGACTCGCAGTGCTGTTGATGTACTGGACGGCACCTGCTAAATCCCGCTTTACATCCCAGCTCAGTGTATGGATTCGGCAGGACTGTCAGTGTGCTGAGTGGAATCTGCTGTTGGATTACATTGCATTCAGTTGGTTTCCCTGTCTGTTAAAGAGGACTTCATTTCTCCCAAGATCCTGATAACAGTGAGGAGAGGACGCTTCACTATAAAAGAAAGGAACGACTTTGGGCCCCACCGCGCGCTTCTACGGACTGTAAGCGGTCCACCTGGACCACTGGGGAAAAGGGGGTGCACCCAAATGTGAAGTCAGGGTCAGTTAGGGATAGTTTTGAGTATATTGTTCATTCAGTGTCCATACTGCAGAAGTGGACAGAGTAAAAGTAGAAACCATTGCAGAATTTGCCTTGAAATTATTCATGCTATATTGTATATTTTGCTTGTCTTTATCCCTGTCATTTTACCTTTAACTAGCCTTTATTAACTTATAGTAAATATATATTTTTTTCTTGAACTACCGCGTGTGCGTTCATTTCTGGTTGCGGAGTCCAAACCACCTGCCTTGCTCTCGGTTCACAAATTGGCGTAGTCGGCAGGATCCGCTTACCAGAATGGACGGTGACGCACCCGTTCGGGAGAATGGTGCTGGAGGAAGAATGCCAGCAGGGGCTATAATAAGTCAGTTAGCTAAATTTGATGGCAATAATATGTCAGTGAGTATGTGGGTGGAACAGATACGAATGATACAGCGAATGTACCAGACCGCACCAGAAGTACTAGTAGAGCTAGCAATATTGACATTACAAGGGGATGCTAAGACCACGGTGATATTGAGGCCATTTGAACAAAGGCAGACATTTGAGCAAGTAGTCCAGATTCTAGAAACCATTTATGGAGAAACTGCATTGCTGGGGTCTCTGCAGGCTCGGTTCTTCCAGAGGGTACAACAGGAGAATGAAAGCCTTCCCCAATATGCAAATGCCCTACAAGAACTGCTCCGAGATATTCAAGTGAAGGAAAGAGGGGGCTCGCCAGCCTTCTGTAACCCTGATCGGACTCTCCGTGACCAGTTTGTCCTGGGGATACGTGACGGCAGTTTAACTGTGACTATGCAGGATTTTATACGACGAGAGACTGATGCTAAATTCCATGATGTACAGGTAGAGGCCATCTCCCGTGCCAATAGTATGGTCCCGAAGCCCCAGACCGCAGTTGGAGTTACTTTGTCACAGGGGGCTAGTTCTGGCTCAGAGACAGTAGAAAAGGGGACGGTTAAAGAAATTCTCACAGTAATGCAGAAACTGCAAGAGCAAATGGAACACTTGCACACCCGTTGTGATGAACATTCTATGAAAATTGCAGACTTCCAGAAAACTGGAGGTGAAAGGGTGAGCCGT
Organism: Leptodactylus fallax; assembly: GCA_947044405.1. Lineage (NCBI taxonomy): Eukaryota > Metazoa > Chordata > Amphibia > Anura > Leptodactylidae > Leptodactylus > Leptodactylus fallax. Next base: position 317,750 of record CAMRHE010000838.1, read on the forward strand.
CCATACCCAGAAAATCAGAATCACCCACCACCCCGCTGGAGGGATGAGGATAGGACCTACCGAAGGGGTCCAAATCAGTTAATGCAGTGCTCAGGAGAAATCGAAGGGGCTTACCGAAGGGGCCCAAACAGATGGCCAGAACGACGGGAGATACGCTGCTGGGAGTGTGGACGGATGGGCCACGTTGCTGCTAGATGTCCAGAGCAGCGACAAACTTATGAGAGACCGCCGTTAAACTGAAGTCCCCTGCTGCTGTAGGGCGTGTAGTAGGGGAGACTGACAAGGAGACTATGTGGGGAGAATGCCCTAATGATGACCTGATCGCTGCAAGTCCTGTTATACAGGTGGAAATGGAGGGTATTCCGGTTACCGGGATGATTGACACGGGTTCCCAAGTAACGACCTTGAGTAGAGACTGTTATGAACGGTACTTCCAGCAACATGTGAAATATGATCCCCATACATTCGTACGAGTGGTCGCAGCTAACCAGTTACCAGTTCCAGTCGTGGGAGTGGCCTGGATGAATGTCCGGGTATGTGGCCAAGATCTAGGTAGGAAAGGCATTGTGGTGGTACAGGAGTCACATGAAGTAAAGGTCCCTGTCATTTTGGGGATGAATGTGTTAAAAGAATTAGATCAGATCCTCTTTGAAAAGAAAGGTCACGGTTATTGGAAAGAAACCACCACCCATCGGCCTACTCAAACAGCTTTCCAGCGGCTGATCCGGACATGTGGCTTACAGAAAAGTTCGGATGCGCAGCGTCCTCTGGCTCGAATTTCAGTTCCTTTGCATACAAAAGTTACACTGCCACCCAGTCGGGAGACAATAGTGTCTATGCCCGTAGGCACCTGTCGGAAACTAGAGGGCATAGCTGTGTTGGTAGAACCACTGCAGGCAGCCGAAGGAGGTGTTGATCCGCTAGTGGCCCGTTCCTTGGCAATAGTTCGCAATGGAAGAGTACCACTTCGATGTGTAAACACTCAGGACCAGAGTGTGGACCTGACCCCAGGGAGGCAGCTGGCTAACATCTATGTGACTCCGGAGGAAGTAAGGAAAGTAACTCCAATGCAGCTGAAGCCGACTGAAAGGGATGAGTGGACCGTAACTGTGTCCATGGGAGAAGATGAGGAACCCACCTCTGAATGGAATGGCCGTGCAATTCGAGAACAGATGAAGATGGATGCAAGTTCATGTTCTCTGGAATGGGTGCAGAAGGTAGATGAACTGTTGTGGGAGAACCGAGCCGCCTTTTCACGGTATGCTGAAGATTTTGGATGTACCACAGGGATCTACCATGAGATTCCCACAGGAGACACCCCTCCAATTAGAGAGCGCTACCGACAAATTCCTCCACAGTTGTATCAGGAAGTAAAAGAACTGTTAGCTAAGATGCTACAGGGTGGGATCATCCAAGAAAGCCAGAGTCCCTGGGCAGCTCCTGTGGTGTTAGTAAGAAAAAAAGATGGGTCCATCCGATTTTGCGTAGACTATCGGAAGTTAAACGCTTGCACCGTACGAGATTCCTACCCCTTGCCACGGATTGAGGAGTCCCTCTCAGCGCTGGGGAGAGCCCGGTACTTCTCCTCACTAGATCTGGCTAGTGGGTATTGGCAGGTGCCGATGGCCACAAAAGACAAGGAGAAGACGGCATTCATCTTGCCCATGGGACTATACGAATTTAACCGGATGCCCTTCGGGTTGACAAATGCACCCGGAACGTTTCAGCGGTTGATGGAGAAATGTCTTGGTGACTTCAACTTTGAGTTCACTCTCATCTACTTGGATGACATTATAGTGTATTCTGCGACCTTTGAAGACCATCTCCACCAGTTGGGGCAAGTATTTCGAAGATTGCGGGAACATGGGCTCAAATTGAAACCCAGTAAATGTCGGTTGTTCCAATCTGAAATTGATTACTTGGGTCACCGCGTATCAGGAGAAGGGGTGAGACCATCAAGAGACAAGATAGCGGCTGTTCAAGATTGGCCAATACCGACTACCCTGCGAGAAGTGAGGGCGTTCCTTGGAGTAGCCGGTTACTATCGACGGTTTATTAAGGATTTCGCCAAGGTAGCAGCACCACTTAATGCTCTCCTACGAGGCACATCCGGTGGTCCAAAGAACCGGTCCGTGAAGTGGGGACTTGAACAGGAACAAGCCTTCCAGGCATTAAAGGATGCACTGACAACAGCCCCAATCTTGGCATATGCTGATTACCACTTGCCGTTCCAGCTGTATACGGATGCAAGCCTGTATGGTCTTGGAGCAGTGCTTTCCCAGCTTCAGGATGGCCAGGAGAGGGTCATAGCGTACGGCAGCCGGTCTTTGAGAGATTCTGAAAGAAACCCCGAGAATTATAGTTCATTTAAGTTGGAGCTGTTGGCACTGGTATGGGCCATGACCGAGAAATTCTCTGAATATTTGACCGGTGCTGAAGTTTTAGTACTGACTGACAACAACCCACTAGCTCACCTGGAAAATGCCAAGCTCGGGGCGTTAGAGCAGAGGTGGATAGCCCGAATGACTAAGTTCAATTACCGCATTAAGTATCGGTCCAAGACAGAGAACCAGAATGCTGACGGGCTTTCTAGGGTAACCGCCCAGACCCCCACAGTAGACGTGGATCATGAGTTGGAGCATGTGGAGGTGCCCGACTTCAGCAGATTTTCACAGGCCTTGGCCGCCGCTAATCAGTTTGAGATGGAGGGGACTGAAACGGCTCCTTTCTTTGGTCCCTCACGACAGGAATGGGCACAGATACAACAGACCCATGAGGGGCTGGCACAGATGATCAAGTGTGTTGAGAAAGGCCAGAAGCCCTGTAGAGAGGAAAGAGAACGACTGACACGTGAGATATTATCTGTTCTGAGTCAGTGGGAAAAGTTGGAGATGAAAAATGGAGTGCTATGCCGAAAGGTCTATTTACCTTCTGAGATCGACATTCGATACCAAATTGTGGTGCCTAGTGAACTGGCTCGCTCGTTGGCAGTTGAGGCTCATAATAAGAATGGACATTTTGGTCATGAGAAGACCTTTCGTTGGTTACAGCGACTGATTTACTGCCCTGGTCTTCGTCAAATGGTCGAAGAAGTATGCCGCAGCTGTCGAACTTGTGAGATCCATAAGGCAATAGAACAGAGAGCTCCCCTGCAAACCATCGTGACCCAGGAACCTTTAGAAATCGTCATGATAGACTATCTAATGGTGGGCCCATCCAATAGCGGACACCAGTATTGCCTCGTAATGGTGGATCACTTCACCAAATTTGCGGTGGTAACCGCCACCAAGGACCAGACAGCTGAGTCAGCAGCTCGTGCTCTGTGCCAAGATTTCATTCGAGTATATGGGTGCCCCCAACGCATCCACTCCGACCAGGGCGCCTGCTTTGAGGGACACGTAATGAAAGAAGTTCAACGTATCTACGGGATAAAGAAGTCGCACACGACTCCATACCACCCTCAGGGAAATGGGGCCTGTGAAAGATTCAACAGAACTCTGCTACAGATGCTGCGGACTCTGGAGGAAGACAAGAAGTTACAGTGGCCTCAGTTCTTGTCTGAAATGGTGTGGGCCTATAACAATCAGGTCCATTCTACAACGGGGTACTCTCCTTATACACTTCTCTTTGGGCGGTCTGGGCGAAGTATAGGAGAATTACAGTTGGATGATGTGGATGGGTTCCCTCCGAGGGATCCAACCTCTTGGGTGCGGGCGCACCGGCAGAGACTTGAGACGATCCATCGATTGGTGCGGCAGCGCCTGCAAGAACATCCCCATCCTGATAAGACCCCAGTGCAAGAAGCACCATTGCAACCAGGCGACCTGGTGCTAGTTCGTGTCAAGAAACCCCAAGGGAAATTGGAAAGCCGATGGGAGGCTTTGCCGTATCGTGTTGTTGGCCGCAAGTATGCGAATGGGCCAGTGTACCAGGTCCAGAAAGAAGGAACTGATTGTGTTAGAGTACTTCACCGAAATATGTTGCGTCTGTGTCATTCTGAAGGGACAAATCATGATGGGCCTGCCAATGTGAATGAGCTCCCACGGTCAGAGAATGGAGGTGCGGAATGGGCCTCAGACGAGGAGGATGATTGTTGGCCGATCCCTGCTCCTGGGGATGTTCCACCTGTGACTACTGTATCTCCGGCCTGTGCCCCCTCAGGTGCGGAATCCGCTGGTCCTTCTCAGCCCATAGCTGCAGCACCCCATAATATACCACCGGTCCTCAGACGGACCACTAGGCAAAATGCTGGTATTCCCCATGTTCGGTATGCGCAGGATGAGTTTGTTTGGCCTGCCATACATCGGTATACTACCACCCTGTGCATAAAAGTACAACCCTCTGGATATACAGTCATAGGCAGGGACTGCCAATCTTAAAGTGGGGGGGAATATGTAAGAGACAGCCAATGTTGTCCTAAGCTTCATTTGTCTGTATAAACTGTTAATGTTGAATGTATTTCTGTGATTCTGTTCCTTTAAGACAGCAGCCATTGTAATTGTGACATGATGCTGGAGTGAGACCCCCCCCTTTTATGTCAGCCTGCCTGTTCTGCAGACAGAGTGTGAGCAGAGCAGCAGGAAGTGACGAGACAGAGAGCAGCAGCCATCTTGGCAAGTGTTGTATTGAACTGGTGTGGAGATTTTTCTGTACAGCTAAGCTGTATCTTGGCCCAGAGACAAACAGAGTGTAAAGAGACAACAGGACTAGTGAGTCTACGTGAAAGGAACTGTGCTCAGTGGCTGATTAGTGAGACTGACATTGTGACTGTGTATATGGATACCACAGATAGAGACTCGCAGTGCTGTTGATGTACTGGACGGCACCTGCTAAATCCCGCTTTACATCCCAGCTCAGTGTATGGATTCGGCAGGACTGTCAGTGTGCTGAGTGGAATCTGCTGTTGGATTACATTGCATTCAGTTGGTTTCCCTGTCTGTTAAAGAGGACTTCATTTCTCCCAAGATCCTGATAACAGTGAGGAGAGGACGCTTCACTATAAAAGAAAGGAACGACTTTGGGCCCCACCGCGCGCTTCTACGGACTGTAAGCGGTCCACCTGGACCACTGGGGAAAAGGGGGTGCACCCAAATGTGAAGTCAGGGTCAGTTAGGGATAGTTTTGAGTATATTGTTCATTCAGTGTCCATACTGCAGAAGTGGACAGAGTAAAAGTAGAAACCATTGCAGAATTTGCCTTGAAATTATTCATGCTATATTGTATATTTTGCTTGTCTTTATCCCTGTCATTTTACCTTTAACTAGCCTTTATTAACTTATAGTAAATATATATTTTTTTTCTTGAACTACCGCGTGTGCGTTCATTTCTGGTTGCGGAGTCCAAACCACCTGCCTTGCTCTCGGTTCACAAGTCTTCTTGGGAATGATGCAACAAGTTTTTCACATCTGGATTTGGGGATCCTCTGCCATTCTTCCTTGCAGATCCTCTCCAGTTCTGTCAGGTTGGATGGTGAACGTTGGTGGAGCCATTTTCAGGTCTCTCCAGAGATGCTCAATTGAGTTGAGGTCAGGGCTCTGGCTGGGCCAGTCAAGAATGGTCACAGAGTTGTTCCAAAGCCACTCCTTTGTTATTTTAGCTGTGTGCTTAGGATCATTGTCTTGTTGGAAGGTGAACATTCGGCCCAGTCTGAGGTTCAGAGCACTCTGGAAGAGGTTTTCTTCCAGGATATCTCTGTACTTGGCCGCATTCATCTTTCCTTCAATTGCAACCAGTCGTCCTTTCCCTGCAGCTGAAAAACACCCCCTTAGCATGATGCTGCCACCACCATGTTTCACTGTTGGGATTGTATTGGGCAGGTGATGAGCAGCGCCTCGTTTTCTCTACACATACCACTTAGAATTAATGCCAAAAAGTTCAATCTTCGTCTCATCAGACCAGAGAATCTTATTTCTCATAGTCTGGGAGTCCTTCATGTGTTTTTTGGCAAACTCTATGCAGGTTTTCATATGTCTTGCACTGAGGAGAGGCTTCCTTTGGGCCACTCTGCCATAAAGCCCCGACTGGTGGAGGGCTGCAGTGATAGTTGACTTTGTGGAATTTTCTCCCATCTCCCTACTGCATCTCTGGAGCTCAGCCACTCTTCTCCCACAATTGCTCAGTTTGGCTGGACAGCCAGGTCTAAGAAGAGTTCTGGTCATCCCAAACTTCTTCCATTTAAGGATTATGGAGGCCACTGTGCTCTTAGGAACCTTGAATGCTGCAGAAATTCTTTTGTAACCTTGGCCAGATCTGTGCCTTGCCACAATTCTGTCTCTGAGCTCCTTGGGCAGTTCCTTTGACCTCATGATTCTCATTTGCTCTGACATGCACTGTGATCTGTGAGGTCTTATATAGACAGGTGTGTGCCTTTCCTAATCAAGTCCAATCAGTTTAATTAAACACAGCTGGACTCCAATGAAGGAGTAGAACCATCTCAAGGAGGATCAGATGGAAATGGACAGCATTGAGTTAAATATGAGTGTCACAGCAAAGGGTCTGAATACTTATGACCATGTGATTTTTCAGGTTTACTTTTTTAATAAATTTGCAAAAATATCTACATTTCTGTTTTTTTCTGTCAAGATGGAGGTCTGCGTGTACATTAATGAGAAATAAAATTAACTTACTTGTTTTTAGCAAATGGCTCCAATGAAACAAAGAGTGAAAAATTTAAAGGGGTCTGAATATTTTCCGTACCCACTGTAATGCTCCACAGTGGCCCCTTCACACAGTATAATTTTCCTTAGTGACCTCGGCTCATTATACTCTGGTATCTAAAAAGACCCAAGAGTATAATAATAGCAGTTCCATTTCATACTCAGTGCCATCACAGTGCCCCCTCAGAAACTCAGTTATCTGTTGCCTGAGGAAAGTTACTGACATTGCCTCATGACATATGTGATCCTTGGTGCAGGGGAAATGAAGACTGACATTGAAAATGCCAGTCCTCATAAATCTCCAATGTGTTTACAGTTTTTAATGTTGTAGTTCTTTACAATATTTTTATTTATTTAATATTTTCTTGGCGGCAGCTATATTGAACTGTATGTCCAGGATAGATAACATTTGTTTTTGTTTTTTTCATGGTCTTTTGTTTCAATTTCTTGAAATTTATTGAAATAAAACTGTTTATTTTCCTCCACAAGTAGTATGATACTTTTTGTATTGTAGAGACCACCTCCCTTGAGTGTCCCTTGAGTGTTTTGTAGAGATCACTCTTGCCAGAATGTCTTCTGTGCTCTGTTAACAGCATTTAGTGATATGTTTTACAGCAGTTTCATGGCCATAGGCAGCACAAGACAGGAGCCAGCTCTATGGCAGAGTTTTCTAGACATGTTCTGTGCAGGGAGGGGGAGTAGATAAGCCGTGACATCATCTGTTATCAGTAGTGGATACAATGATTGGTCAGTTAGCAACAACTTGGTAGAGGACAGCAGGGAGGTAGGGAGTGGTAGTCAGTCACAGTTGAGATCACAGCAGCTGGAGTTATTTTGAACAACCTCCTCAGGACTAGTACAGTAATGATGGTGCTTGCAGTGTGGAAGATTTTGCTAGTAGAATCCCGTGGAGCCTTCTTGAGCCTGATGGTAGTTGGAGTACCCTTGATGGTGAATGCAGATAACAACTAGAGATGAGCGCATTGGTTTGTAACAAACCGGATTTGACCAGAACATTCCAAATTGGTCAGTTTTTAATTGAACCGAACAATTAGAGATTCGTCTCAGACAAACTAAAATGGCCATTTAGCAGTGGTCCCACTATCACATAAGAGCCGCTGCCACTTTTGAATGCAGAAGTAACTATTCCATGATAGTGGGACCGTCACTGATAATAGCGGCGGTGGGCCTGCTTTGATCTATCGCTGTGCTGTGACAATATGATAGTAAAGAAATTGGTGGCAGTGGGTGAAAAAAAAAAAAATCATAGCGGCGCTCTTGTCTCTATTGCCAGCGATGGCCCCATTATGTATAGACACTACTGTACATCATGGTGTCACAGCACAGGGATAGATGATAGCGGGACCACAGCTGCTATTATCAGTGGTGGTCCCGCTGTCACAGAGGAGCATTCAATAGCAGCAGCGGCTCTCCTGTGATTGGCTCACAGGAGAGTCAGGTTTCTCTAAGAGCCCTAAGAGTGTTCTACATTATGTTTTAAGACAATTTAAGGTATGTTTTGTGACAAACGTGTTTGACCTGAAACGAATCAAGGACCCTGAAGTGGCCAAACCCAAAACAAAACGAATCTTGAGAGGTTTACTCATTCTTAGTAACAACTCTTGGTTTACTTGAAGTAAGGCAGCAACTTTTCCACAGAATGTAGACACAGTTCTTGAAAACCACAATGCTGGAGCTGTGAGGTGCTGGTTCCAAAAGTGTGTTCACGTCTGAAAATATTACATGGCACACTTATAATTTGAGTCCTCTGGGTTCCCGTCATGTGTCATATATTGTACTGGTATTTTGTATTATGGCACTAGGACCAATGAACCAGTGATAACTTTGTACCCCCTATAGCTACATCCCTGCTTATAATACTCTCCAGTAGTAGTTATTTTTTTTGTTATTTTGTTGTCTTGTCTATGTCTGGTGTAATGTAAAACTCTAGGAATAGTTGTACTATTAAGGTCGAACGTTTTTACAAGTAACTGCACATTTGCCCCCATTATAATCCAACCTCTTAATCAACTGTATCAGCATCTGACAATACAGGTTGATTACTATGGCGGGGTACTGGAGTCTACTGGAGGAGAGTATTTGTTGGGTGAACAAGATTCATCTTGTGAATACTCGTGAGGTTCACCTGGCGAACACATCTAAATCATAACTGCCATTACTATACTCTGGGATCTCTTCAGGGGAGATGAATGAACATAACAAACAGTGTTACTCACCTGGCGCATCCTCTTATGGCTTCCTGAATGACGTCAGGGACTGTAATGACGCACAATCACAAGCATCATTATGACGGCACGTACCAAGCTAACAAAAAGATGCATACTTGAACAATGAATAAGAAATGCTCAACCAAAATGAACTAATGGTTAAAAAAAAGTCATACTTTATTGGCACAAATAGGTTAAAAACAATTAAAATGACAATAAACTGTCCTGCCTGGGTCCTGAGAGTAAAGTACAAGATAGAAACTCCTTGCCAGAAATAGGTTTAAAATAGCATAAGCATGCATGAAAAATAATGTATTAGCACGTGAATTAATGCCAAAACAGTGGTGCATGCTGAAAACACCTATGATATTGTCAATAACCTAATTCTGTCCTTAAACCACTAAGGTGTATACAATGATGATACAATAAATCTGAAAAAGAGCACAAAACAGTGAACACAATGCTGCCGTGTGACATCTGTCAAAAATACAGACATCACATGGCCATTATTTACTATCATGTGAATGCAGCCTTACTGTTGAGGGAATGGTATTTTACAGTAGATAATGAGTGAAATGAGTGAAAAACAAAAAAAAACAGATATTCCCTTTAAAGTGGACCTTTCATGTCCTCTGGCACTGGCGGTATTATATACCGCTCGAAAGATGACAGTGCTCTTTGACGGTACACACAGCGGTTTAGGTGAAACAGCGGCGATTCTGCTCTTTTGATTTTTTATTTTCCGCTATAGCGCTCACTAAATTTTTTTTTTAGAAGTTTGGCTTTGCATTTTCGGACACATAGATTCCTAATGTGCATGTGTCTCTCTTTACTATTTTACGTTTATATGTGTTCTAGGGAAAGGGGGGTGATTCCAATTTTTAATTCCTTTTAATTTTTTTATGTTTTTTTTTTTTTTTTTTACTTTTTTAACCTCCTAAGGGTCTTGAACCACAGGGGGGTCTGATCACTAATGTAATGCATTACAATGGTAATGCTAATGCATAGAGCAGCCTGTAATATAGAAGGTAATGGTAGACAAGCCTGGGAGACTTCTTTAGGCTCCTGGCTGTTATGTCAATGGATCACCAGCCAGATCTTGTTCCGGGGACCAGTGATCCTCCCCAAAATGGTGACACCTAATTTGATCGTGTGCATTAGCGCCAGGTCTCTGCTGTATAATACTACAAAAATAATATTTAAATACCCGACTTCCTCCGAAATAGTACGGGGATGAAATAGTATTAGTCTAAAAACTTGCACCAATAAAGAAACAGCACCAAATAATCAATTACAAAAAGCTGGTGAATACCAGCCAGATGAGAGTACTTACTAAGTCTAGTTAACCCCTTCCCGCTGGTGACATTTTTCGATTTTTGTATTGACTTCCCATCTCCCAAACTCCATAACTTTTTTATTTTTCTGTTCACAGAGCCACATGAAGGCTTAATGTTTGCAGGACAATGTACTGGAAAGCTGGAAAAAAACTCAGTATGGAGGGGAAAGTGGAGAAAAAGTGCATTTGTGTGACTTTCTTGCGGGCTTCATTTTTATGGGGTTAACTCTGCAGCCAAAATGACATGTCATCTATATTCTATGTTTTGGTGTGATTCTATGTATACCAAATTTATATAGTTTTGTTTACATTTTAACCCCTTAACAAAAATCTAAAAATTATTTTTCTAAAAGTCGCCATATTTTGACACCTATAACTTTTTTATATCTCCATGTACAGGAATGCATAGGGCATCTTTTTTTGCGGGATAGGGGATTTTTTTTATGTGGAGTCAGGTGTACTTTTTAGTTATACCATTTTGGGCAATGTCTATTGCTTTGATCACTTTTTTAAAAATTTTTATCAGAGGCAAAACAGTGAAAAAACAGCAGTTTGGCACTTTTTTTTCCCCCCGCTACGGTATTCACTGTATGGGGAAAATATTTTTATAGATTATTAGACAGGGCATTTTCAGACACAGGGATACCTAATGTGTATGTGTTTCACAGTATTGAAGTAGTTTTATATGTGTTCTAGAGAAAGGGGGTGATTTGAATTTTTAATATTTTTTATATATTTTTTTTTACTTTTAAATTTTTTTTTATTGTATTTATAAGACCCCCTAGGGGGTTTTGAACCCCAGGGGTCTGATCATTAATGCAATGCTTTACAATGCTAATGCATTGCAAAGCGCTGTCGGCAAAATGGCACCTTGGTCAACTTTGACCGAGGTACTGGGGGGTTAATACCTGCGATCAGTGCGGGCACTGATCACAGGCATTAGAACCAGGTGTCTGCTGTATAATACAGCAGACACCCGGTGGGCTCCATATTTAAATACCCGATATCCGCCGTACTATTATGGCGTAGGTCTGGAAAGGGTTAAAGAGCTTGTGCTCTAAATTGTGCTGTGGATTAGGAACAGTTATCCCTAATCCACAGGATAGGGGATGTGTCACATTGCTGAGGGCCCGACTGCTGGATCCCCCAACGATCAGGAAACTTGGGAAATGAAAGTCCCCCTAAAGCCTCCTTGTGAATGACATTCAAGTGTGCGTGTTGGACCGGCGCTGTATTCACTCCAATGGGGCTGTCGGAAAGGCAATCTCTGGTATCATCCAAGGTCCTATAGAAATGAGTGGTGTGCTGCTCATGCAAGCTCAAGAGCTCCATTCACAAGGAAGCTTTATGGGGACTTTCCATTGGACCCCCCACAATCTAATATTTATCCCCTATCCTGATGAAAGCAGATAACAGCACAAGTATACACCCAAAATCATAATACATATCATATTCAATACAAAAAAACATAAATATCAATAAATGTATACAGATATTTAACTTGATCAGTAATCAACATTATAGAAAGAAAACAGTACCAAGTGTGAATATGACCCAATACTGATATATGACATCTTGCCAAATATTTTTTTATAACTTGAATTTACAATGTATAAGGCAAACGGTTTTACCATCAATACAAAATAGGAATAGGGAGGCAAGTGAGGAAGGTTGGATAGGAGAGGAAGGGACATAGGAGTATAAATTAAAGACAATACAGAAGTAACAGTTCCTGCCAAAAAGAACCGGTAAGGTTAAGAATAACCAAAGTACAAGATATGTCGATACACTGGTAAACGCAGAGGCCTAAATCATACTTTATGAGACGGAGGGGCCTCCCCACAGCAAAAGAACATGGTTGTCAGCAAACGAGTCCTGACCATAACAACCACTTCCCTCATTTGGTCTTAAAAGAAGAAATATTATCCAATCTACAAGAAATCAAGTGTTTCATTATACAGTTGAAAGAAACCCCATTTATTATTTCTGGTATAGTAGAAATCGTTGTGCTTTTCCAATGTTTGGCAATACCTGTCCTAGTGACAGTTAGTATGTGGAAAATGCTACACTGATTTTCAAGTGGCAAAGAGCGTAAATCCAATGATAATAATGCAACCTGCGGGCCCCAGGGAAATGGATGCTGCACGATGCTGCGTAACAAATTATATATTTGGGTCCAAAGGTACGTTATAAGGGGACATGACCACCACACATGTATCTCCAACATATATTGGGTACATTAGAGAATAAAGTAGCCAATCATAAGGGTGTATAATGCCACCTGTAGAGAAGTTTCCTCAAGGATTCTAAATGGTCAATACAGTGAGATACTTTATTAGGTAGGTTGGTCACCTCAACCCATTGATCATCAGACAAAGGTTGTTGGAGGTCGGTTTCCCATTTTGACCTAAAACCCAGCTGCAAGGGTGCCATGTCATCACAAATGGCCTTGTACACTTGAAAAATACCCTTAGACATCTTACCCGGATTGTAAAAGTACAACTCAAAAGGGGTAGTAGGGTGGGTGTGTAGGTGAGGGATGTCACATAAAAAATGCCTAATTTGTAAATATTTATAAAAATCCTGCCTCAGAATCCCATAAGTAATGCTAAGTTGAGCAAAGGAGCTCAATTGCAAATCATGAAATAAGTCTCCTATAGGTTGAACACCATATTGGACCCATTGATGAAAATTTAAGTCTGGTATAAATGACTGAAATAATGTTAATGGGGCAGAAGACAGATGATAAAATAGGTGATAAAATACTTAGAGTGGTATGGCTAGCTGTCCAGACCTCGACGGCTGCCTGCATCGTAGGTAAGGGCACTGTGGCGGTGGGTGATGGGAATTGAAAATGCCATAACAGTGACGTCAAAGAAGGCCATCCAGAAACATATTTCTCTATTTCCACCCAATGTTTACCATCGACCATATGCCACGAACATTTCAGTTGGTCCATAATAGAGGCATAGTAGTAATAGAAGAATAAGTTAGGACAATCCAAACCACTTTAAATTTAGGAAGGAGCAGTAATTGTAGCTGGGATTCTAGATTTCCTATTCCCCCATATAAATGCAAGAGGCATATATAGTATGGGAGGAATAGAACTAAGTGATAGCACAGGGGAAAAGGATTTGGGCATAATAATAGATCACAAATTCAACATGAGTCAACAGTGCAGTGCGGTGGCAAAAAAGGCTAACAAAATTCTAGGATGTATCAAGGCGAGTATTGAAGCTAGATCAAGAGAGGTAATTATTCCGCTGTACTCTGCCCTGGTCAGACCCCACTTGGAATACTGTGTACAGTTCTGGGCGCCCCAATTTAAGAAAGACATCGATTTATTGGAGCAGGTCCAGAGAAGAGCAACCAAAATGGTGGAAGGTCTGCAAACCATGTCCTACGAGGAACGGCTAAAAGAACTGGGATTGTTTAGTTTGCAGAAGAGAAGGCTAACCGGAGAGTTAATAGCGGTATTTAAATATCTGAAAGGTTGTCACAGTGCAGAGGGATCTAATCTTTTCTCATTAGTGGAAGGAAGTACGAGAAGCAATGGGATGAAACTAAGGGGAAGGAGATTCAGACTAGACATTAGGAAAAACTTTTTAACAGTGAGGGTAGTGAGGGAGTGGAATAGGCTGCCACGGGAGGTGGTGAGTTCTTCATCAATTGAAATCTTCAAGTGGAAACTGGATAGATATATAGCTGGGATGATTTAGGAAATCCTGCTTTTGCAGGGGGTTGGACTTGATGGCCCTTGAGGTCCCTTCCAACTCAAACTCAAACTCAAAATGCAGTAATAAGTGTTGGAGAGTGGAGATAAAATGTTTGGGCACTTTAATAGGGAGCTTTCTAAAATAATATAGAATTTTTGGTACAAGGAGCTTTGTAACAGCTGATAATCTGCCTAGCCAAGAAATTTGAGCTTTAGAGTAGGAGCTAATATCTTGTTGTATAGTTGATATAAGTTTGGAATAGTTAAATTTGCACAACTGAGACGGTGGGTAAGTCAAATAAATTTCTAAATAGGGAATAGCTCCATTTGCCGAGGAAAAGGGGAAGGTTTGTTGTAGGGACTGTTGAAGAGAAGGGGAGATACCCATGTTCAGGATGAGTGATATTGAGGTATTAACTTTATAATAACTAACTTTATGAAAGTCATGGATAAGGGACATTACTGCAGGAAGCGACTGTTCAAGACGAGATAAGGACAAAATAATATTATCTACAAATAAACCTATACAATGGTCCTTGAGACCTACAGAGATGCCAGAAATGTTTGGGGAAGACCTAATACTTTGGGCGAATAGCTCCATAGTCAATGCAAATACAAGAGGGGTACCATTGGTAATATAAAAGGGGACGGAAAGTACTCCCGCAGAATAAACTCGCCTAGTATATAGTGCCATAATGAAGGTTATGAAAGGGGGCGGGAAGCCAAATCTATTCAATACTGCTCCCAAGTATTTCCAGTGCACGTGGTCGAACACCTTCTCCGCAAAGAGAGAAGCAGAGAAGGCGTTCGATGGTGGTGGGCCAGAGAAGCAAGGTCAATGAAGTGTCTAGTACCATCCAAAGTTTGCCTCCCTTTGATAAACCCCACCTGGTCTTTATCTATAATGGTAGATAATATATCCATAAGTCTGGGGGAGAGTACTTTGGCATAGAGTTTTAAATCCGTGTTTAACAGGGAAATGGGTCGAAAATTGTACGGAGTATCAGGGGATTTCCCCGGCTTAGGCAACTTTGTCACTAAGGCTTCTAGCATCTCCTATGGAGAGTTAGCAATATGGTTTAATAAACGAGTAACATAGGGGGCTAAGAGATGCTTGCTACATTTATAATATTCATTAGTTAGCCTGTCCAGTCCAGCTGACTTATTCAGCTTCAAAGAGTTCATTGCTAGCAAAACCTTGTTTTGGGAGAAAGGGGCTACAAGTGTGGCTCCCTGATTATCTGTGAGGGAAGGAAGGGAGGCTATATCCTCTGGCGTAGGTTGAGGCATAGAGGGGTCATTTTTGAGATTATATACCTGTACATTTTAATAATATTGCGCTAGAACATTAACTATACCTTTAGGGTCAACCACTTTGATTCCCATGTCGTTGTGGATAAAGGGGATGGCTTTTGGCCATGTGAGTTTTTAGTTTTTTGGCCAGTAAGGCTCCAGGTTTGTGACCTTGCCAATAGAAGGATATCTTAAGTTTACACAATGCCAGGTCATATTTATATAAATTGAGATCATGTACTTGAGCATGTAGGTTTGTTATTTGCATGGCTCTGGCAGAGCAGTAGGGAGCCTTATTTAGTCTATGCAGGTCTTGTAGTTGAGTCAATATGACAAATGTCTCCTGTTGTCTATATTTTTTGGCATGAGAAGTTTGTCGAAATGGTCCAGCATGGAGACCTTATGCATTTCTTGCCAAATATTAACCTCTATAGCTATCCATGGACTGAAAATAATAATAAAAGGAAAGAAAACTGGACCAAGAACAGGGCCAAATGTGGATATGGTCCAACACTAATACATTATATCTTGCCAAGCATTGACCTGTAAACATAACATGCACAATATGTTTTTCATAGCACATTTTATTTCCTTGTTCCTTAAACTATAAACTAAAGGATTCAGTGTAGGTGTTACTGCTAGATAAAGCACAGAAAAAATCCTGTCAAGTTGTTCTGAGTTTTGTGATGTTGGCCTCAAATATATAACAAATAAAGTTCCATAAAAAATTAAAAGAATAATAAGGTGTGAAGTACAGGTGGAGAAAGCTTTCTTTCTTTGACCCTTTGAGTGCATGCTTACAATGTTGAGGATAATTTTGGCATAGGACAACATAATAAGTAGAAAAGGACACAGACCCATGAGAAAGGTATCCATTAGGATCACAATTTGAAACCTATTTGTATCACCACAAGAAATTTTCGTGAGCACCTTAATCTCACAAAAAAATTGATTGATAAGAGAAGATTTACAAAAAGATAAGTGTGATGCAAAAACAGTAATAAAAACAGAATTACAACATCCGGAGATCCAGCAACCGGCCACAAGTAGTCCACACCTTGTTTTCTCCATGAGTACAGTGTAATGTAATGGAAAACAGATGGCAACGTACCGGTCATAAGACATTGCAGTCAATAAACAAATTTCCGTACAGGCAAGGAATATAAAAAAACACATCTGAGTAAAGCAGGCAACAAAAGAAACCTTGATATTTCCACTGATTATGATATCAAAAAGTTTTGGAAGCGAAACAGAAATGTATAAGATATCTACAAAGGAGAGGCTGCGTAGGAAAAAATACATTGGCTTTTGCAAGATGGGATCCACCAGAATGACAACAAAAATCACAAGGTTCCATCCTATGCATATAATATAGAGGAACAAAAGAACAATAAATAAGACCAAGTGTGGTCTACCGATCTTGGAAAAAGCTATAAAATAGAAATCAGGGGTCAAGGTAATATTTTCCATTAGCTGCAAGTCTTGAATGATGGATCTATAGGTAACAGCAGTAACTCTAGGGCACTGTATGTTCTATAGATGTTGCTTTTGGCCAAGTCTATATTTTAATAATGGATATTTTTTGTTTTCTAGAATCACTTTGAATATTACAATTTTTCATACAGGTCTAACTGCTGTTGAAAAATGCATACTCATAAAATGTACCCAACAAAACTGTGATGCCATGTTGTTGCCGGTGCCCTGTAAGTGAATGTATACAATTTCCTCAAATTCAAAAATTTAACATATCTTTTTGAACGCCCATTACCTGCTTGTTTTTTGTGGATAAATTATGTTAGTCTGGTGACTGTAGCGCATGCACAACTGCTCAATCTTGTCTACCACTTGAAACGTGTTACCAACGCAGTTCTGTTATAATACAGAAATCTGTTGTGCTTGGTTTACCTTTTTGCTCTTCTTCATTTCAATTTTATTTAATATAAAAAATTGATTTAAATCTAATTTAGAATGTTCTAAAAACATAAAATGGCAATGGAATATAAAAAAGGAGATGCATTGTTCATGTAATTGTAAAAATTGAAACCAGGACAGGCCAGGCTGTGTATACTGTAGGTAAAGCATAAGTACATAAATTCAGCTCCTCTTTATATAATAATTTAATGGTTATGTGATGTCCCTTTTTCTCTACACAGGCCATTAAGGACACATTTCAGAACCCACTAAGGGAGGAGAAGTCTCAAGAAAGGTGTGCTATTAAAATTCCTTCCATGGTTACAATAAATTGCCTATTAAAGATATGGGTCACTACAAAATACTGTAGCTCCTTTACAGATTTGTTTTACCCAAAAATGTCAAGTGTCAGATTCAATTAAACTTCATTTTTTTTTTTTGATTCAAGTTTTTTCTTAATTTTGAAAACAATTATAACAGTTGTAGATATTACATCAACATATCAAAGTACACGACAGGCACAATAAGTATAACTTGTACACCTATAATGGAAACTTGCATAGTCGGAATAAGATACTAAACAATATTTGTGTAGCAATTACAAAAAAAGTGACTAAACAGTTCTAAAATCAAAATATAGAAGGAGGGAAGGGGACCCAGGTCAGAAGTAATGAGGAAATAGGTGGAAAGGGTCAGGGATGAAAGGGTAGTTTAGCAGTTACATAGGTAATAACTGTTATTCAGTATATAGAAAAGGTCCCAAGCAACATCTCACCTAGACTAGGTAGAAGACCGGATGTACAATTTCTATGACTTGTTAAATCTTCAAACTGAGCTTCAAACTTCTATTTGGGCTACTTTTTGAACCCACTGTTTGTAGGATGGGGGTTCATGTTGAACCCAATAGAGCGGTATAAGGGCATGGGCTTCCATTAGCATGTGTAGAGCTAGGTTTGTTTTGCAGGTGCTAAGGTTCTTTTGCAGAATAGTAACAGAACCATCTTGGGGGACAGGCAGGAACAGAAAACTGCTATATTTTGAATAGCTTGTTAGATCTGGAGCCAAAATGACCTAATAATCGGTCAAGCCCACCAGATACGAGATTTTTCAGGATTAATTAGCCAGGCCTATCAGCCTATACATATTCATAGGCTTATGGCCGTTATGCACTCTATGTGGCTTTTGGAGCGCAGATTTAGAGTGTTAGCTTTTGGATGTCATATCACATTTACAGAGACCCTAAAATGGAACCTTACAAAATGGGGTCACTATTTGGAGAACTCCAATTTACTGGCATCGCCAGGGCTCTAGAAAAACAATACAGTGTTTAAAAACCAGTCCCTCTAAATCTATACTCTAAAAGCTAAAAAGCACAGTGCCCCTTTCCTTCTGAACCCTGCTGTGTGCACAAACAGTTGTTTATGCCCACATATCCAACTTTTTGTAACCCACTTGAAAAATTTAGGAGCACCTGTCTCTGTTGACACAAAGTGGGCACAACATATTGGGCACTGAAATCGAATATTGCTTTAAAAATTTCAATTTTCATTTTGCCCGTTATTTTTTAGAAAGCACTATTGGTATCAAAATGATAATAATAGCCCTTGAGAAATTCATTGAGGGGTGTAGTTTCTACAGTGGGGTCATTTTTTGGGGGTGAATTATTTATTTTATATCAGGGCCTCTGCCAATGCCCACCATTGCAGTGTCAATGTCCAAATTTAGCCTCAAATGTGCATGGTGCTCCTTCATTTCTGAGCCCTGTCGTGTTTCCAGGCAAAAGATTAGGGACACATGTAGGGTGTTTCTAAAGTTAGGAAACAACCAATAATAACTGGAGAGTTGACTTTTCGCAGTGCCACGATCTGGGCATGACATATCGGGCACTGAAGTAGTATATCTCTGGGAAAATTTCAATTTTCATTTTGCATCATCCATTGCAAAATTCTTTTTGGAAAACGTCCATTACCCCTTCATAAATTCTGTGAGGGGTGTAGTTTTCAAAATGGGGTCAGTTTGGGGTGTTTCTATTGTATTGGTACTCTAGGGGCTCTGCAAATGCAACATGGCACCAGAAAATAATTCCAGCAAAATCTGCCCTCCAAAAACCAAATATTACTCTATTCCAAGCATCGCCATGTACCCATACAGCAATTTATGACCACATAATTTTTCATTTTCATGTCCCTTCCCTGTTCCGTCCAAACTGAAGTGTTCACTAACAAATGGGTTTGGGAAAATTTCTTGCAAATTTGGAAATTCGCTATTGGACTTGCAAGCCTTTTAACATACAGTATAAATTGAAGGACAATTAAAATATGATGCCAATGTAAAGCAGATATATGGTAGATAATAATTATTAATACATTTGGGTGGTATGACTATCTGTCTAAAAAGCAGAGCCGTTGACATTTTCTAAATTGCAAATTTTTCCAAATTTCCACTAAATTTCCTATTTTTCACAAATAAATGCAAAAATTATTGATCAATGTTTACCACTAACATGAAGTACAAATAAATGTCACGAAAAAAATGTCTCAAAATCACTTGTGTAAGTTATTGCTATGTAAAGTGACACAGTGTCAGTTTTGGAAAAATAAGCATGCTGTGCCTTCCCTGCCAAAAGTCCTACACCGCACATGACTGTGATCAGGCCAATCAGTTGTCTCAGCGGCTGCAGGAAGGGACCCAGTGACATATGTGAGTGACGTCACTGGGTTCTTTACAGCCACCGTTGTGGCCATTGATTGGAGCATGGTCGAAATTTACAGTGTCCCTGATTGCTCTCTTATATGTAATATTCTTCCTTTTATTATAATGCCCAAAGTGTGTAAATAAATAAATAAAAATTATACTCATCTACTGTATCTCTGATTCCCCCAAGGCAGAGGACCATCTACTGCTGTCATTGCTGCACCAGCACATCTGCGTCCTAGCACAGAAGATGTGAAACTGTGATGTCATCATGCCGTCTGCACCAGAATGCAGACATCTTAGAGCAGCTCATAGCCCACAGGCCTAAAGTGGCTTGTGGCTTACAAGCTACTTAATAGTAGAGCAGGAATTGGGAGGCTTCCTCCTCTACTATGCATTTCAAATGCATCAGTGTCATGCAGACCTTGATGCAGTTGTAAACATAGTTTGTGTTGCGGTGGCCCCAACCTCCAGAGTCAGTGGGTCTGGGGCCACCATCCCCACTCCTTCCCTGCTAGCTACCCCTCTGAGTAGGCTAAACCAATCAATGCTGCTTGCTTACTGTATCAGAGGGAGTGAAGGCAGAAGAGAGCAAAAGGTGCTAGATATTTATATGAATTGCCAGACTGGTCCTGCAGTCACTGCAGGAAATTCATTTAACTGATGGGCAGCTCCTGCACTTACAGGCTGTTAAATGCAGGTGTCAAAAATCTTATCTTTATTACCAAAATTTATCCCTTTATAGGAGCAGAATGCCACACCAAGATGGTGTTGTATTGGAAAAGTCCTATTGTGTTTTTTTTTCTTGTTTGTTTTATTTTGTTCTTATTGTGCCAAGAGTGTGGCAGTGAAAATTACAGAATTTGAAGAAACATTTGTGGCTTTATAGAAAAAGCCACCAAAACTTATCTCTTTATGGGAGAAAATGTAACAACAAAATGGTGTTGGTTTTCAAAGAAACAATGTTACAGACCCTGGAGTTTGCCGTGGTTGGTCTTCTTGGCTAGTGTGGTTGTCTCATCATCATCATCATCTTGAAATAAATAAGAGACAACCTCATTCCCTTACTGTGACATATGGTTTCATCCCTGACTGCATCCAAAGATGAGGCTTCCTCCTCCTCTTCCAGTCTAGGAGTCCCAGGTCCTCCACCTTGATGACCCTGACCAAGTTCTTCATCCTCCTCTTGTTTCTCTTACATCAACTCAGGTCTATGATGGTGACCAAGAGGTGGAAGCTGCTCTTCTCGTTCCCTCATTGCATGAGTGTAATATAAGATATATAATAAAGGGATGACATCACTGACGCTGTAGTTGTTGCAGCTGATAAATTTGGTGACCTCCTCAAATGGCTACAAAAAGCGACACATTTCCCTCATGAGCTGATCTCAAAATAACACTTTGTTCCAGTGGTCTTTTGCTTACAGTATTCATTCACCACCTTCTGCTACTCACACAGACGCTCTAGCATGTGCAACATGGAATTCCAGCAAAATTGTTGTCACAGATGAGAAGCTGCAAAGGCAGAAAATTTTGTTGCTGCAGTCCAGCAGGGTGTTTTTAACTACATAACGGCTGAAATGTGCAGACACATTCCTGGCCATGAGCACTGTCTCCTTTAAGCCACTATATATGATAATAAAGTGATACACCAGAAAATTTTTCACATGCTCCATGTAGGGACAATGTGTTATTTTACCCAACTGCAGTGCAGCTACAATATTCATTCCATTGTCGCTGGCACAACTCCTCAGTTGTAGTTGGCGGGGAGCCATCAAACGGGGTAATTGCTGCAGGATACAGCAAAGCAGCTCCTGCGCTGTGTGGCTTCTCTGCCCCAAGCTCATTAGTTGTAAAACTACATGGCAGTGCTTCTCCTTACACCAATGAAATGATAGAAGGGGAGTGGAAGAGGGGTCTGGAAAAGGTCCAGAGAAAAGGATCTAAAGCAGGCAGATAGGCACTGCATGGTGTTGGAACTGGGCCTGCACAAACAGGGTGGACTAGTATCTGGCCTTGTTACATTCCTTGCTGTGGTCACTGCCACTCAAAACATTGATCCAGTGGGCTGGGAAAGCAATTTATTTTCCTGGTCCGTTATTGCTGGTCCATGTGTCAAAGGTGGCATGCAAATTTCTCCAGACTCATATATTCAAAGAAAGACCTACATTCTTTGAATTTGGCAATATAAAACAGAGACATCATTCCTAGCGAAATAATGGGGGCTAGGTATCCTCTATCGAGGATAAGCGCATTCCCTGGAAGAGGAGGAGTAGGAGAAAGAGTTGGAGATGATGATGATAACAACAACAACCATGTGTTAGGTGTAAATGTGACCTGCCTACAAGGAAGATCACAGAGAAGAGTAGAACAGTTTTGCTCACTTCCACTGCCAGTTTTATTAGCAAGCCTATTTTTGATAAGATAGTGATGTACATACAGATGGCATTCCTACATTTGTTCCTGCACAGCCACTGCTAAGTTTCTGCTTGTAGATCTTGCACATAATTTTCATCATGGGAGATGACCACATGTAGTTGCTGCTGTCAACACCAAGTGTTGGAAATTTGTCTGCCAGTGCCATCACCCCCACCCTGTGAGCTTCCCCTAGGTCTGTTCTGAGCAGGCTTTTTAAATGTCGGGACTGTGCATAGACTGGAATTGTTATTATGACCACTGCCATCAACATCTTCCTCTAATGTCACCTTGTCAACCTGACCCAGTTGCCAGGTCCTATCCACAAAAGAATTATTAACAGCAATGTCATCATATTCCCCACTTTTTTCTTACCCACCATGGCCCTTGCCACCCTCATACTTTCTGCCTAGTTTGCTCTAGTGCCCCTACCACCATGATTTCCTTTACAACACTCCCAGCCACTACTACCTCCACCACCAACAGTCATGTCTTCCTCTTCCACCTCTGCTTCCTCTATTTCCATCCAACTCATGAAAAAGAGGAGGAAGACTCGGACTAGGAGAAATATCTTTCACAGCAGGTACCACACCACTGCTGGGGACCTGTGTCAGTAAAAATGAAAATGACATGGTTGACAATCCAGAAAGGCACTGCGGTAAATTACATGGTAAAATCTTAAAAAGAGGAGGAAGACACAGAAGCCTGGCCCAATATCACATTGGCAGCATTTCTCTCAGACATAATATCCTTCTGTGACAATCCTTTTGTAAGGAACAAAGTAATCAAAAACTTCATTTTCATTCTCCGAAAATACAACAATCCTGCAGCTACCAGGAGTTCGGCCATGATGAGAAATAGTTTTGCTATCGCAGCCCACATTCTTATTGTTAGTATTTGCTGTAATGGATGGCGTGACAGATGCACAAGTGCTCCCCCCTCCTTTATCCATGTGGTAGCTGTCGGCCATCAACCGATCAGATATTTATGACTTATCCTAAGGCCTATCCTGAGGATAGGCCATTAATTAAAAATTAAATTAATTAAAATTTCCTGGGCAACCCCTTTAAGAATCCTTCTTCCTTCTTTTAAAACTCTTTTTCAAATAATTACCATAGACATTAATATCTATAAAATCTGCTCGTTTAACTTAATTAATTACAGAACGTCTGAGAACAGAAAATTTCATGTCTTGCTACAGATGCTCAATGGGATTTAGGTCTGGACCATGACCGGCCCATTCTAACACATGAATATTCTTTGATCTAAACCATTCCACTGTAGCTCTGGCTGTTTGTTTAGGGTCATTGTCTTGCTGGAAGGTGAATCTCCTTCCCAGTCTCCAGTCTTTTGCAGCCTCCAACAGGTTTTCTTCCAGGATTGCCCTGTATTTAGCTCCATCCATCTTCCCATCAACTCTGACCAGTTTCCCTGTCCCTGCTGAATAAAAGTCTCCCCCAGCATGATGCTGCCACCACCATATTTCACAGTGGGGGTGGTGTGTTCAGGGGGATGAGCAGTGTTACTTTTCTGCCACACATAGCACTTTGCATTTAGGCCAAAAAGTTCAACTCCTTGCTCGATCAGTTTAGGTGGACGGCCATGTCTTTGTAGGTTTGCAGTTGTAGAATACTTTTTCCATTTTTGGATGATGGATTGAACAGTGCTCCTTGGGATGCTCAAAACTTGGGATATGTTTTTATAACCTAACCCTGCTTTAAACTTCTCCGCAACTTTACCTCTGACCCAACTGGTGAGTTCCTTGGTCTTCATTATGCTGTTTGTTTACTAGTGTTCTCTAACAAACCTCTGAGGTCTTTCGATAACAGGTGTATTTATACTGAGACTAAATTACACACAGCTGGACTCTATTATCTCAATAAGTGACTTCTGAAGGCGAATTTGTGTGCATTGGATTTTATTTAGGGGTATCAGAGTACAGGGGGCTGAATACTTTTACACTTCACACTTTTCAGATTTTTATTTGATTAAAATTTTGAAAACCATGTATCATTTTCATTCCACTTCACAATTATCTGCTACTTTGTGTTGGTCTATCACTTAAAATCTCAAAAAATACATTTAAATTTGTGGTTGTAAGGTGACAAAATGGGAGAAAGTTCAAGGGATATGAATACTTTTGCAAGCCACTGTAGATGGATGAATAGATAGATAGATAGCTAGATAGATAGATAGATAGATGTTATTGTAAATACTAAGGTAAATCTCCAGTATGTGGCTTATACATTTGATAAACCTTTAATATTTCTAACATTTCAAATAGAAAATTCATGAAATTGTTTGTGTCTTACAACAGCTGAATTATCAGATCTCCCAATCCCTCTGGTCTAATAAGTTCCTCTGAGTCTTGTAATAATAGTTAATGTGTAGGATTAATGAAATGACATTCTGTATGAAATCCCGGCAATGTCTCTGCGGATTTATCACCTTCTACTTGTAACATAAAGCAAATGAAATATGACCGAGAGTTACCTTAGACTAATACAGTACAAGTGCAATGTATGACATTCATTGTAACATGAGTGATGTGAATACTGGGTTCTAACGTTACTGTAACCCACATAGTAATAGTCCAAATATTATATGGGATGTCAAGGATTATAAATACATATCAGCCAGCTATTCATCTGTAATTAGAAAAACTGCTTAGCGTGTGAGACATATATCTGGACATGTCCACCCAAGAGGAAGAGCAAGGGAGCATGCATGATAGGGGGTGGCACTGCCTGTTCAAATAGTGTAGTAGTTCACCAGCTAGATGCTAGATATTAGGACGCAGCATCCCAGCCAGAGATCTGGGTGCATCTCTGATTGGCTGGTGCTGGGAGAGTCAGACCTCAGGCACACAACTGAGTGTGTAGGCCGAGTGAGGGGTGATTTTTTAACGGAATACACCCAGATGAAATCTGAGTATCATCTGAGTGCCTTCCGTTATGCATTCACTACTATGAAGGCTTCTGATTTGTTCTGTTCTGATGACACAGACCATGATAGGACCTGCTCTATAATCATCAGAAAGGAATGGAGCATTGGGCACCCCATTGGATGGCACACTTGGATGTGTGCATGGGGCCTTCGTGGTGACAGTTGGATGAGCAGGTGTCATGTCTAGAGGGACAGATGAGGTCTGAGACTACTAAATATTGTTTTGAGTATTCATGTGTCTGGAAAGCACCTCAAGTGTATTACCCTACTATGGACTGACCAGAGATCACAGGCTGTAAGCGATACAGACTGTGAGTGTACTTCTCTTTAAGAAGTAGTACTAGAGTGAAAATGGCCTGAGGAGCTAAGTTCTGAACTGGAGAAGGACTAAAATCCATAATGCTATGCATATATGTGGAACAGTACAGTAAAGTGTGTCTATCTACAAAAGAAGAAACAAGTTGAACAAGTCTGGTATGAACCGCACCTTAAATTGGCTTAAAACATAGTGTAGAAAGCTCTTAGGACTCCTAGGAACCTATCTATAAAACATAGTGTAGAACACTGTCAGGGCTCCTAGGAACCTATCTATAAAACAGTGTAGAATACTCTTAGGGCTCCTAGGAACCTATCTATAAAACATAGTGTATAACACTGTCAGGGATCCTAGGAACCTATCTATAAAACATAGTGTATAACACTGTCAGGGCTCCTAGGAACCTATCTATAAAACATAGTGTAGAATACTCCTAGAGCTCCTAGGAACCTATCTATCCAATTTCTAGCTCTCTAAGCAAACACAGCCGAAGTTATGTCAAAATGAAAGTAACATTATTATACTCTGGGGTCTCTTCAGACCTTAGAGTATAAAGGGTGAAGGCCCAGGGGAGGTATAAAAGAAACAATTATACTCACCATACACAATGCAGCAGGCAGTATGCTGGAACTTGTAGTGCACTGGTAATAGCAGGTATCCACAGTGCAGCAGGCAGTAGCAGGTATCCACAATGCAGTAGGCAGTATGCTGGAACTTGTAGTGCGCTGGTAGTAGCAGGTATACACAGTGCATCAGGTAATATAGAACCAACTGAGATCAGTAGGCCCCACCTCAAGGATTGTCAGGAGCTGGCTTCAAACACAATACTCAGGCACAGTGTGATCAGGTGCAGGAGTTCAAATAATCAACAGGCAGGAACCAAGATGGCCATGGACCAGAGGCGTAGCTAGGGTTTCAGCACGGGGGGGGTGAACATGTCCAAGTGGTCCCCCAACTTAGGTATTCCGATATTATCACTATACGGTAACCATATAATGGTAGATATCAGCTCTACACATGGCTCTGCAGACGATTTAGGTGAATACAGGGCAGTAGCATTTAGTGTCTTGCAGGTGACGTATCTGACTAATCATTCACATTTCCATTCCGTTTCTCTTCCATCTGGACTGCCATGACCACTTCTTTCAATCTCTGTCAAGTTTGCAGCACAAACATCTTTGGCTCCTCACTTTTCCAGGCACCAACCCACATGATCCTTAACTACGCACCCATTCTAATGCTACCCCCATTTATGAAATATATAATATAACCCCCCATAATGAAAATTACCCCCAAGTGCATCTTTAAATTAATAACTTCCCTGTGTACCGCCTTTAAATAGTGTGTCTTATTAATAATGCCCCGAATGTTTCCTAATTAAAAGGTAAAAAAATAATTAGTGGGGTCCCAATACCCGGAACCCCCAGGATCAGCTGTTTGAATGGACCGTGGTACCTGTGTAAGCGCCGTGACCCCTTCTCTGTTTACATAGTGTCATTCATCTCGTAGCGGCCATGTAATGTAACTACAGCTAGTCCTATACACATCTATGTGACAAGACTGGAATGACATCACACGGTCACTACAAACAGACAGCGTGTGATATAAACAGGCGCCATAGCCCCTTCATACAGCTGATCAGTGGGGATTTATTGATCTCTTATTGATGATCTATTCTAAGGATAGATCATCAATAAAAATGAGGTGGAAAACTCCTTAAGGCTAGGGCTGCACGTGGTGTAAACGCCGTGGTTTGGCCATGGTGTAAACGCCGTGGTTTGGCCATGGTGTAAACTCCGCAGAAAAAAATGTAGCATTTTACAGTTCCTATACAGTTCTAGTGAATCCCATCCACACATTGCAAAAAAATACGCGCAGTGGACACACTGCGATTTCCAAAACTGTTGCGGTTTTGGAAATTGCAGCATGTCAATTATAACTATGGAAACGCTGATGGTTTCCTTATAGGTATAATGTAAGCAGAAAGTCTGCAGAGGAAATCTATGCAGACTTTCTGTGAAAAGCGCTGAGGGAAAAACTGTGATGCGTTACTGCTGCGGTTTTTCCTGCAGTGCTTTTTTACTCGGCCGCTACGTGGGGCCTTAGCCTTAATAAAGCCCAAGTGCCACCTTGATTAAATTAATTGCTCCCTTATATTATGCCCTTGATTCCCCCTGACATAAATACTGTGCCCCTAATGGCCCCTTATATAAATGATGCCCCTAAAGACCCCTTATATAAATAACCTCCCCCCCATATTCATAATGCCCCCTAACAGCCCTTCTATAAAAGAATCTCCTTATGTTCATAATGTCCCTTGTATAAATGACCCCCTGTCGTCATAATGCCCCCTAACATAAATAACCTCCCCCTTGTATTCCTAATACCCCCTAATAGCCCTTATATAAATGCCACCCCATCGTCATAATGCCCCCTAACAAAAATAACCTCCCCCTTGTATTCCTAATGCCCCCTGATAGCCCTTATATACAGTGGGGAAAAAAAAGTATTTAGTCAGCCACCAATTGTGCAAGTTCTCCCACTTAAAAAGATGAGGCCGGCCTGTAATTGTCATAATAGGTAGACCTCAACTATGACAGACAAAATGAGAAGACATATCCAGAAAATCACATTGTCTGATTTTTTAAGAATTTATTTTCAAATTATGGTGGAAAATAAGTATTTGGTCACCTACAAACAAGCAAGATTTCTGGCTCTCACAGACCTGTAACTTCTTCTTTAAGAGGCTCCTCTGTCCTCCACTCATTACCTGTAGTAATGGCTCCTGTTTGACATTGTTATCAGTATAAAAGACACCTGTCCACAACCTCAAACAGTCACACTCCAAACTCCACTATGGTGAAGACTAAAGAGCTGTGGAAGGACACCAGAAACAAAATTGTAGACCTTCACCAGGCTGGGAAGACTGAATCTGCAATAGGCAAGCAGCTTGGTGTGAAGAAATCAACTGTGGGAGCAATAATTAGAAAATGGAAGTCATATAAGACCACTGATAATCTCCCTCGATCAGGGGCTCCACGCAAGATCTCACCCCGTGGGGTCAAAATGATCACAAGAACAGTGGGCAAAAATCCCAGAATCACACGGGGGGACCTAGTGACTGACCTGCAGAAAGCTGGGACTAACATAACAAAGGCTACCGTCAGTAACACACTACGCCGCCGGGACTCAGATCCTGCGGTGCCAGACGTGTCCCCCTGCTTAAGCCAGTACATATTCGGGCCCGTCTGAAGTTTGCTAGAGAGCATTTGGATGTTCCAGAAGAGTATTGGGAGAATGTCATATGGTCAGATGAAACCAAAGTAGAACTGTTTGGTAGAAACACAACTCGGCGTGTTTGGAGGAGAGTGAATGCTGAGTTGCATCCAAAGAACACCATACCTACTGTGAAGCATGGGGGTGGCAACATCATGCTTTGGGGCTGTTTCTCTGCAAAGGGACCAGGACGACTGATCCGTGTACATGAAAGAATGAATGGGGCCATGTATCGTGAGATTTTGAGTGCAAACCTCCTTCCATCAGCAAGGGCATTGAAGATGAAACGTGGCTGGGTCTTTCAGCATGACAGTGATCCCAAGCACACCACCAGGGCAATGAAGGAGTGGCTTCGTAAGAAGCATTTCAAGGTCCTGGAGTGGCCTAGTCAGTCTCCAGATCTCAACCCCATAGAAAAACCTTTGGAGGGAGTTGAAAGCCCGTGTTGTCCAACGACAGCCCCAAAACATCACTGCTCTAGAGGAGATCTGCATGGAGGAATGGGCCAACATACCAGCAACAGTGTGTGCCAACCTTGTGAAGACTTACAGAAAACGTTTGACCTCTGTCATTGCCAACAAAGGATATATAACAAAGTATTGAGATGAACTTTTGTTATTGACCAAATACTCATTTTCCACCATAATTTGCAAATAAATTCTTAAAAAATCAGACAATGTGATTTTCTGGATATGTTTTCTCATTTTGTCTCTCATAGTTGAGGTCTACCTATGATGACAATTACAGAACTTGCACAATTGGTGGCTGACTAAATACTTTTTTTTCCCACTGTAAATGCTACCCCATCGTCATGATGCCCCCTAATGACCCCTCCCTTATAGTTATAATTCCCCCTCCTAACGACCCCTTTATACTATTAAAACACCCACCACTGCACTCAAAAAAAAAAAGATCTACTCACTTATCTGCGATACTGATGAATGGAGCCGCCGCTTTCTCTTTTGATGCATACTCTATGCGCAGGGTACACGCACAGTATGTCTGCGTCAGGGCGCAGGAGGCGCAATGTTGTGTCGTCATCACGCCTCCTGTGCCAAGACCAGACATGTTCTGTCTGTGGTCTCAGTGTTTTGTAAACTACAGGCCTGAAGTGGCTTGCGTTTTACACTACAGCTGCAGGATGGGTTTTAACCAAATCGGTGTCTGCAGAAACCGATCTACAGTGCTGGCCAAAAGTATTGGCACCCCTGCAATTCTGTCAGATAATACTCAATTTCTTCCAGAAAATGATTGCAATCACAAATGCTTTGGTAATAATATCTTCATTTACTTTGTCTTCAATGGAAAACCACAAAAAGAATTGTCAAAAAACCAAATTGGATATAATTCCACACCAAACATAAAAAGGGGGTGGACAAAAGTATTGGCACCCTTTGAAAAATCATGTGATGCTTCTCTAATTTGTGTAATTAACAGCACCTGTTACTTACCTGTGGCACATAACAGGTGGTGGCAATAACTAAATCACACTTGCAGCCAGTTGAAATGGATTAAAGTTGACTCAACCTCTGTCCTGTGTCCTTGTGTGTACCACATTGATCATGGAGAAAAGAAAGAAGACCATAGAACTGTGTGAGGACTTGAGAAGCAAAATTGTGAGGAAGCATGAGCAATCTCAAGGCTACAAGTCCATCTCCAAAGACCTGAATGTTCCTGTGTCATCAAGAAGTTTAAAGCCCATGGCACTGTGGCTAACCTCCCTAGATGTGGACGGAAAAGAAAAATTGACGAGAGATTTCAACGAAAGATTGTGCGGATGGTGGCTAAAGAACCTCGACTAACATCCAAACAAGTTCTAGCTGCCCTGCAGTCCGAGGGTACAACAGTGTCAACCCGTACTATCCGTCGGCGTCTGAATGAAAAGGGACTCTATGGTAGGATACCCAGGAAGACCCCACTTCTGACCCAGAGACATAAAAAAGCCAGGCTGGAGTTTGCCAAAACCTATCTGAGAAAGCCAAAAACTTTTTGGAAGAATGTTCTCTGGTCAGATGAGACAAAAGTAGAGCTTTTTGGGAAAAGGCATCAACATAGAGTTTACAGGAAAAAAAAAGAGGCCTTCAAAGAAAAGAACACGGTCCCTACAGTCAAACATGGCGGAGGTTCCCTGATGTTTTGGGGTTGCTTTGCTGCCTCTGGCACTGGACTGCTTGACCGTGTGCATGGCATTATGAAGTCTGAAGACTACCAACAAATTTTGCAGCATAATGTAGGGCCCAGTGTGAGAAAGCTGGGTCTCCCTCAGAGGTCATGGGTCTTCCAGCAGGACAATGACCCAAAACACACTTCAAAAAGCACTAGAAAATGGTTTGAGAGAAAGCACTGGAGACTTCTAAAGTGGCCAGCAATGAGTCCAGACCTGAATCCCATAGAACACCTGTGGAGAGATCTCAAAATGGCAGTTTGGAGAAAGCACCCTTCAAATCTCAGGGACCTGGAGAAATGTGCCAAAGAAGAATGGTCTAAAATTCCAGCAGAGCATTGTAAGAAACTCATTGATGGTTACCGGAAGCGGTTGTTCGCAGTTATTTTGTCTAAAGGTTGTGCTACCAAGTATTAGGCTGAGGGTGCCAATACTTTTGTCCGCCCCATTTTTGGAGTTTTGTGTAAAATGATCAATGATTTGACTTTTTTTTCATTCTCTTTTGTGTTTTTTCATTGCAAGCAAAATAAATGAAGATATTATTACCAAAGCATTTGTGATTGCAATCATTTTCTGGAAGAAATTGAGTATTATCTGACAGAATTGCAGGGGTGCCAATACTTTTGGCCGGCACTGTAGTTAAAAGTAAAGCATGGTGGCCCCCGGGTGGGCCCCACGAAGTCAATGCCCCTCTGCCCCCGCACTAGCTACGCCACTGCCATGGACAGGAAACACACAAAACGCCATCTTGCTAAGGGACTGGTACTGGCAAAATAAAGAGTTCAATTAAGATCCTGACACTTTTGGTCCAATATTGGGGTAACCGTCAGGATAATCCAGGTTCTTTTCTGCCTCATAAGTGTTGTTTTCAGGGTCAAAACATAGAACCCTTTGGGGTATGTTCACATATAGTTCTTTGCAGGCTGAAAAATTCTGCTTCAGGAATTAGGAAACTGTTTTTTGACGTGTTTTTTTACATAATGCGGTTTTTGTCATGTTTTTTGTTGTGTTTTTCATCACAGTTTTCGTTGTGGATATTGCCACAGTTTCTTGCTGCATCACGTTTTTTCCACCTCCCATTGATTTCAATGGGTTTTTCAAAGCGGAAACCGCCTGCTGAAAGGACATGTCACTTTTTTTTTCCTCTAGTTGAAAAAATCAGCTAGAGGAAAAAAACTGATACTGATTCCGCCTCAAAATCAGCCTGCAAAAAGCTCAGTGTGAACTTACCCTTTTTATTTCAGAAGATAGTCTACCTTTTTCAGCTAGCAGACCAGGCACGCTGATACTGTGCCAAAATTTCTCTCAAAATTCTAGTGTGGAGGAAGGCCCTTGATATGGAAGCTAGTGGTGACATATTTGTTTTTGTGAATATGTTGCTCGATGGGTTGTTATAGAAACCCAGTCTGAAGCAAAAATGTAGTTAGGTTGTTAAGAAAACCTGGTCTAAAACTTTGTGTATGTCAGTGAGGCTAAGAATGAAAGACCTGAAAACCCTTAATGTGGAAGTCAGTGGTGCTACATTTGCTTTTCTGAATATGTTGAGAACAATCGGTCCTACAGAACTGGAACCTGGCTAAAACTTGCAGAAGCGCAGAATTTATCTATGTGTCTGATTTTGGTACAGATTGGTCCAGTTGTTTGGCATAAAGAACAGATAATTGAAATTCATTTTTGTATATATTTATATAAAAGAATAACTATAAGGATAACATAGATTGATAGTCACCTCCATAGCCGGCGGCTTCATTTTGACCTGTTTTCACAATATCCCATAGTTATCTCATACATAGACAGCAGTATGTTTCTATTATGTTGATGTATTTTATAATTTATTGATTATACTAACAATCACAAGTTTTTGTCATGTCACAGAATTTGTATCATACATTTGATTTATACTATTATAGTATTTTACTCCCATGAAGACATTTTTCACCCCACAAGCCTCATTTTAATGGTCTATATTTTAACTTTTGTGATAATAAAGATGATGGATTTTTGGTTCCATTTGGTTGTACGAGCTTAATGTTTTTGTAGATTTAGCAACAATGGGTAGTGTTGTGCAGTCTATGTGCTGTGGACACAGTGGCCTAGATTTACTACCTGTGCCGCTCTAGACAACTTTTTAGACATTGTTTGGAGAGGTGAATCTAGGAAGGTCAGGAGGTATACTGAGCATGATCCATGCCTCGTTCATTTGGCTAATTTGTGTCTGTCTGTTGCTCTGATCCTATGATATTTAAGAGCAATGGACATCAATGACAGCAATCTACCCTTAGTCATTAGTCTTTATTATTACAAATTCACATCTTTAGATTTAATGGAGCAGATATAGAATGTAGAACTTTCATTGAACATTTGATTCTTTTTTTGGCCTATTCCTGGAATGGAAGGTGGCAGGTGGGAACGCATGCAGTGGTTATTCATTAGAATTGGTGGTGACTACTTCATTCAAAACATGTGTGCTTGCATTGCATTTGCTGTCATGTTAATAAATGTTACAATTGTATCTTTATGAGTGTTACCCACAATACAAAACTTTATATCCTAGAACTCATGTTACATTATATGTAATAAATTGTACAAGTTATATCAATGAATGACTCTAGGTATTCTCAAAATCTTCAAGACATCTCTGTTTCTCAAGCTATAGACTAGAGGGTTTAAGGCTGGGACTACTCCAACATATAACAATGAAAGACTCATGTCTAGTTCTGTGGAGTCCTTAGAGTCAGGCTTCATATAAAGACTCAGTGAAGTCCCAAAGAAGAGGAAAACAACAGTCAGATGAGAAGAACAGCTGGAGAAGATCTTCAGTCTTGTAGCCGATGTCTTCAATTTTAGGATAGTGGAGATAATATAAATATAGGAAGTCAAAATCATGGCAAATGGCAAAAATCCTATAACATACTCCTCTATCCACAACATATTGTTCATGAGTGTGATATCACTGCAGGACAGTCGTATTAAGGCCTTTATATCACAAAAGAAATGGCTGATATATTTGGAATCACAAAATGAGAAATGAGATATCAGAAAGACAACTAGCGATGAGTTTAAGAAGCTAGCCATCCAGGAGATAAGGGCAAGTGTAATGTATAATCTCTTGTTCATAATGATGGAATATCTCAAGGGGATACAAATAGCAACATATCGGTCAAAAGCCATAAAAGCCAAAAGGGAAAACTCTGTATCCACACACATGGCAAATACAAACATCTGTGTGAGACATTCTAGAAAGGAGATTTGGGTTTCTCCAGTGACCTGAATGACCAGGAGCTTTGGAAGGATATTAGAGACATAAAGTACATCCTGGATGGACAAGTTACACAGGAAGAAGTACATCGGAGTATGTAACTGTGGAGATGAACATACAACTACTAATATTATAAGGTTTCCCAGTATGGACAGGAGATACATCAGGAAAATGCCCAGGATAAGAACAATAGTACTGTGAGGTCCGGAGAAGGTTTTCAAGGTAAAATCTCCATGAAACGTTTCATTAAATATATTTCTATACATTTTAGTAATGAAATGTGCAGTTCATACATATAACTAATCACTATGCAAAGAATACACAGATACAATCGGGGAAATTATCATATGCAAATCTTTTAATTTTAGTTTTGTTGGAGTTTACGTTGCTGTAACTTATACCAAATGTATGAAATGTTGCATTTTATTTTGTGCATACACTTCTGTCCTGAGATGTTCATCCACTTTCTACGCCATACCCTTTCTGTCTAGTGTATATACAGCTATATATGATAAGCATGCCACTTTTCCTTCAATATTTCAAAATTGGAGCAGTGTAAAAATAAAAATGTCACAAAATTTTTCAGCAAATAAGCTCAAAAGTCAAAAACTTCTACTTAAGTTCTTTTTTGCGACAGAATTCTGGAGCGCAGGACTTGATGATTTGATATTTCCAAATATCTTTATCTTTAACTCAACAGATCTTTCAACATATCAAGAATTTTCTTTTTGGTTTATTTTTGCTCCCACTGAGTACTTGCCTTTCACTAACCTTTAAAGAAGAAGAAAAGTGGCAAAGATTTTAATAATGATAGTAATGTTTATGTACATAACACTAAAATATTCCAGAACACTTTACACATTACGCATTTTTCTTGGCACAAGATGTGTCACTAACCTTTGGCTAAGAACCACTAGGGTGGATCTGTGGTCTTAGACTACAGCTTGCTATAACATTTACTGGAAGTCTGAAGACGTCTGGAATCCAACTCTTGTTGCATTGGTTTTGGCTGCATTTTTCAGATTGGCTGTGTATTAGCACAAGCTCTCCAGGAAGAGAGCTAGATTTTATTATTACAAGGAAGCATTTTAATAAAGTTTAGAAATAAGGCTATGTTCAGATTAGTCTATTGTTCTTATATGTTTTATCCATGAACGAGGATGGATGCAGACAGAATGTGCTCTTTCTGAATCCATCACTGTATTAGTTTTTCAGTTTATTGTTCTGATCCCATGATAGATGAATGTACTGATGTGAACTTAGCCTAAGTTATAATAACACTATTTTATCCGTCTTTACAGTTTAGGTTGGCCTCATATACTTCTCCATATTCACTTTTCCTGATAGTTATTGTGAACACGCCCAGCTAAAATATGGATCTAAATTTGCAATAGACTGTTCCCAAACGTGGAGTAATGTGTCTTTTAACATAGGTAACATACACACGTGGACAAAATTGTTGGTACCCCTCATTTAATGAAAAAAAAACCCACAATGGTCACAGAAGTAACTTGAATCTGACAAAAGTAATAATACAGTATATAATAATTCTATGAAAATGAACAAATGAAAGTCAGACATTGCTTTTCAACCATGCTTCAACAGAATTTTTAAAAAAAGAAAACTCATGAAACAGGCCTGGACAGAAATGATGGTTCCCTTAACTTAATATTTTGTTGCACAACCTTTTGAGGCAATCACTACAATCAAACGATTCCTGTAACTGTCAATGAGACTTCTGCACCTCTCAGCAGGTATTTTGGCCACTCCTCATGAGCAAACTGCTCTAGTTGTCTCGGGTTTGAAGGGTGCCTTTTCCAGACGGCATGTTTCAGCTCCTTCCAAAGATGCTCAATAGGATTTAGCACATAAACAGAAGAAAAAAGCACAGAGCAGTGTGTAGTGTATTATCGTTTGGAGTAAAGGGAGTAAAGGGACTGAAGGTAGGGACAATTAGCTCCTCACCTTTTTAGGTGTGTTCATTTTGGGAAATAAAATATTCTGCCACTAGCCTTGGATTTGCGCAGTCCGTGTTTACTGGTCTCAATAGGATTTAGGTCAGGGCTCATAGAAGGCCACTTCAGAATAGTCCAATGTTTTCCTCTTAGCCATTCTTGGATGTTTTTAGCTGTGTGTTTTGGGTCATTATCTTGTTGCAAGACCCATGACCTGCGACTGAGACTAAGCTTTCTGACACCGAGCAGCACATTTCTCTCTAGAATCCCTTGATAGTCTTGAGATTTCATTGTACCCTGCACAGATTCAAGACACCCTGTGCCAGATGCAGCAAAGCATCCCCAGAACATAACAGAGCCTCCTCCATGTTTCACAGTAGGGACAGTGTTCTTTTCAAGATATGCTTCATTTTTCTGTCTGTGAACATAGAGCTGATGTGCCTTGCCAAAAATTTTGTTTTTTGTTTCATCTGTCCATAGGACATTCTCCCAGAAGCTTTGTGGCTTGTCAACATGTAATTTGGCAAATTCCAGTTTTGTCAGATTCAAGTTATTTCTGTGACCATTGTGGGTTTTTCTTTCATTAAACGAGGGGTACCAACAATTTTGTACACGTCTGTAAGTACTTAAGGTCTTACATTTAAGAAGGAAAAAAAAATAAATTCTTGTGGAAGTTTAAGCCAATGCTGTAAATTTGCAGAGTGTTAAAAAAAAGAAAAAAAAGTAAAGAGAGGGAAATATAAAAAATAAGCATTTCCTTTATGCAGATTGGTTTGCAAAACTGATTTTTTTTATTGTCTGAAATTCACAGACAATATTTAGTTTTTTGATTTTGTCAGAAATAAAATAAAGAGTAGAAAAAAATGTTAAAAACAATTATGCAAATAAAAAATGTATAAATAAAGAATAAATACAAGAAATGTGTTACTTTTTATTGCCACCTTTTTCATTGGGTGGTGATATTTGGTTAAGTGATATAGCTCTATAAACTCTATAAAATATATAAATTATTAGTGGTCTCTAGAAAATGTTCCGTAATATACTGATAGCCTCAAAAATGACTGTATCATATCCTAGACTATGAGTTCGTGTATCATTCATCTGGTAAGTATACAGAAAACACTGGCACAGAGTAAGTCCCTCTGTGCCACTCTTCAATATATTCAATGACTTATTGTCTTTTGTTACAAGATATCATAGGTCCATGTGTTATCCATGTGATGTTAAACATTGCTACATCTGTACATGTCTTACCTGAGGTCGCATCTTGTAAACTTCTGCTGATCTGTTACAATCCCAGTATTTATAGTTGTAAGATGATTTGCTAATAATACCTATAGATATATTACTAGACACAAAGGAAAATGTTCATAATCTAAAAATATTCACATCATTGACTTGTTTACAATTTTCTAAATTGGTCTTGTAAGGTTGTGAGCGATGCAATCTCTATTTTGCAGCACATGGACTGTGGTTGTCTATTTTGATAATAGTTATCCATTAGAGATGAGCCCATCTCCTGAAAATTGTTTCAAGTCATATTCACTAGACTTGGCCATTAGAGTGAGTGACATACACCATGGTGGGGTGCAGTCAGTTCACCCTGGTTCTGCTCATCCAGTTGTTAAAAATACAGCCAGAAAACAGAATTGGGGAGAAAAGGAGCCCCAAACTGGTTCTGTTACCGGGAAAGCAGGAAGCTATAACAGGTTTCATTGGTTGTCTGAGCATGACGTTTTTGTATTTTGTCATTTGGCAACAATGGATTGTATTGTACAGTCTATGGAAAATGTTTAAAAGTTACAGCCTGACTGATGTGGACACAGTGGCCTAGATTTACTATCTGGAAAGCGCCTAGAATGTGGGCAAAAATGCACCTCAAGTTGGTTCATTTTTGGTGCACGATGGCGCATCTCAGCTCCTGTGCCTCTCTAGGCAACTTTTGAGACATTGGGTGGAGATGTGAATCTAGGTGGGTCATGGCGGGAATGCCCCAGTCTGTCAGATTTACTATAACCCATGTCAGAAAACTGGCGTGTTAGATGAGAAATATGTGCCAGTTCCTGACAGGTGTAGACTTGAGTCCAGATGCACCTACATGCTCAGTAATGATTAAGAAGTATGAGCATCTTAGTAATTCTGATGCATATTGCGACTGTTGGGGGAATGAAATAAGACTGGAATTAGAATTGCAAGTCTTGATAAGTCCAGGTGTTCAATGGGATTTAGATCTGGACTCATTGCTGGCCACTTCAGAACTCTCCAGTGCTTTGTTTCCCTCCATTTCTGGGTGCTTTTTGAAGTATGTTTGGGGTCATTGTCCTGCTGGAAGACCCATAACCTAGGTCCCAAACCCAGCTTTTGGACATTGGGCCCTACATTGAGATCCAAAATCCTTTGGTAATCTTCTGATTTCATGATGCCTTGCACACAGTCAAGGCACCCAGTGCCAGAGGCAGCAAAACAACCCCAAAACATCTTTGAACTCCACCATATTTGACTGTTGGCACTGTTTTCTTTTCTTTGTGGGCCTCATTTAGTTTTGGGAGACAGTAGAAAAGCTCTATCTTGGTCTCATCTGTCCAAAAGATGTTTTCACAGAAGGATTTTGGCTTTCTCACGTACATTTGGGAAAACTGCATTCTAACTTCTTTATGGCTCTGTGTCAGCAGTGGGGTCCTCCTGGGTCTCCTGCCATAGCGCTTCATTTCATTCAAATGTCGACAGATAGTTTGCACTGACACCGATGCACCCTGAGCCTGCAGGACAGCTTGAATTTCTTTGGAACTTGCTTGGGGCTGCTTATCCACCATCCGGACTACCCCGCATTGCAACCTTTCATCATTTTTGTCTTTTCCGTCAACGTCCAGTTAACTACAGTGCCTGGGCTGTAAACTTCTTGAATATGTTCCACACTAAGGGCAAATGGACATCAAGATCTATGGAGATGGACTTGTAACTTTAAAATTGTTGATATTTTTCCACAATTTTTGTTCTCAATTCCTCAGACAGTTCTCTTCTCCTCTTTCTGTTCTCCATGCTTAGAGTGGCACACACAGACACACAATGCAAAGATTGAGTCGACTTCTCTCTTTTTATCTGGTTTTAGGTGTGATTTTTATTGCCCACACCTGTTACTTGCCACAGGTGACTTTGAACATGCATCACATGCTTTAAACAAAGTTATTAACCACAATTTTGAAAAGGTGCCAATACTATTGTCTGGTCCATTTTTGGATTTTTGTGTGAAATTATGTCCAATTTGCCTTTTTTTTTCTCGTATTTTGTGTTGTTCCAATACACACAAAGGAAATAAACATGTGTATAACAAAACATGTGTAATTGCAATAATTTTCTGGGAGCAATACTTTATTTTCTGGAAAAATTTCAGGAGTACCAACACTTACGGACAAGATTGTATCTTCCTAGTTGGTATACTATTATGGTAGGTTCAGATTTCTGTCATTGAAGTCCGTTGCTCTCAACTGTCATTGAGCCAGAGCAATGACTGTCAGACAGAGAAAACTGAAAAAATGGTGGTACAGCTTTGTCTCTTGTTATAAAAGTTAGAAAAATATACAAAGAAATTGGAAGACAACTTCCATCTTGTTTTCAACATTAAAGCAAATAAAATGAATGCAGACTGAGTATACTCCATGCATCGTTCATTCGGTTAATTTGTATCTGCCTGTTGCTCTGATCATATGACATATAAGAGAAACAGACTTTAATGAGAGCCATCTACCCTTAGACATTAGTCTTTATTATTAGAAATCCACATCTTTAGATGTGATGAAGCAGATATAGAATGTAGAACTTTTATTGAGTATTTGATTTTTATTTTTGGTCTATTCCTGGAGAAACCCTGTAAGATGATGCATATCCACAAATGCATCTTGAATATTGTCTGGGATAGATTATTCTCAATCATTGACCTACTTTTGAAAGTACCTCACAGACTGCGAGTAACCTGGACTACTTGATCTAATGTGCTTTGGGTCTTCAGTACATAAAGTGCACCTGGAATGGAAGATGGCAGGTGGGATCACATGCAGTGGCTAGTCAAAAGAATTGGTGGGTGACTACTTCATTCAAAACATGTGTGATGAAGGTGTGAAATGTTGAGCTTGCATTGCATTGAATTGTTAATGAAGGCTACAATTGTATTTTTATGAGTTTTACCCACAGTACAAAATTTTATGTGCTAAAACTCAAAGAATCATTTTACATTATATGTAACAAATCTTACAAGCTGTATCAATGAATGATTCTAGGTATTCTCAAAATCTTCAAGACTTCTCTGTTCCTCAGGCTATAGACTAGAGGATTTAAGGCTGGGACTACTCCAACATATAACAATGAAAGACTCATGTCTAGTTCTGAGGAATCTTTAGAGTCAGGCTTCATATAAAGACTTAATGAAATCCCACAGAAAAGGAAGACAACAGTCAGATGAGAGGAACAACTGGAGAAGATCTTCAGTCTTGTAGCCGATGTCTTCAATTTCAGTATAGTGGAGATAATAAAGGCATAGGAAGTCAAAATCATGGCAAATGGCAAAAATCCTATAACATACTCCTCTATCCACAATACATTGTTCATGAGTGTGATATCACTGCAGGAAAGTCTTATTAAGGCCTTCACATCACAAAAGAAATTACTGATATTTTTGGGATCACAAAATGAGAAATGAGATATCAGGAAGACATATAGCAATGAGTTTAAAAAGCTAGCTATCCAGGAGATAAGGGCAAGTGTAATGTATAATCTCTTGTTCATAATGATGGAATATCTCAAGGGGATACAAATAGCAACATATCGGTCAAAAGCCATAGAAGTCAACAGATAATATTCTGTATCCACACACATGGCAAATACAAACATCTGTGTGAGACATTCTAGAAAGGAGATTTGGGTTTCTCCAGTGACCTGAATGACCAGGAACTTTGGAAGGATATTAGAGACATAAACTACATCCTGGATGGACAAGTTACACAGGAAGAAGTACATCGGAGTATGTAACTGTGGAGATGAACATACAACTACTAATATTATAAGGTTTCCCAGTATGGACAGGAGATACATCAGGAAAATGCCCAGGATAAGAACAATAGTACTGTGAGGTCCAGAGAAGGTTTTCAAGGTAAAATCTCCATGAAACGTTTCATTAAATATATTTCTATACATTTTAGTAATGAAATGTGCAATTCATACATATAACTAATCACTATGCAAAGAATACACAGATACAATCGGGGAATTTATCATAAGTGAATCTTTAAATTTTAATTTTGTTAGAGTTTACGTTGCTGTAACTTATACTAAATGTATGAAATGTTGCATTTTATTTTGTGCATACACTTCTGTCCTGAGATGTTCATCCACTTTCTACGCCATACCCTTTCTGTTTAGTGTATATACAGCTATATATGATAAGCATGCCACTTTTCCTTCAATATTTCAAAATTGGAGCAGTGTAAAAATAAAAATGTCACAAAATTTTTGAGCAAATAGGCTCAAAAGTCAAAAACTTCTACTTAACTCTTTTTTTGCGGCAGAATTCTGGAGCGCAGGACTTGATGATTTGATATTTCCAAATATCTTTATCTTTAACTCAACAGATCTCTCAACATATCAAAAATTTTCTCCTTGGTTTATTTTTTGCTCCCACTGAGTACTTGCCTTTGAATAACCTTTGAAGAAGAAGAAAAGTGGCAAAGATTTTAATAATAATAGTAATGTTTATGTACATAACACTAAAATATTCCACAATACTTTACACATTACGCATTTTTCTTGGCACAAGATGTGTCACTAATCTTTGGCTAAGCAACACCAGGGTGGATCTGTGGTCTTAGACTACAGCTTGCTACAACATTTACTGGAAGTCTGAAGACGTCTGGAATCCAACTCTTGTTGCATTGGTTTTGGCTGCATTTTTCAGATTGGCTGCTGTGTATTAGCACAAGCTCTCCAGGAAGAGAGCTAGATTTTATTATCACATGGAAGCATTTTAATAAAGTACAGAAATAAGGCTATGTTCATATCAGTCCGTTGTTTTTATCTGTTTTTTCCATGACAGTGAATGAGGATGGATGCAGACAGAATGTGCTCTTTCTGAATCCATCACTGTATTAGTTTTTCAGTTTATTGTTCTGATCCTATGATAGATGAATGGACTGATGTGAACTTAGCCTAAGTTATAATAACATTATTTTATCCCTCTTTACAGTTTAGGTTGGCCTCATATACTTCTCCATATTAACTTTTCCTGATAATTATTGTGAACACGCCCAGCTGAAAACATGGATCTAGATTTGCAATAG
Organism: Leptodactylus fallax; assembly: GCA_947044405.1. Taxonomy (NCBI): domain Eukaryota; kingdom Metazoa; phylum Chordata; class Amphibia; order Anura; family Leptodactylidae; genus Leptodactylus; species Leptodactylus fallax. The sequence goes on from CAMRHE010000838.1 coordinate 360,239, forward strand.
ACTGTTCCCAAACGTGGAGTAATGTGTCTTGCAACATATGTAACATAAGTTCATAAGGTCTTAGAGTAGAAAAAAAAAATTAAAAACAATGTGATATTTTGGGGAATTAAACTCAAAATGGCGACTGACTCCAGGTCCAGAAAGCGGTGGTTCGTGGTACTGGGCGCCGGAAAGATAGCTTTCAGACGGTCCAAGCGTAAAATAAAAGTGGCTTTATTCAGCTTAACTGCAACACAGCAAAACAACAAAAAAAAACCTAGACCACAGTTAGGGTCCTAACTCACTCCTTGAGCCCCTAACTGTCCTGACTATTGCTCAGCTTCCAGCAACAGTCCTCCGTGGACCCAGCCATTCTGGCACAGACCGTCTGTCTGTCCAGCTGGTCCACTACTTCCTGCTTCCTGCAGGGCACTCCAGCCTTCCTGGAGTTACACGCCACCACTCAGGCGTGGCTGAGAGCCTTTTCTGGTCTGGCCTGGGTCGCTCAACAGCGCCCTCTGGCTCACATACTTACAAATGATACAAATAAAAACGTATAAATAAAGAATAAATACAAGAAATGTGTTCCTTTTTATTGCCACCTTTTTCATTAGGTGGTGATATTTGGTTAAGTGATATAGCTCTATAAACTCTATAAAATATATAAATCATTAGTGGTCTCTAGAAAATGGTCCTTAATATACTGATAGCCTCAAACATGACTGTATCATATCCTAAACTATGAGTTTGTGTATCATTCATCTGGTAAGTATACAGAAAACACTGGCACAGAGTAAGTCCCTCTGTGCCACTCTTCAATATATTCAATGACTTCTTGTCTTTTGTTACAAGATATCATAGGTCCATGCATGTGTTATCCATGTGAGCTTAAACATTGCTACATCTGTACATGTCTTACCTGAGGTCGCATCTTGTAAGCTTCTGCTGATCTGTTACAATCCCAGTATTTATAGTTGTAAGATGTTTTGATAATAATCCCTATAGATACATTACTAGACACAAAGGAAAATGTTCATAATCTAAAAATATTCACATCATTGACTTGTTTTTTCTAAATTGTCCTTGTAAGGTTGTGAGCGATACGATGCAATCTCTATTTTGCAGCACATGGACTGTGGTTGTCTATTTTGCTAATAGTTTTCCATTAGAGATGAGCCCATCTCCTGAAAATTGTTTCAAGTCATATTCACTAGACTTGGCCATTAGAGTGAGTGACATACACCAGGGTGGGGTGCAGTCAGCTCACCCTGGTTCTGCCCATCCGGTTGTTGAAATACAGTCAGATCACAGACCTTGAGAGAAAAGGAGCCCCAAACTGGTTCTGTTACTGGTAAAGCAGGAAGCTATAGCAGGTTTCATTGGTTGTCTGAGCATGACGTTTTTGTATTTTGTCATTTGACAACAATGGATTGTATTGTACAGTCTATGGAAAATGTTTAAAAGTTACAGCCTGACTGATGTGGACACAGTGGCCTAGATTTACTATCTGGAAAGTGCCTAGAATGTGGGCAAAAATGCACCTCAAGTTGGTTCATTTTTGGTGCACGATGGCGCATCTCAGCTCCTGTGCCTCTCTAGGCAACTTTTGAGACATTGGGTGGAGATGTGAATCTAGGTGGGTCATGGCGGGAATGCCCCAGTCTGTCAGATTTACTATAACCCATGTCAGAAAACTGGCGTGTTAGATGAGAAATATGTGCCAGTTCCTGACAGGTGTAGACTTGAGTCCAGATGCACCTACATGTTCAGTAATGATTAAGAAGTATGAGCATCTTAGTAATTCTGATGCATATTGCGACTGTTGGGGGAAAGAAATAAGACTGGTATAAGAATTACAAGTCTTAATAAGTCCACACAGGACATGGATGAAATACAGTCATGGCCGAAAGTGTTGGCACCCCTGAAGTTTTTCCATAAAATGAAAAATTTATCCCAGAAAATTATTGCAGTTTCACATGTCTTGTTATACACATGTTTATTTCTTTTGTGCGTATTGGAACAACACAAAAAAACAGGGAAAAAAAGCCAAAAATGATATAATTTCACACAAAACTCCAATAATGGGTGGGACAAAATTACTGGCACCCTCAACTTAATATTTGGTTGCGCACCCTTTGGTATAAATAACTGAAATCAATCACTTCCTATAACCATCAACAAGCTTCTTACACGTCTCAACTGAAATTTCGGACCACTCTTCTTTTGCAAACTGCTCCAGGTCTCTCATATTTGCAGGGTTTCTTCTCCCAACAGCAATTATAAGATCTCTCCACAGGTGTTAAATGGGATTTAGATCTGGACTCATTGCTGGCCACTTCAGAACTCTCCAGTGCTTTGTTTCCTTCTATTTCTGGGTGCTTTTTGAAGTATGTTTGGGATCATTGTCCTGCTGGAAGACCCATGACCTAGGTCACAAACCCAACTTTCGGACATTGGGCCCTACAATGAGAACCAAAATCCTTTGGTAATCTTCTGATTTCATGATGCCTTGCACACAGTCAAGGCACCCAGTGCCAGAGGCAGCAAAACAACCCCAAAACATCTTTGAACTCCACCATATTTGACTGCTGGTACTGTGTTCTTTTCTTTGTGGGCCTCATTTAGTTTTGGGTAAACAGTAGAATGATGTGCTTTACCGAAAAGCTCTATCTTGGTCTCATCTGTCCACAAGACATTTTCCCAGAAGGATTTTGGCTTTCTCATGTACATTTTGACAAACTGCAGTCTATCTTTTTTATCTCTGTGTCAGCAGTGGGGTCCTCCTGGGTCTCCTGACATTGCGTTTCATTTTATTCAAATGTCAACGGATAGTTCACGTTGACACTGATGCACCCTGAGCCTGCAGGACAGGTTGAATTTCTTTGGAACTTGTTTGGGGCTGCTTATCCACCATTCGGACTATCCTGCGTCACAACCTTTTATAATTTTTTTCTTCTGTCCACGTTCAGGGAGATTAGCTACAGTGTCATGGGTTGTAAACTTCTTGATTATGTTGCGCAATGTGGACAAAGGGACATCAAGATCTCTGGAGATGGACTTGTAACCTTAAAATTGTTGATATTTTTCCATAATTTTGGTTCTCAATTCCTCAGACAGTTCTCTTCTCCTCTTTCTGTTCTCTATGCTTAGTGTGGCACACACAGACATACAATGCAAAGATTGAGTCAAATTATCTCTTTTTATCTGGTTTCAGGTGTGATTTTGATATTGCCCACACCTGTTACTTGCCACAGGTGAGTTTGAATGTGCATAACATGCTTGAAACAAAGTTATTAACCACAATTTTGAAAAGTCCATTTTTGGATTTTTGTGTGAAATTATGCCCAATTTGTCTTTTTTTCTGTTTTTTTTTTTTTTTGTGTTGTTCCAATGCACACAAAGGAAATAAACATGTGTATAACAAAACGTGTGTAATTAATTTTCTGGGAGCAATACTTTATTTTCTGGAAAAATTTCAGGAGTGCCAACGACCATGATTGTATCTTCCTAGTTGGTATACTATTATGGTAGGTTCAGATTTCTATCGTTGAGGTCCGTTGCTCTCAACTGTCATTGAGCCAGAGCAATGACTGTCAGACAGAGAAAACTGAAAAAGTCCTGGAGGTACAACTTTGTCTCTTGTTATAAAAGTTAGAAAAATATACAAAGAAATTGGAAGACAGCTTCCATCTTGTTTTCAACATTAAAGCAAATAAAATGGATGTAGACTGAGTATACTCCATGCATCGTTCATTCGGTTAATTTGTATCTGCCTGTTACTCTGATTCTATGACATATAAGAGAAACGGACTTTAATGAGAGCCATCTACCCTTAGACATTACTCTTTATTATTAGAAATCCACATCTTTAGATGTGATGAAGCAGATATAGAATGTAGAACTTTTATTGAGTATTTGATTTTTATTTTTGGTCTATTCCTGGAGAAACCCTGTAAGATGATGCATATCTACAAATGCATCTTGAATATTGTCTGGGATAGGTTATTCTCAGTCATTGACCTACTATTGAAAGTACCTCACAGACAGTGAGTAACCTGGACTACTTGATCTAATGTGCTTTGGGTCTTCAGTACATAAAGTGCACCTGGAATGGAAGATGGCAGGTGGGATCACATGCAGTGGCTAGTCAAAAGAATTGGTGGGTGACTACTTCATTCAAAACATGTGTGATGAAGGTGTGAAATGTTGAGCTTGCATTGCATTGAATTGGTAATGAAGGCTGCAATTGCATCTTTATGAGTTTTACCCACAGTATAAAACTTTATGTGCTAAAACTCAAAGAATCATTTTACATTAGATATAACAAATCTTACAAGCTGTATCAATGAATGATTCTAGGTATTCTCAAAATCTTCAAGACTTCTCTGTTCCTCAGGCTATAGACTAGAGGATTTAAGGCTGGGACTACTCCAACATATAACAATGAAAGACTCATGTCTAGTTCTGTGGAGTCCTTAGAGTCAGGCTTCATATAAAGACTTAATGAAATCCCACAGAAAAGGAAGACAACAGTCAGATGAGAGGAACAACTGGAGAAGATCTTCAGTCTTGTAGCCGATGTCTTCAATTTCAGGATAGTGGAGATAATAAAGGCATAGGAAGTCAAAATCATGGCAAATGGCAAAAATCCTATAACATACTCCTCTATCCACAACACATTGTTCATGAGTGTGATATCACTGCAGGAAAGTCTTATTAAGGCCTTCACATCACAAAAGAAATGGTTGATAGATTTGGAATCACAAAATGAGAAATGAGATATCAGGAAGACAACTAGCGATGAGTTTAAGAAGCTAGCCATCCAGGAGATAAGGGCAAGTGTAATGTATAATCTCTTGTTCATAATGATGGAATATCTCAAGGGGATACAAATAGCAACATATCGGTCAAAAGCCATAGAAGTCAACAGAAAATACTCTGTATCTGCACATGCTACAAATACAAACATCTGTGTGAAACATTCTAGAAAGGAGATTTGGGTTTCTTTGGTGACCTGAATGACCAGGAGCTTTGGAAGGATATTAGAGACATAAACTACATCCTGTATGGACAAGTTACACAGGAAGAAGTACATCGGAGTATGTAACTGTGGAGCCGAACATACAACTACTATAATTATAAGGTTTCCCAGTATGGACAAGAGATACATCAGGAAAATGCCCAGGATAAGAACAATAGTACTGTGAGGTCCAGAGAAGGTTTTCAAGGTAAATTCTCTATGAAACGTTTCATTAAATATATTTCTATACATGTTAGTAATGAAATGTGCAATTCATACATATAACTAATCACTATGCAAAGAATACACAGATACAATCGGGGAAATTATCATATGCAAATCTTTAAATTTTAATTTTGTTAGAGTTTATGTTGCTGTAACTTATACTAAATGTATGAAATGTTGCATTTTATTTTGTTCATACACTTCTGTCCTGAGATGTTCATCTACTTTCTACGCCATACCCTTTCTGTCTAGTGTATATACAGCTATATATGATAAGCATGCCACTTTTCCTTCAATATTTCAAAATTGGAGCAGTATAAAAATAAAAATATCACAAAATTTTTCAGCAAATAAGCTGAAAAGTCAAAAACTTCTACTTAGCTTCTTTTTTGCGGCAGAATTCTGGAGCGCAGGACTTGATGATTTGATATTTCCAAATATCATTATCTTTAACTCAACAGATCTTTCAACATATCAAGAATTTTCTCCTTGGTTTATTTTTGCTTCCACTGAGTATTTGACTTTGAAAGCCCTTTGAGGAAGAAGAAAAGTGGCAAAGATTTTAATAATAATAGTAATGTTTATGTACATAACACTAAAATATTCCACAACACTTTACACATTACGCATTTTTCTTAGCACAAGATGTGTCACTAATCTTTGGCTAAGAACCACTAGGGTGGATCTGTGGTCTTAGAATACAGCTTGCTACAACATTTACTGGAAGTCTGAAGAAGTCTGGAATCCAACTCGTTGCATTGGTTTTGGCTGCATTTTTCAGATTGGCTGCTGTGTATTAGCACAAGCTCTCCAGAAAGAGAGCTAGATTTTATTATCACAAGGAAGCATTTTAATAAAGTTTAGAAATAAGGCTATGTTCAGATTAGTCTGTTGTTCTTATATGTTTTATCCATGGCAGTGAATGAGGATGGATGCAGACAGATGCTCTTTCTAAATCCATCACTGTATTAGTTTTTCAGTTTAATGTTCTGAGCCTATGATAGATGAATGGACTGATGTGAACTTAGCCTAAGTTATAATAACATTATTTTATCCATCTTTACAGTTTAGCTTGGCCTCATATACTTCTCCATATTCACTTTTCCTGATAGTTATTGTGATCACGCCCAGCTAAAACATGGATCTAGATTTGCAATAGACTGCTCCCAAACGTGGAGTAATGTGTCTTTTAACATAGGTAACATACACTCGTGGACAAAATTGTTGGTACCCCTCATTTAATGAAAGAAAAACCCACAATGGTCACAGAAATAACTTGAATCTGACAAAAGTAATAACATATAAAAATTATATGAAAATGAACAAATGAAAGTCAGACATTGCTTTTCAACCATGCTTCAACAGAATTTTTTAAAAAAGAAAACTCATGAAACAGGCCTGGACAGAAATGATGGTTCCCTTAACTTAATATTTTGTTTCACAACCTTTTGAGGCAATCCCTGCAATCAAACGATTCCTGTAACTGTCAATGAGACTTCTGCACCTCTCAACAGGTATTTTGGCCACTCCACATGAGCAAACTGCTCCACTTGTCTCGGGTTTGAAGGGTGCCTTTTCCAGACTGCATGTTTCAGCTCCTTCCAAAGAGGCTCAATAGGATTTAGCACATAAACAGAAGAAAAAAGCACCGAGCAGTGTGTAGTGTATTATCGTTTGGAGTAAAGGGAGTGAATGTACGGACAATTAGCTTCTCACCTTTTTCGGTGTGTTCATTTTGGGAAATAAAATATTCTGCCACTAGCCTTGGATTTGTGCAGTCCGTGTTTACTGGTCTCAATAGGATTTAGGTCAGGGCTCATAGAAGGCCACTTCAGAATAGTCCAATGTTTTCCTCTTAGCCATTCTTGGGTGTTTTTAGCTGTGTGTTTTGGGTCATTATCCTATTGCAAGACCCATGACCTGCGACTGAGACTAAGCTTTCTGACACTGGGCAGCACATTTCTCTCTAGAATCCCTTGATAGTCTTGAGATTTCATTGTACCCTGCACAGATTCAAGAGACCCTGTGCCAGATGCAGCAAAGCAGCCCCAGAACATAACAGAGCCTCCTCCATGTTTCACAGTAGGGACAGTGTTCTTTTTAAGATATGCTTCATTTTTCTGTCTGTGAACATAGAGCTGATGTGCCTTGCCAAAAATTTCGATTTTTGTCTCATCTGTCCATAGGACATTCTCCCAGAAGCTTTGTGGCTTGTCAACATGTAATTTGGCAAATTCCAGTTTTGTCAGATTCAAGTTATTTCTGTGACCATTGTGGGTTTTTCTTTCATGAAACGAGGGGTAACAACAATTTTGTCCACGTCTGTAAGTACATAAGGTCTTACATTTAAGAAGGAAAAACAAAAAAAGAAATTCTTGTGGAAGTTTAAGAAAAGTGTTAAGAAAAGAAAAAAGTAAAGAAATAGGGAAATATAAAAATAAACATTTCCTTTATGCAGATTGGTTTGCAAAACTGATTTTTTTATTGTCTGAAATTCACAGACAAAATTTAGTTTTTTGATTTTGTCAGAAATAAAATAAAGAGTAGAAAAAATATTAAAAACAATTATACAAATAAAAAAATGTATAAATAAAGAATAAATACAAGAAATGTGTTCCTTTTTATTGCCACCTTTTTCATTAGGTGGTGATATTTGGTTAAGTGATATAGCTCTATAAACTCTATAAAATATATAAATCATTAGTGGTCTCTAGAAAATGGTCCTTAATATACTGATAGTCTCAAAAATGACTTTATCATATCCTAGACTATTAGTTCGTGTATCATTCATCTGGTAAGTATACAGAAAACACTGGCACAGAGTAAGTCCCTCTGTGCCACTCTTCAATATATTCAATGACTTCTTGTCTATTGTGACAAGATATCATAGGTCCATGTGTTATCCATGTGAGGTTAAACATTGCTACATCTGTACATGTCTTACCTGAGGTCGCATCTTGTAAGCTTCTGCTGATCTGTTACAATCCCAGTATTTATAGTTGTAAAATGATTTGCTAATAATCCCTATAGATACATTACTAGACACAAAGGAAAATGTTCATAATCTAAAATTATTCACATGATTGACTTGTTTACAATTTTCTAAATTGTCCTTGTAAGGTTGTGAGCGATGCAATCTCTATTTTACAGCACATGGACTGTGGTTGTCTCTTTTGCTAAAAGTTATCCATTAGAGATGAGCCCATGTCCTGAAAATTGTTTCAAGTCATATTCACTAGACTTGGCCATTAGAGTGAGTGACATACACCAGGGTGGGGTGCAGTCACTTCACCCTGGTTCTGCCCACCTGGTTGTTAAAAATACAGCTAGAAAACAGAACTGGGGAGAAAAGGAGCCCCAAACTGGTTCTGTTACTGGTAAAGCAGGAAGCTATAGCAGGTTTCATTGGTTGTCTGAGCATGACGTTTTTGTATTTTGTCATTTGGCAACAATGGATTGTATTGTACAGTCTATGGAAAATGTTTAAAAGTTACAGCCTGACTGATGTGGACACAGTGGCCTAGATTTACTATCTGGAATGCGTCTAGAATGTGGTCAAAAATGCACCTCAAGTTGGTTCATTTTTGGTGCACGATGGCGCATCTCAGCTCCTGTGCCTCTCTAGGCAACTTTTGAGACAATGGGTGGAGAGGGGAATCTAGGTGGGTCATGGCAGGAATGCCCCAGTTTGTCAGATTTACTATAACTCATGTCAAAAAACTGGCTTGTTAGATGACTAATATGCACCAGTTCCTGACAGGTGTAGACTTGAGTCCAGATGCACCTACATGCTCAGTAATGATTAAGAGGTATGAGCGTTTTAGTTATTCTGATGCATATTGAGACTGTTGGGGGAAAGAAATAAGACTGGTATAAGAATTGCAAGTCTTAATTGGTCTATACAGGACATTGATAAAATACAGTCATGGCCGTAAGTGTTGGCACCTCTGAAGTTTTTCCATAAAATGAAAAATTTCTCCCAGAAAATTATTGCAGTTGCACATGTCTTGTTATACACATGTTTATTTCTTTTGTGCGTATTGGAACAACACAAAAAAACAGGGAAAAAAAGCCAAAAATGATATAATTCCACACAAAACTCCAATAATGGGCAGGACAAAATTACTGGCACCCTCAACTTAATATTTGGTTGCACACCCTTTGGTATAAATAACTGAAATCAATCACTTCCTATAACCATCAGTAAGCTTCTTACACCTCTCAACTGGAATTTTGGACGACTCTTCTTTTGCAAACTGCTCCAGGTCTCTCATATTTGCAGGGTTTCTTCTCCCAACAGCAATTATGAGATCTTTCCACAGGTGTTAAATGGGATTTAGATCTGGACTCATTGCTGGGCACTTCAGAACTCTCCAGAGCTTTGTTTCCATCCATTTCTGGGTGCTTTTTGAAGTATGTTTGGGATCATTGTCCTGCTGGAAGACCCATGACCTAGCTCACAAACCAAACTTTCGGACATTGGGCCCTACAATGAGAACCAAAATTCTTTGGTAATCTTCTGAGTTAATAATTCCTTGCACACAGTCAAGGCACCCAATACCAGATGCAGCAAAACAACCCCAAAACATCTTTGAACTCCACCATATTTGACTATTGGTACTGTGTTCTTTTCTTTGTGGGCCTCATTTCATTTTGGGTAAACAGTAGAATGATGTGCTTTACCGAAAAGCTCTATCTTGGTCTCATCTGTCCACAAGACATTTTCCCAGAAGGATTTTGGCTTTCTCATGTACATTTTGACAAACTGCAGTCTATCTTTTTTATCTCTGTGTCAGCAGTGGGTCCTCCTGGGTCTCCTGACATAGCATTTCATTTTATTCAAATGTCAACGGATAGTTCACGTTGACACTGATGCACCCTGAGCCTGCAGGACAGCTTGAATTTCTTTGGAACTTGCTTGGGGCTGCTTATCCTGCGTCGCAACCTTTTATCATTTTTTTCTTCTGTCCACGTTCAGGGAGATTAGCTACAGTGTCATGGGTTGTAAACTTCTTGATTATGTTGCGCAATGTGGACAAAGGAACATCAAGATCTCTGGAGATGGGCTTGTAACCTTAAAATTGTTTATATTTTTCCATAATTTTGGTTCTCAATTCCTCAGACAGTTCTCTTCTCCTCTTTCTGTTCTCTACGCTTAGTGTGGCACACACAGACACACAATGCAAAGATTGAGTCAAATTCTCTCTTTTTATCTGGTTTCAGGTGTGATTTTGATATTGCCCACACCTGTTACTTGCCACAAGTGAGTATGAATGTGCATCACATGCTTGTAACAAAGTTATTAACCACAATTTTGAATATCCATTTTTGGATTTTTGTGTGAAATTATGTCCAATTTGTCTTTTTTTTCTGTTTTTTTTTTTTTTTTTGTGTTGTTCCAATACACACAAAGGAAATATACAAACATGTGTATAACAAAACATGTGTAATTAATTTTCTGGGAGCAATACTTTATTTTCTGGAAAAATTTCAGGAGTGCCAACGACCATGATTGTATCTTCCTAGTTGGTATACTATTATGGTAGGTTCAGATTTCTATCGTTGAGGTCCGTTGCTCTCAACTGTCATTGAGCCAGAGCAATGACTGTCAGACAGAGAAAACTGAAAAAGTCCTGGAGGTACAACTTTGTCTCTTGTTATAAAAGTTAGAAAAATATACAAAGAAATTGGAAGACAGCTTCCATCTTGTTTTCAACATTAAAGCAAATAAAATGGATGTAGACTGAGTATACTCCATGCATCGTTCATTCGGTTAATTTGTATCTGCCTGTTACTCTGATTCTATGACATATAAGAGAAACGGACTTTAATGAGAGCCATCTACCCTTAGACATTACTCTTTATTATTAGAAATCCACATCTTTAGATGTGATGAAGCAGATATAGAATGTAGAACTTTTATTGAGTATTTGATTTTTATTTTTGGTCTATTCCTGGAGAAACCCTGTAAGATGATGCATATCTACAAATGCATCTTGAATATTGTCTGGGATAGGTTATTCTCAGTCATTGACCTACTATTGAAAGTACCTCACAGACAGTGAGTAACCTGGACTACTTGATCTAATGTGCTTTGGGTCTTCAGTACATAAAGTGCACCTGGAATGGAAGATGGCAGGTGGGATCACATGCAGTGGCTAGTCAAAAGAATTGGTGGGTGACTACTTCATTCAAAACATGTGTGATGAAGGTGTGAAATGTTGAGCTTGCATTGCATTGAATTGGTAATGAAGGCTGCAATTGCATCTTTATGAGTTTTACCCACAGTATAAAACTTTATGTGCTAAAACTCAAAGAATCATTTTACATTAGATATAACAAATCTTACAAGCTGTATCAATGAATGATTCTAGGTATTCTCAAAATCTTCAAGACTTCTCTGTTCCTCAGGCTATAGACTAGAGAATTTAAGGCTGGGACTACTCCAACATATAACAATGAAAGACTCATGTCTAGTTCTGAGGAATCTTTAGAGTCAGGCTTCATATAAAGACTTAGTGAAATCCCACAGAAAAGGAAGACAACAGTCAGATGAGAGGAACAACTGGAGAAGATCTTCAGTCTTGTAGCCGATGTCTTCAATTTCAGGATAGTGGAGATAATAAAGGCATAGGAAGTCAAAATCATGGCAAATGGGAAAAATCCTATGACATACTCCTCTATCCACAACACATTGTTCATGAGTGTGATATCACTGCAGGAAAGTCTTATTAAGGCCTTCACATCACAAAAGAAATGGTTTATATATTTGGAATCACAAAATGAGAAATGAGATATCAAGAAGACAACTAGCGATGAGTTTAAGAAGCTAGCCATCCAGGAGATAAGGGCAAGTGTAATGTATAATCTCTTGTTCATAATGATGGAATATCTCAAGGGGATACAAATAGCAACATATCGGTCAAAAGCCATAGAAGTCAACAAATAATATTCTGTATCCACACACATGGCAAATACAAACATCTGTGTGAGACATTCTAGAAAGGAAATTTGGGTTTCTCCAGTTACCTGAATGACCAGGAACTTTGGAAGGATATTGGAGACATAAACTACATCCTGGATGGACAAGTTACACAATAAGAAGTACATCGGAGTATGTAACTGTGGAGCCGAACATACAACCACTATAATTATAAGGTTTCCCAGTACAGACAGAAGATACATCAGGAAAATGCCCAGGATAAGAACAATAGTACTGTGAGGTCCAGAGAAGGTCTTCAAGGTAAAATCTCCATGAAAAGTTTCATTAAATATATTTCTATACATTTTAGTAATGAAATGTGCGATTCATACATATAACTAATCACTATGCAAAGAATACACAGATGCAATGGTGGAATTTATCATAAGTGACATTATGTTGCTGTATCTTATACCAAATTTATGAAATGTTCCATTTTATTTTATATATTTGTGTCTAACACTTCTATCCTGAGATGTTAATCCACTTTCTGTCTAATGTACATACTGTACAGCTAGACAGGTTCAGCATGCCCACTTTTCCATCAACATTATAAAACTGGGGCAGTGTAAAAATAAAAAATAAAAATCACAATTTTTGAGGGAATAAGCTCAAAAGCCACAAACTTCTACTTTGCTGCTTTTTTTTATGGCAGAATTCTGGAGCGCAGGAATTGATGATTTGATCTTCCAATGATGTGTTAATTTTTTTTTTTTTTAATATAAAAACAAAAATTCCAGTCTTTGGAGACCAATTTCATTCAGAATTGATATAAGATTTAGTAAGTTAAGTCAGGAAGATATTCTTCATATTTTATTTCACTCCCATCACGTCCCAGGATAAATTTTTCTCTCCACCGATTTTAAGAGGAATCTGGGACGGAGAGGCTCGAACGCTTGTATGAACCTAGCGTAAAATATTCTGCAGCACATAACACATTACGCATTTTCCTCAGCACTAGCTGCATCACAAATTTTTGGCTAAGTACCACTAGGGTGGATCTGTGATCTCAGGCTACACCTTGCTACAACATTTACTGGAAGTCTGAAGAAGTCTGAAATCCACCTCCTGTTGTATTGGTTTTGGCTGCATTTTTCAGATTGGCTGCTGTGTATCAGCACAAGCTCTCCACAAAGAGAGCTAGATTTCATTATCACAAGGAAACATTTTAATAAAGTACAGACATAAGGATAAGTTCACATCAGTCCGTTGTTCTTGTTTTTTTTACATGACAGTGACTGAGGATGGTTGTGCTATTTCTGAATCCGTTACTGTATTAGTTTTTCTGTTTGGTGTTCTCATGCTATGATAGATGAATGGACTGATGTGAACTTAGCCTAAATTATAATAAAATTATTTTATCCCTCTTTACAGTTTACAATGGCCTCATATACTTCTCCATATTCACTTTTCCTGATAATCATTGCGATCACACCCAGCTAAAACATGGATCTAGATTTGCAATAGACTACTCAAGAAACGTATTTTGTAACATAAGTACAAGTGCCAGTGGTCTTACATTTACAAAGGGAAAAAAAGTAATGCTTGTGAAAATTTAAGCCAATGCTGTAAATTTGCTGAGAGTTAAAAAAAAAAAAAGTAAAGAAATAGAGGGAAATAAATTAAAAATAAACAGTGCCTTTATTCAGATTGGTTTGCAAAACTGATGTGATTTTTCTGGACAACTTATTGGAAATTCACAGACAATATTTAGTAATTTGATTTTGTTATTGAACAACTCAGATATAAAAGAGAGTATAGAGCAAGAAAAAATATATTAAAAAACAATTATACAAATAAAAACATGTATAAATAAAGAATAAATACAAGAAATGTGTTACTTTTTATTGCTTATTGTCGGTCTCCTTGAGTGGTGATATTTGGTTAAGTGAAATAGCTGTATAAAGTCTATACAATATATAAATCATTAGTGGTCTCTAGAAAATGGCCCTTAATATACTGATAGCCTCAGAAATGACTGTATCATATCCTAGACGATTAGTCACTATATCCTTCATCTGGTAAGTATCATTCATCTGCAATACTGCAATCCCTCTGTTCCACTGTTTAATATATTCAATGACTTCTTATATTCTGTGACAAGATCTCATAGTTCCATGTGTTATCCATGTGATGTTAAACATTGCTACATCTGTACATGTCTTACCTGAGGCCACATCTTGTAAGCTTCTGCTGATCTGTTACAATCCCAGTATTTATAGTTTGAAGATGATTTGCTGTTAATCCCTATAGATACATCACTAGACTAAGGAGCATAGACATAATCTAAAAATATTCACATCATTGACTTGTTCACAGTAAAATGACATCAAATTAACCCTATAAAAAATGTTTTTTAAATTGTCCTTGCCAGGGTGTGAGCAATGTGAGTGAGGTGAGCAATGCAATTTCTATTTTGCAACACATGGAATGTGGTTGTCTCTTTTGCTAATAGTTATCCATTAGAAATGAGCCCATCTGAAATTTGTTTCAAGTCATATTCACTAGACTTGGCCATTAGAATGAGTGACATACACCAGTATATGGTGCTGTAAGTCCTTCCTGGTTTTGCCCATCCAGTTGTTAAAAATACAGCCAGATCACAGACCTGAGGAGAAAAGGAGCCCCAACCTGGTTCTGTTACTGGTAAAGCAGGAAGCTATAGGTTTCCTGCCTTATCAGTTTACGACTTTTAGGCCGTAGGGCCCTAACCCCTCTTGCTCTAGGAACACATGACATATTACAGCTTTGTGCCCGGTGCAGAGGATCAAGGCTGAACAGCAGAGAGATAAGTACTGTGAATACTATGGCCATAAAGTGCCTGGGGGCAATGTGAGGAGACCATGACAAGTAAGGTGCTACTAATGGATGTAGTGATGGAGAAAATGTATTGTGGACACTTTTAGGGCCATTATACTGTATGGGGGTAGTAATGTGAGCCATTGTACTGCATGAGAGCAGTGATTATGGTCATTATATTTTAGTGAAGGGGACCATTATACTGTATGTGGCAGTGATGAAGCCATTACACTGTATGGATTTAGGTACTGCAGCAGTGCACATCATATGGCAGGTGAGCACCACGGCTCCTGGCATGTTAAGATTACGGTTTCGGAGCAGCTGATCTACAGGGGTCCTGGCTGTAGGACATTGATATTACGAAAGGTGGATAACCCATTTAATTTATATTTTATTAGGGGAGAAGTGGGTAACAGATGGCTCTGTGAAGGGCTCTCAAAGGAGGCATGGATTAAAAGCCCTGATTTTCGATTTATCCTCTGGAAAGAATCCATTGAGAAAATGGAAGATAGAGGAGTGGACTGGGGCAAATAAGCAGGAATGGTGCTTCCCACTACACAATCTGCCCAATTACAAAAGGCCACAAAGATCAGGGGAGCCCCATGCTGACTAGTTAGTTGACAACAGTCCTGAATATACTTGAACTGTCCCAATTTTTTTTAAATAAGTTTACCTCCTCCCTGAACCATACTCAACCATTACTACCTCATTATAGCGCACATCACAGTGATAAACAAGATAATAATTACGAAGCACTGTGTGCAGTTTAAAAATTACTGGAAAAAACAAGGCAATGGATATACAAAAGGAGGGAGAGGAAGAAACACTGGGTGATAGTACTAATAATAAGAATGTGGGTGGCACTGCCAATAGGCACAGGATTGTTGCAGTTTCTGAAAATGAAGATGAAGTTTTTGATTATTTAGTGGGCTAATCTCAGGAGGATATTGCATCTGAGAGTGATGTGATCTTGAGTCAGGCTTCTGTGTTTTCCTCCTCCTACTCCTACACATAATTTAATGCAGGACCTTTCTGGACTGTCATCCATTTCTCCTTCACATTCTTCACTGACACAGAGCCCTCACAGCAAAGTGGCACCTTCTGAGCAATCAATTTCTCCTAGCCTAAGAATTCTTCCTCCTCTTTTTGATGAGAACAATCAGCATTATGTTGGTGGAAAGCATGATGACTTTTGGGTAGTGGAGCAAGTAGTGGTAGGGGATGTGATACTACTACTGGTAGTCATTCTGGTAGGAGAGCTAGGGGGATATCTGGAGGTGGAAATTCTGATGGTGTGCATGACCATGATGATGTGGCAGAAAAAAATGGGGGATATGATGACATTGCCAATGATGATTCTTTTGTGGATAGGACCTGGCAACGGGGTCAGTTTGACAAAGTGATATATTAGATGAAGAGGGTGGTGGCAGTGGTGATAGTAAAAACCTAGGGGAACCTCGCAGTGTGGGGGTGGTGGCACTGGTGGTGGAAGTAGCAGACATGTTTCCTCTGCTGATGCTGGAGGCAGCAACTACATTCAGTCATCTCCCATGTGGGAATTTTTTAGTACATTGACAAACAATAAATTCATGGCAATATGCAAGATTATTAAATTCATTGCAATATGCAAAAAGAAACTTAGCTGTTGTCATGCAGGAATAAATGCAGGAACGACAGCTCTACATACTCACATGAAAAGGCATCACTATCTTATTTGGAAATATAGGCTTGAAAATGGCAGTGGCACTGACAGAGTAAGTTACAAAGCCCTGTCAATATCAATGTGCAATGGAAAACATACCTATATTCAGAGTACTGTGTATAGTACCATCTTAATGATGTGCTTAGTAGGTAGACCTGAGTGCAGCCAACAAGAAATGCAGCAGAGGCCTTTTGGGAGGGGAACATTAGCATGGACTCATTGTAGCTGTGCAGTAAAACTTAGTAAACCATCTTTCAGAAGAATCCTTTGAGAAGAAAGATGAGCCTGAGTTGTGCTGTGCAGTAAGGTTTGATTGAAGCTGCAGGGAGATAAACCTGTGGTCTTTTCTGCCTCTCAAGTGTTGTTTTCAGGGTTAGAAGAATCCTTTCCATTTCAGAAGATATTCTAACTTTTTCAGCTGACAAGACAGGAACACTAGTGTTCCCCATTTTTTTCTTGAAATTTTGCAAATTGTCACTAAGCCAACACAATGTTGATGTGGCATTTGGTCTCATACAGGGATAACCATCAGATTAATCCAGGTTCTTTTTTTGCTTCCAAAATTTTGCTTCCAAGTTCAGAATGAATAACCCTTTCTATTTCAGGAGATATTCTAGCTTTTTCAGCTGGCAGGCAATGCACAATGATCGTGTGCCCCAAATTTCTCTTGATATTCTATAGTTGACAGTGCCACTAGAAAATAAAACAAACAATCCCACCATTGCTTCTTACAATACTAATATTCTGCTCTCATAAAGGAATAAATTTTGGTACTACTACAATAATTTGCACGACTACAGAACACCAGTGACTGTCTCTCTGCTGTCTCTAACATCATGTCTTCTCTTTATCTCTTTATCTACTAACCGACCTAACCCTGATATCTCTATTTCTGTCTGTGGTCTTACTATTACCCCAAGGCGGCATGCCTGCTGTCTGGGATGTTGTATTTGATTCAGATCTCACCTTTATCCCACATATTCAGACACTTGCACGCTCTTGCCACCTGCACCTTAAAAACATCTATAGAATTCGCCCTTTTCTCACCGTGGAAACATCAAAAACCCTCATTGTCTCTCTGACTCTCTCTCGTCTTCATTATTGCAATTCTCTTGTAATTGGGCTTCCTCTTACTAAACTCTCCCCACTACAATCTGTCCTGAATGCAGCCGCCAGACTCATCTTTCTGTCAAACCGGTATACAGACGCATCTACCTTGTGTCAGTCGCTGTGTTGGTTGCCCATCCATCACAAAATACAATATAAAATTATCACACTGACCCACAAATCCATCCATAGCACTGCGCCCCCCTATATCTCCTCTCTTGTCACTGTCTACCACCTTAACCGTCCTCTCTGTTCGGCCAATGGCATTAGAATTGCATCCTCTGTTATCCAATCATCCCACTCCCTTCTCCAAGACTTTTCTCGAGCTGCATCGGTGCTCTGGAATTCTTTACCCAAGACAATCAGATTAATCCCCAACTACAGCAGCTTCAAAAGTGCCCTAAAATCACATCTGTATGGTCAGGCTTATCACGTGACCTGATCACAGTGTAGTGTGCGGAGGTGTAGAACAAGAACACCTTTTATCCTTCCTCCTCTGTTCCTCAGATCCTGTCCTCTCCATATAGAAGTTACACTGCACTCCTTGCACTTAGTATCTGTTTATTCACAGATAACGGCTGGTGATGGGTTCATACAGCTTCAGTTACATAACCTTTTCTATTAAAAGATGGCTGGACCATTGTAGCAAACAAGCCCTCTGACCTCTTGTGTCCCCCTATCTCTTCATAGAATGTAAGCTCTTGTGAGCAGGGCCCTCACTCCTATTGTTTGATATGTTTATTTCTTTGTCACATTGTAATGTCTCATATGTTCATGTGTCCTCTGATTTGTAAAGTGCTGCGGGATATGTTGGCTTTATATAAAGTTGTTATTATTATTATTATTGGTAGATTTTTTTTTTTTCAAAAGCCAATTCTTAATCACTTTTCAATTAGCCTTTGTGTCCAAAATAAAAACAAGCCTGTAGCACTGACAAGTTATCAAAATTGGCAAATCGTTCTACAAAACCATTGTTTTTGCAATGTAGCTGCTATTTGTTTGCACGGGCAACATCTTTCCATAGCAAAAAATTGTTGGAACGTTTTAAATGTTAAAATGTGTAAACACCAGTGAAGGCGCAGTGTGTGGTTAAACTTGGAGTTTCTATCCACTACTTACCATCTATTTTTTCCATAGACATACATTTCACTTTCACTTTGACATAACTTTGGCTTTGTTTGACTTAGAGAGCTAGAAATTGGATAGATAGGTTCCTAGGAGCCATGAGAATGTTCTACTTTATGTTTTATAGATAGGTTCCTAGGAGCCCTAAGAATATTCTACTCTATGTTTTATAGATAGGTTCCTAGGAGCCCTAAGAATATTCTACACTATGTTTTATAGATAGGTTCCTAGGCGCCCTGAGAGTATTCTACACTATGTTTTATAGATAGGTTCCTAGGAGCCCTAAGAGTATTCTACACTATGTTTTATAGATAGGTTCCTAGGAGCCCTAAGAATATTCTACACTATGTTTTATAGATAGGTTCCTAGGCGCCCTGAGAGTATTCTACACTATGTTTTATAGATAGGTTCCTAGGAGCCCTAAGAGTATTCTACACTATGTTTTATAGATAGGTTCCTAGAAACCCTAAAAGTATTCTACACTATGTTTTAAGCCATTTCAAATCTTGGATTGAGCCATCCGAACCTGAAATGAAATGAACATTGAGAGGTTTGCCCATTTCTAATCACTAGTACTAGCAATCACAATTAAATACAGAAGGCTAACAAGCCCAAGCTGCTTGTTTACTCTATCTGGGGGAGTGAGGGTAGGAAAAAAAACAGAAGCTGCCAGCTATTTATATGAATTGTCAGTCTGATCTTGCAGTCACAACAGGCATTGTGACTTTAATTTAAGACATAACAGGAGAACTAACTAGGTAGCTCCGCAACACCACCTTCGGCCACTTGACCAGTCGGTTGTAAATTAGAACCTACAAAAATACTTATCATATTGTACTAATTGACATACTATAAATGATTGACATTAAATGGATTGTCAAGGAAATTTTAATTTATGGCCTATCTTTAGGATAGGCCATAAATATGTGATCAGTGGGAAGCTGACAGGTAGCCCCCATACGGATGAGCTGTAAGGGACTGCTTCTGATTGACATAAATGAGAGCTGAGCTGGAGTACCAGTGCCAATATACAGGCCACGGAGCCATCTGTTTCCTTCCTCATGCTGTGTATGGGTGTCCGAGCAGTTCCCTAAAGCTGATCTATGTGTGAGCCGCCTGTTGGCCCACCGATCAGATATTTGTGATTTATCCTAAGGCCAATTCTGAGGATAGGCATTTGATTTAAAATTTAATTAATGAATTTAAAATTTAAAATTCATGGACAACCCCTTTGAGAATCCGTCTTCATTCCTTTAAAACTCTTACTGAAATCATTATCATAACTTTAAACATTAAAATCCATAAAATCTGCTCATTGAACCTAACAGCAGGATATATTACAAGGCTGCTGCAGGGAATGTGGAAGGTTTATTATCATTAATAGACATACGATAGATGTACAGTATATGAGCTAGATAGATGGGTGAGATAGATAGATAGATAGATAGATAGATAGATATGAGATAGATAGATAGATAGATAGATAGATAGATAGATAGATAGATAGATAAGTAAATCTCCAGTATGTGGCTTATACATTTGATAAACAGTTAATATTTCTAACATTTCAAATAGAAAATTCATGAAATTATTTGTGTCTTGCAACAGCTGAATTATCAGATCTCCCAATCCCTCTGGTCTAATAAGTTCCTCTGAGTCTTGTAATAATAGTTAATGTATTACATTTAGGTTAAAGTGTAAGATTAATGAAATTCCATTCTGTATGAAATCCCGGCAATGTCTCTGCGGATTTATCACCTTCTACTTGTAACATAAAGCAAATGAAATATGACCGAGAGTTACCTTAGACTAATACAGTACAAGTGCAATGTATGACATTCATTGTAACATGAGTGATGTGAATACTGGGTTCTAACGTTACTGTAACCCACATAGTAATAGTCCAAATATTAAAGTGGATGTCAAGGATTAGAAAAACATGTCAGCCAGCTATTCATCTGTTGTTATATGGTGACCATTCAGCTAAACATATTTTTTATTGGCCAACAGAACATTCTAGAATCTTAATAATAAAAAGGGTTGTGCAGGATTAGAAAACATGGCTGCTTTCTTCTTCTTCTAAGGAACTGACATCATGTCTGCTGGTCACATAGCCATGCTGCAGCTTAGTCTCATTCATTTTAGTGGGACTGAGCTGTAGCATTTCCCTATGACTAATGGACGTGAGGTCATTTCCTGAGAAAAAGAATGAGCCATGTCTTCTAATCCTTCACAACCTCTTTAAGGTCGTGTTCACATTGTTGTTTTTACCGTGTCTTCAGCATTGTCAATGTATTTGTTGGCAAGAAACAAGAAGTCCTAAATAAGAATCAAGGAGATGAGAGAGGTGGCAAGTCAGGGTCAGTAGTGGGTAGTTTTAGCTGTAAAACCACCCCCTTGTGTATGCTCCTGTGACATCACATGCAATATCACAACATACAAAAGCTTATATTAAAGCTTTATATTAAATTGTGTTTTCCCTTAAGAGTTAAATGTTGCCCTTTTTTGTGCAAAGAACTGGTGGACCTCTGTGCACAGTGATGTTGTCAAGCCCTGCCAATATCAATGGGCCCTGGGACACATACCTGTATTTAGAGTAATTGTGTATAGTGTCATCTATAGTGTCATGTGGAAGCTAGTGGTTGCATATTTGATTTTGTGAATATCTTGCTGTGTAGTTTTGGAAACCCAGTCTAAAACAAAATTGTAGTTAGGTTGTTATGAAAACCTGGTCTAAAACTGTGTGTATGTCAGCGAGGCTAAGCATGAAAGACCTGCAAACCCTTAATGTGGAAGTCAGTGGTGCTATACTTGCTTTTGTGAATATGTTGAGAACAATCAGTCCTACAGAACTGGAACCTGGCTAAAACTTGCAGAAGTGCACAATCTATCTATGTGTCTGATTTTAATACAGATTGGTCCAATTGTTTGGCATAAAGAACAGACGAGACAATAGAAATTCATTTTTGTATATATTTATATAAAAGGATAGCTATAAGGATAACATAGATTGATAGTCACCTCCATAGCCGATGGCTTCACTTTGACCTGTTTTCACAATATCCCATAGATTTATCTCATACATAGACAGCAGTATGTTTCTATTGTGTTGATGTATCTTATAATATATTGATTACACTAACAATTACAAGTTCGTGTGATGTCACAGCATTTGTGTCACACATGTGATTTACACTATTATAGTATTTTACTCCCATGAAGCCATTTATCACCCCACAAGCCTCATTTTAATGGTCTGTACTTAATTTTTTTGTGATAATAAAGATGATGGATTCTTGGTTCCGTTGGTTGTTGAAGCTTGATGTTTTTGTAGATTTGACTACAATGGATAGTTTTGTGAAGTACGGAAAATGTTTAGAAGTTATAGCCTGACTGACATGGACACAGTGGCCTAGATTTACTATCTGGAATGCACCTAGAAAGTGGGCAAAAATGCACCTCAAGTTGGTGCATCTTTAGTGCATGATGGCGCATCTCAGTTCCCCTCTACGAAACTTTTTAGACATTGGGTGGAGAGGGGACTCTAGGTGGGTCATGTCAGGAATGCCCCAGTCAGTTTTATCTAACTTGTGTCAGAAAACTGGCATGTTATTCAACAAACCTGCGCCAGTTCCTGACTGGTGTAGATATGAGTCCAGGTGCACCTACATGCTCAGTAATGATTAAGAGGCCTGACCTCAATTATTGTGCCTGTCGGGAGAATGAAATAAGACTGATATAAGAATCGGCAGTCTTAATAAATACATAGAGGAGAGGGACAAAATATCTTCCTAGTCGATATATCATTAGGGTAGTTTCAGATTGTCATTGAAGAACGTTGCTCTCATCTGTCATTGGGCCAGACCAATACAGTGGCTTGCAAAAGAATTCATAACCCTTGAGCTTTTTCATATTTTGTCAACTTACAACCACAAACTTAAATGTATTTTATTGAGATTTTAAGTGATAGACCAACACAAAGTAGCAGATAATTGTGACGTGGAAGGAAAATGATACATGGTTTTCAAAATTCTAATTAAATAAAAATCTGAAAAGTGTGACATGCAAAAGTCTTCAGCCCCCTGTACTCTGATACCCTTAATAAAATCCAGTGTAATCAATTACCTTCAGAAGTCACTTAATTAGTTAATAGAGTCCAGCTCCATGTTATTTAGTCTCAGTATAAATACACCTGTTCTGTGAAGGCCTCAGTGTTTTGTTAGAGGACACTAGTGAACAAACAGCATCATGAAGACCAAGGAACTCACCAGACAGGTCATAGATAAAGTTGTGGAAAAGTTTAAAGCAGGGTTAGGTTATAAAAATAGATCCCAAGCTTTGAGCATCCCAAGGAGCACTGTTCAATCCATCATCTAAAAATGGAAAAAAGTTTTCAGACCCCCTAGATCAATACTTTGTAGAGCCATCTTTTGCTTCAATTACAGCTACAAGTCTTTTGGGGTTTGTCTTTACCAGCTTTGTCCATCTAGAGACTGAGATTTATGCCCATTCTTCTTTGCAAAATAGCTCAAGCTCAGCCAGATTGGATGGAGAGCATCTATGAACAGCAATTTTCATGTCTTGCCACAGATGCTCAATGGGATTTAGGTCTGGACTGTGACTGGGACATTCTAACACATGAATATTCTTTGATCTAAACCATTCTACTGTAGCTCTGGCTGTATGTTTAGGGTCATTGTCTTGCTGGAAGGTGAATCTGCTTCCCATTCTCAAGTCTTTTGCAGCCTCCAATAGGTTTTCTTCCAGGATTGCCCTATATTTAGCTCCATCCATTTTCCTATCAACTCTGACCAGCTTCCTTGTCACTGCTGAAGAAAAGTCTCCCCCCAGCATGATACTGCCACCACCATGTGTCACAGTGAGGATGGTGTGTTCAGGGTGATGAGCAGTGTTACTTTTCTGCCACACATAGTGCTTTGCATTTAGGCCAAAAAGTTCAACATTGGTCTCATCTGACCAGAGCTCCTTCATCCACATGTTTGCTGTGTCCCCTATGTGGCTAGTGGCAAACTGCAAACAACACTTCTTATGACTTTCTTTCAACAGTGGTTTTCTTCTTGCCACTCTTCCATAAAGATTGCCAGATTTGTGGAGTGCACGACTTATGGTTGTCCTGTAGACAGATTCTCCCACCTGGGCTGTGGATTTCTGCAGCTCCTCTAGAGTGACCATGGCCTCTTGGC
The DNA here is from genome assembly GCA_947044405.1 of Leptodactylus fallax. Classification (NCBI taxonomy): domain Eukaryota; kingdom Metazoa; phylum Chordata; class Amphibia; order Anura; family Leptodactylidae; genus Leptodactylus; species Leptodactylus fallax. Next base: position 384,382 of record CAMRHE010000838.1, read on the forward strand.
TGCTTCTCTGACCAGTGCTCTCCTTGCTTTATCTGTTAGTTTAGGTGGACGGCCATGTCTTGGTAGGTTTGCAGTTATAGAATACTTTTTCCATTTTTGGATGATGGATTGAACAGTGTTCCTTGGGATGCTCAAAGCTTGGGATATGTTTTTATAACCTAACCCTGCTTTAAACTTCTCCACAACTTTATTTTCTTTATCTTTATCTCTAACCTGTCTGGTGAGTTCCTTGGTCTTCATGGTGCTGTTTGTTCACTAGTGTTCTCTAACATACCACTGAGGCCTTCACAGAACAGGTGTATTTATACTGAGACTACATTACACACAGTGGGAATCTATTAACTAATTAAGTGAATTCTGAAGGCGATTGTGGGCAATGGATTTTATTTAGGGGTATCAGACTACAGGGGGCTGAATACTTTTGCACGTCACACTTTTCTGATTTTTATTTGAGTAAAATTTTGAAAACCATGTATCATTTTTGTTCTGCTACTTTGTGTTGGTCTATCACTATCTCAATAAAATACATTTAAGTTTGTGGTTGTAAGGTGACAAAATGTGAAAAAGTTCAAGAGGTATGAATACTTTTGCAAGCCACTGTAACTGTCAGACAGAGTACCCTGAAAAAGTCCTGGATGTACAACCTTGTCTCCTGTTAGAAAAGATAGAAAATTATACAAAGAAGATGGAGCACAGATCTAATTTGATGGAGCAGATATAGAATGTGGAACTTTCATTTAATATTTGATTTTTTTTGGCCTATTCCTGGAGAAAACCTATAAGATGATGCATCTGCTATTTATTAATTTATTAATTTATTATTCTTACTTATATAGCGCCATCATATTCTACAGTGCTTTACAGACAGTGACAGTGATTGTCCCATATAGGGCTCACAATCTTCATTTCCTATCAGTAGGTCTTTGCATCTTGAATATTGTCTGGGACTGGTTATTCTAAGTCATTGACCTACTATTGAAAGTACCTCACAGACAACAAGTAACTTGGACTACGTGATCTAATGTGCTCTGGGTCTTCACTACATAAAGTGCACCTGGAATAGAAGGTGGCAGGAGGGGATCACATGCAGTGGTTGATGGGTGACTACTTCATTCAAAACATGTGTGATGAAGGTGTGAAATGTTGAGCTTGCATTGCATCTGCTGTCATGTTAATGAATGCTACAATTGTATCTTTATGAGTGCTACCCACAATACGAAACTATATGTGCTAGAACCCAAATAAACATTTTACATTATATGTAATAAATCTTACAAGTTATATTCTCAAAATCTTCAATACATCTCTGTTTCTTAGGCTATAGACTAGAGGATTTAAGGCTGGGACTACTCCAACATATAATAATGAGAGACTCATGTCTAGTTCTGTGGAGTCTTTAGAGTCAGGCTTCATATAAAGAGTAAGTGAGGTCCCAAAGAAGAGGAAAACATCTGTCAGATGGGAGGAACAACTGGAGAAGATCTTCAGTCTAGTAGCGGATGTCTTCAATTTCAGGATAGTGGAGATAATAAAGGCATAGGAAGTCAAAATCATGGCAAATGGGAAAAATCCTATAACATACTCCTCTATCCACAACACATTGTTCATGAGTGTAAGATCACTGCAGGAAAGTCTTATTAAGGCCTTCACATCACAAAAGAAATGGCTGATACATTTGGAATCACAAAATGAGAAATGTGATATCAGGGAGACAAATAGCAATGAGTTTAAGAAGCTAGCCATCCAGGAGATAAGGCCAAGTGTAATGTATACTATATTGTTCATAATGATGGAATATCTCAAGGGGATACAAATAGCAACATATCGGTCAAAAGCCATAAAAGCCAACAAGTAATACTCTGTATTCACACAAGCTGCAAATACAAACATCTGTGTGAAACATTCTAGAAAGGAAATGTTAGTTTCTCCGGTGACCTGAATGACCAGGAGCTTTGGAAGGATATTGGAGACGTAAACTACATCCTGGATGGACAAGTTACACAGGAAGAAGTACATCGGAGTATGTAACTGTGAAGCCGAACATACAGCCACTATAATTATAAGGTTTCCCAGTACAGACAGGAGATACATCAGGAAAATGCCCAGGATAAGAACAATAGAAATACTCTGAGGTCCAGAGAAGGTTTGCAAGATAAAATCTCCATAAATGGTTTCATTAAATGATTTTCTATACATGTTAGTAAAGGGAAGTATAAATCATACAAGTAACATACGCAGAATACAAGCAAACAATGGTGCTATAATTTTTTATCATAAAAAAAGAAAAATTCTCCAGATTTTGGAGACCAATTAAATTCAGAATTGATCTAAACTTTAGTGGGACACGATACATTTGTATACTAAGCTATGTTCAGACTTACATATTTTTACTGAACATATCCCTAAATTATTGTAAATGAACTTGAAAAAGGTCAAAAAACAAAAAGAAAAAAATGAAACAAAATCTTCAATGTTGCACACACCCTGGAAACCGTTAAATGTAAAGCTTACAATACATGCCTTACCTGTCGTCTGCATATTGTAAGCTGCTGCTAATCTGTTACCATCCTAGTGTTTTGAGGTGTTTTGAGGACATCATACCTACCATCATGTTAATGAAGGCTACATCTGTATCTTTATGCTACCTATTAAACTATATTTGGTAGAAACCTGAAGAAACATTTACATTATATGCAGTAATATGCAAGAATCAAAGAATGAATTTAGATATTCTCAAAACCTTCAAGACTTCCCTGTTTCTTAGGGTATAGACTAGAGGATTTAAGGCTGGTACTACTGCAACATACAACAGTGAGAGACTCATGTCTAGTTCTGTCGCGTCTTTAGAGTTAGGCTTCATATAAAGACTTAGTGAAGTTCCACAGAAGAGGAAAACAACAGTCAGATGGGAGGAACAACTGGAGAAGATCTTCAGTCTTGTAGCCGATGTCTTCAACTTCAGGATAGTGAAGATAATAAAGGCATAGGAAGCCAAAATCATGGCAAATGGCAGAAACCCTATGGTACATATCTCTATTAATATTACATTGTTCATGTGTGTGGCATCACCGCAGGACAGTTTTATTAAGGCCTTCGTATCACAAAAAAAATGACTGATATATTTGGGATCGCAAAATGATAAATGAGATATTAGAAAGACAAATAGCGATGAGTTTAAGAAGCTAGCCATCCAGGAGATAAGGGCAAGTGTAATGTATACTATATTGTTCATAATGATGGAATATCTCAAGGGGATACAAATAGCAACATATCGGTCAAAAGCCAGAGAAGTCAACAGAAAATACTCTGTATCTACACACAGGCCAAATACAAACATCTGTGTGAGACATTCTGTGAAGGAAATTTGGGTTTCTCCAGTGACCTGAATGACCAGGAGCTTTGGAAGGATATTAGAGACATAAAGTACATCCTGTATGGACAAGTTACACAGGAAGAAATACATCGGAGTATGTAACTGTGGAGCTGCACATACAACTACTATAATTATAAGGTTTCCCAGTACAGTCAGGAGAAACATCAGGAAAATGCCCAGGATAAGAACAATAGAAATACTCTGAAGTCCGGAGAAGGTTTTCAAGGTAAAATCTCCATGAAACGTTTCATTAAATATATCACTATACATTTTAGTAATGAAGCATGTGAATCATACATATAACTAATCACTATGCAAAGAATACACAGATACAATTGGGGAATTTATCATAAGTGAGATTACGTTGCTGTAACTTATACCAAGTTCTACAGCCTAAGCATGCCCACTTTTCCATTAACATTTCAAAACTGGAGCAATGTAAAAATAAAAAAATGTCACAACATTTTAGAGCAAATAAGCTAAAAAGTCATAAACTTCTTCTCAGCTGCTTTTTTAATGGCATAATTCTGGAGTGCAGGACTTGATGATTTGATCTCCCAATGATAATGATAATAATGTTATTTTTTTTTTTAAACATAAAAACAAAAATTCCAGTCTTTGCCGATTAATTTCATTCAGAATTGATATAAGATTTATATCAATCATCTGGTATGTATACAGACAACACTGTGGCACAGAGTGACTTATTCAATATATTTCCATGACTTCTTGTCTTCTGTGATATCCATGTGATAGGTCCATGTGTTATCCATGTGATGTTAAACGTTGCTACAGCTATACATGTGTTACCTGAGGTCACATCTTGTAAGCTTCTGCTGATCTGTTACAATCCCAGTATTTATAGTTTTAAAATGGTTTGCTAATAATCCCTATAGATACATTACTAGACACAAAGGAACCTGTTGATAATGTGGAAATATTCACATCATTGACCTGTTCACAATAAAATGACAACAAATTAACCCTATAAAATATGTTTTTAAATTGTCCTTGTCAGGGTGGGACCAATGTGGGCGAGGTGAGCAATGCAATCTCCAAAATCTTGGAAAGCTTGGTCTATTCTCGTTTAATCCACTATCTTTCTGCTAACTCTCTTCTTGACCCCTTACAATCTGGCTTCCGCACTCTGCACTCCACTGAAACGGCCCTCACAAAAGTCTCCAATGATCTCCTGACGGCTAAATCCAATGGCGACTTCTCTCTACTTATTCTTCTGGATCTCTCAGCAGCATTTGACACTGTTGACCATCAACTCCTCCTCACTATGCTCCGCTCTGTCGGCATCACAGACACCGCTCTCTCCTGGCTCTCCTCTTATCTCTCTGACCGCACTTTCTGTGTATCATTTGCGGGCTCTGTTTCTTTCCCTCTTCCCCTTGCCGTTGGGGTTCCTCAGGGCTCGGTCCTAGGCTCCCTGCTCTTCTCCCTCTCTACACAGCCCGCATTGGACAAACCATCACTAGATTTGGCTTCCGGTACCATCTTTATGCTGATGACACCCAATTATATACGTCATCCCGTGACATCACCCCTGCACTAATAAAGAACACCAGTGACTGCCTCTCTGCTGTCTCAAATATCATGTCTTCGCTTTATCTGAAACTGAATCTCTCAAAGACTGAACTACTGCTGTTTCCACCATCTAATAGATCTGTCCCTGATATCTCCATTGCAGTCTCTGACCTTACCATAACTCCTAGGAAGTATGCCCGCTGCCTCGGGGTTTTGTTTGACTCAGACCTTTCCTTCACCCCCCATATCCAATCACTCGCGCACTCATGTCATCTCCACCTCAAAAACATCTCCAGAATCCGCCCTTTCCTTACCACAAATACACTAAAGACACTTATTGTTGACTACTGTAACTCCTTACTAATCGGTCTTCTCCTTACTAAACTCTCCCCTCTACAATCTATTCTGAATGCGGCGGCCAGGCTCATCTATCAGTCTAGACACTACAGCGATGCCTCCGGTCTGTGACGGTCACTACATTGGCTACCTATTCAATACAGAATACAATATAAACTTATCACCTCATCCACAAGGCTCTCCATAATGCTGCACCTCCCTACATTTCCTCCCTCATCTCTGTCTATCGCCCAACCCGTACTCTCCATTCACTCAATGACCTAAGACTAACATCCTCTATTATCAGAATCTCCCACGCTCGTATACAAGACTTCTCCCGAGTTGCACCACTTCTCTGGAATGCTCTATCCCGGACTATTAGATTAACCCCCAATTTCCACAGCTTCAAGCGCAAAGTAAAGACATATCTTTTCAGACAGACCTATCACAATTCCTAATGTAAACCCTTCTGTAGTTAGAATCCCTAAAACATACCCTCCTTTGTTCACGCTCCCACATTACCCCACAGGATATGATGCCGTATCAGACTAACGTTATATGTCCAGGCACCATCTGCACGTTAAAGACACGTCTGGTGATGGCTCATACAGCTTTATATATGTGTAATGACAGTAACCTCTATTACACAATTGTCTGACCATTGTATAAGTAATGCTAACTCCGATGCCGCCCCTGCTACCTCCTGTGTCACCCCCTCTACCTCATAGATTGTAAGCTCTTGCGAGCAGGGCCCTCAGTCCCAGTATGTGAATTGAATATTTCTTTGTAATGTATCTTTTTTGTCAGTACTTGAATCCTACAAATTGTACAGTGCTGCTGAATATGTTCTCGCTATATAAATAAAATTTATTATTATTATTATTATTATTATTATTATTTTGCAGCACATGGACTGTGGTTGTCTCCTTTGTTATCCATTAGAGATGAGCACATCTCCTGACTAGGCTAGACTTGGTCATTAGAGTACACCATACACCAGGGTGGGGTTCAGTCAGCCCTCCCCATTGTTAAAAATACAGCCAGATCACAGAACTTGGGAGAAAAGAAGCCCCAACCTGTTTCCGTTACTGGTTTACCAGGCTTCCGTCCTTATCAGTTTATGACTTGTACACTGTAGGGCCTCTAAGCTATGGAAAACAAGATGAAAGGGTTATTTTAGTACTTACCTCTCTACTTCCTGCTCCCTCCTGCCCCAGGAACTTATGACATATCACAGCAGTGTGCCCGGAGCAGAGGATCACGGCTGAGCAGCAGAGAGGCAGTAAGTACTGTGAATACAATGGGGGTCATAAAGTTCTTGGGGGCAATGTGAGTGAGCCATAACGTGTGAGGGGGTCACTGATGGGTAACACTGATGGATGTAGTGATGGGGACAGTGTATTGTGGACACTGATGGGGCCATTATACTGTATGGGGTTAGTGATGGGAGCCATTGTACTGTAGAGGGGCAGTGATTAGGGCCATTATATTCTATGAGGCACAGAGAAGGGAACCATTATACTGTATGGGTTTAGGTACTGCAGCAGTGCACATAGTATGGCATGTAAGCACCACGGCTCCCAGCATGTTAACATTACAGGTAACTATGCTGTCTCTGAGCGGCTGATCTGCAGGGGTCCTGGCTGTAGGCTATTGATATTAGAAAGGTGGATAACCCATTTCATTTATATTTTTATTAGGGGGGCAAGTGGGTAACAGGTGGCTCTATGAAGGACTCCCAAACAATCCAATGGATCTGAGAAAATGTAAAATAGAGGAGTGGACTAGTGGCAATAAGCAGGAATGGTGCTTCCCAGCACACAACCTGCCCAATTACAAAAGGACACAATGATCAGGGGAGCGCATGCTGATTATTTAGTTGGCAACAGTCCTGAATATGTTTGGACAGTTCCAAATTTTTTTAAGGAAGTATACCACCTCCTGAAGCACATTCAATTGCTAATACCTCATTATAGAGCACATCACAGTGACAATAATTATTAAGTTCTGTGTGCAGTACAAAAATGACTGGAAAAAAAAACAGGGCAATGGACAAAAGGAGAGGGAGTAGGAAACATTTGTTCAAGTACTAACAATAAGAATGTGTGTCGCAAGAGCAACACTGCTTCTTGTTTTGGTGACACCGACAATAATCACATGATAATTGTACTTCCTGAGAATGAAGATGAAATTTTTGATTATTTAGCTGGCTAATCTCAGGAGGATATTGCATATGAGAGCAATGTAGTCTTGAGTCAGTCTTTTGAATGTTTCTCCTCCTACTCCTACATCACACATAATATACCGCAGGACCTTTCTGGACTGTCAGTCATGTCTCCTTCACATTTTTCACAGACACATATCCCTAGCAGTGATGTGGCACCTTATATGCAATCTATTTCTCCTAGTCGGAGCAGGCCTCCTCTTTTTGATGACCTGGATAAGAAAAGTCAGAATTGTGTTGGTGGAAGGAATAATGACTGTTGGTGATGGAGCAAGTAAGGGTAGGGGGTGTGTTACTACTACTGGTAGTTGTTCTGGTAGGGTTGATAGAGGGATATCTGGAGGTGGAAATTCTGAAGGGCCTGATGATGTACCAGAAAAAAATGGGGAAGATGATTACATTGCCAATGATGATTCTTTTGCGGATAGGACCTCGCAACCGGATCAGGGTGACAAAGTGTTATCAGATGAAGAGGGTGGTGGCAGCGGCGAAAGTAATGATTCAAGCCATAGCACAGGCCCAACATCCACATCCAAAAAGCATGCCTGGTAGTATAAGACATTTTTCCACTTCTGATGATGCTGGCGGCAGAAACTACATGTGGGTATTTCTTGTGTGGTAATTTTTTTTTATACATTGACAATGTCAGGATTCTCTATCTGGCTGCTGCACCTTTAATGTTACCTGAACAACCTGGGAAGCTTTTGTAGTTCCAGAGGCTTCCTGGTTTGGTCCAGTTAGCAGCAGAGGAGGCCTATAAAAGGCCATGCCCTCCTGACTCATGTGCGAACAATTAGCTCTGTTTGCTATCTGCTAGTTTGCTACTTCAGTTTGCTCCTGGCTTTGTATTGATACTCCTATACTGACCTCTGGTTACGTTTTTGGATTCCTCTCTATCTGGCGATTTGGTTTTGGCTAAGGCCCCACGTTGCAGAAACGCAGCTTTTTTTGTTGCAGATTTTGTTGCGTTTTTTTGAGCCAAAGCCAATAACGGCTACAAAAGGAATGGGAAATATATACAGTAGGAAGTTCTTATACTTCTACCTTCTGTTCAATCCACTCCTGGCTTTGGCTCAAAAAACCACAACAAAATCTGCAACAAAAAAAGCTGTGTTTCTGCAACGTGGGGCCGTAGCCTTAAGATGATTTCATCTTCAACTTGCTTAACTGTTCGCAATAGCAGTCATTTTGACCAGGGGTGTCCAAATTTTTGCATGCCACTGTCGATAGATGAATGAATAGATAGATAGACAGACAGACAGATACAAAAAAGAGCAGCAGGACATATAAAGGACATATAAAGAACAGAGATAAAAACTGCATTACTGCTATTATTGGCACATATAAACTAATATGGTCTATAGACTAAATATATACATTTTGAGGTTCTTCATTATACAAACAGATGCATCTCAATAAATTAGAATATTTTTAAGAGTGAAGAAATCAGGTGATACCTTTTAGAAGCTAACTGAGTATATTTGATGGTTTTGAGAGTACTAGCTCTCTTCTTCAGACATGGTGTTAACATTTCAGTAATTCAATTCATAATCAGCGTCTTCCATGATTGTGTGTCCTACTGAACCAGACTGGGGGAACATTTAAAGGCTTAGGAAACCTTGGCAGGTGACACTGAATTTACAATACTGAACTTTTTTACAATATTATAATTTTCTTAGATTTTGGTTTTCATTACCTGTAATCCATAATCAACATTTACAGAAATAAAACACTTGAAATAGAACACTCTGTGTGTAAAGAATCTAGAAAATATAGGAGGTCACTTTTTAATTCAATTACTGAAAGAAAGAAATGTTTCAAAGATATTCTAATTTATTGAGCTGCACCTGTATTTGATCACACAGTAAGAAGCCCACCTGCCCCTACAAGGCGACCTCATTCAGGTGGGATCCTATACTAATACTTCTCTTGGACCCAGAACAGGTCTACAGTGTGAACACAGGGCAAATAGGATCCAGAGCCATACTCTACTTAAAATAGCTTTGGGCAGATGGGGAACTGAAAGACATCCTCTATTCCAATTAACCCCTTCCTGCTGGTGACATTTTTTGATTTTTGTTTTTTTTTGTTTTTGACTCCCCCCCCCCCCCCTTCCAAACCCAATAATTTTTTTTTTATTTTTCTGTTCTCAGAGCCATATGAGGTCTTAATGTTTGCAGGACAATTTTTTTTTTTCATGATGCTACCGTTTATTATTCTGTACAATGTACTGGGTAGCTGGAAAAAAAAATTAGAATAGGCTGGATTTGAGGAAAAAGTGCATTTGTGTGACTTTCTTACAGGCTTCGTTTTTACGACGTTCGCTCTACAGCCAAAATGACATGTCATCTGTATTCTGTTTCGGTACGATTCCAGAGATACCAAATTTATATGGTTTTATTTACATTTTAACTCCTTAACAAAAATCAAAACTTCGCAAAAATATATATTTTTTAAAAGTCGCCATATTCTGACACCCGTAACTTTTTTATACTTCCATGTACAGGGCTGTATAGGGCATCTTTTTTTGCAGGACCAGGTGTACTTTTTAGTTATACCATTTTGGGGAATTACTATCGCTTTGATCACTTTTTTTTTCAAATTTTTATCAGAGGCAAAACAGTGAAAAAATGGCGGTTTTGCACTTTTGTTTTTTTTTTTCCCGCTACGGCGTTTACCGTACGTGAAAAATATTTTTATAGATCGGCATTTTTGGACACAGGGATACCTAATGTGTATGTGTTTCACAGTATTTAAGTACTTTTATATGTTTTCTAGGGAAAGGGGGGTGATTTGAACTTTTAATATTTTTTATTTTTTTTTACTTTTTCTTAATTTTTTTTTTTGCACTTATTAGACCCCCTAGGGGTCTTGAACCCCAGGGGGTCTGATCACTAATGCAATGCATTGCAAAAAAATGGCGCTTCTATTGCAGGCTACATAGAGTAGCCTGCAATAGAAGTTAATGAAAGACAGGCCTGGGAGCCTTCACAAGGCTCCCAGCTGTCATAGCAACGGGACGCTGACCCCGGAGCTAGCCAGAGGGGTTAATGCCCGCGATTAATGCGGGCACCAATCACAGGCATTAGCGCCAGGTCTTTGCTGTATAAAACAGCAGAGATCGGGCGGCTATGGCGGCCGCACGACTCCCGAGCGGCCGCCATCTTTAAACACCTGGCATCCGCCATACTACTACGGCGGATATCGGGAAAGGGTTAAATAGGCCTCTGCAATTGAATGGGAGTGCAAGCCCAATTTGCATACAAAAATAATTCGGACAGCACATCCCAATGTGAACAGGTGCAAGCTTACTGTGGTAAAATTCACAAATACAATAAAGTGCAGCAGCCTCTGCCACAGCACAAGGGCATATAGAAGAATAGAGAACAGAGATAAAAACTGCATTACTGCTATTATTGGCACATATAAACTAATATGGTCTATACACTAAATATATACATTTTGAGGTTCTGAGGGGTGTGGTTCATTCCAATTGGACTTGCACTCCCATTCAATTGCACAGGCCTATTTAATTGGAATAGAGGATTCCTTTCAGTTTCCCATTTGCCCAAGACTATTTTAAGTATGGCTCTGGATCCTATTTGCCCTGTGTTCACACTGTAGACCTGTTCTGGGTCCAAGAGAGATATGGTTATTGCCCTGTGTTCACACTGCAGACTCATTTTGGGTCCAAGAGAGGTATTAGTGTAGGGTCCCACCTGAATGAGGTCGCCTTGTTGGGGCAGGTGGGCTTCCTACTGTTTGATCAAATATGTATACCGAAGAACCTGAAAATTTCTATATTTAGTCTATAGACCATATTAGTTTATATGTACCAATAATAGCAGTAATGCAGTTTTTAATCGCTGTTCTTTATATGCCTTTGTGCTGTGTCAGAGGCTGCTGCACTTTTTTGTATTTGTGAATTTTACCGCAGTAAACTTGAACCAGTTCACATTGGGATGTGATGTCTTAATTTTTTGTGTATAGATAGAGGTTACTGTAAATACTAAGGTAAATCTCCAGTATTTGATAAACTGTTAATATTTCTAACATTTCAAATAGAAAATTCATGAAATTGTTTGTGTCTTACAACAGCTGAATTATTAGATCTCCCAATCCCTCTGGTCTAATAAGTTCCTCTGAGTCTTGTAATAATAGTTAATGTGTAAGATTAATGAAATTCCATTCTGTATGAAATCTCGGCAATGTCTCTGCGGATTTATCACCTTCTACTTGTAACACAAAGCAAATGAAATATGACCAAGAGTTACCTTAGACTAATACAGTACAAGTGCAATGTATGACATTCATTGTAACCTGAGTGATGTGAATACTGGGTTCTAACGTTACTGTAACCCACATAGTAATAGTCCAAATATTAAAGCGGATGTCAAGGATTAGAAAATCATGTCAGCCAGCTATTCATCTGTTGTTATACGGTGGCCATTCAGCTAGATGACCATCCATTTAATACGTAGATAGCTCAATTTTGCCAGGGCAAGTGCTTGTTCCTGACATTGGCGGCCTGCTCTGTTTTATAGAGTCTTAATGACCTCCATATTGCCCAACTGAACATTCTAGAATCTTATTAATAAAAACGGTTGTGCAGGATTAGATAACATGGCTGATTTCTACTACTTCTAAGGAACTGACATCATGTCTGCTGGTCACATAGCCATGCTGCAGCTTAGTCTCATTCATTTTAATGGGACTGAGCTGTAGCATTTCCCTATGACTAATGGACGTGAGGTCATTTCCTGAGAAAAAGAATGAGCCATGTCTTCTAATCCTGGACAACCTCTTTAAGGTCGTGTTCACATTGGTGTTTTTACCATGTCTTCAGCATTGTCAATGTATTTGTTGGCAAGAAACAAGAAGTCCTAAATAAGAATCAAGGAGATGAGAGCGGTGGCAAGTCAGGGTCAGTAGTGGGTAGTTTTAGCTGTAAAATCACCCCCTTGTGTATGCTCTTGTGACATCACATGCAATATCATAACATGCAAAAGCTTATGTTAAAGCTTTACATTAAATTGTGTTTTCCCTTAAGAGTTAAATGTTGCCCTTTTTTTGTGCAAAGAACTAGTGGACCTCTGTACACAGTGACGTTGCCAAGCCCTGTCAATATCAATGGGCACTGGGAAACATACCTGTATTTAGAGTAACTGTGTATAGTGCCATGTAAATAAGGTGCTTAGCAGGTAGACCTGAGTGCAGCCACCATGAACTGTTTCAGTGGGCTTCAGGTAGAGGAATATTAGATCGGGCTCATTGTAGCTGTGCAGTAAGACTTAGTAGACCATCTGTGAGAAGAATCAATGAGCTGGAGTCAGAAACTAGAAGACCGGAGGATACTGAGTTGAGCAGTAAGACCTGAGTGAAGCTGCAGGGAGATAAGGCAGTGGTCTAGGAGATATTGGGGACTAGTATTGCATTAAAGGGGTTGTCTGGGATAACCATTGTTTTTAATATGAGGCCAGGGAAGGTGAAAAAAAAATAAAAAAAAAAAAAAAAAAGAAACACACTCACCTGTACCCGATGCTCCAGTGTCTCCCAGTGCTGTCCGATATTGCTGCTCCAGCGTTTTCTTCCGGCGGAAGTCCCCGCCGCACATGACCGCTTAGGCCAATCAGTGGCCTGAGGAAAGGGACACAGGACGTCGCAGTAGGACCGGACCGCACTGGGAGACATGGGAGCACCGAATATGTTTTTTTCTTTTATTTTTTCATCTTACCTGGCCTCCATATTAAAAAGTGTCTATCATGGGGGGAAAAACTGCGGTTTGTGGTTTTTCATAGAAAGTGTCCATAGATATAATTCACATGCTGTGATTTCCAAAAATGCACCAATTTTGGAAATCGGAGCATTTCCGCTGTGCATATTTTTTCTGCAATGTGTAGATGGGATTCAATATAATCGCATCCACTTTGCAGGGACTGTAAACTGAAGTGTTTTTTGCAATGGCGTTTCCGCCGTGTGGGGCTCCGAGGCCTAAGTGTGGGCTGTGAAAACGTTGGCCCGAGAGATTGGATGCCTTGAGTTTGTGATCTGTTGTCAACTTGAGCAAATGGACCATAGTGTAAAGATGGACAGGAATATCCCAAGCTGGTTTTAAAATAAAAAAATAAAAAAATAAGTAATAGTGAGTTCTCCTTCCCCCTGCATAACAAATAGAAAGTCCAAGTGTGTACTGTGCTCTACAAGTAAAGGTAACCAGTGTGGAAGTTGCAGTTGTGCTTCTGTAAGTTAAGATGAGCAGGATGTAAAAGAGGCAGTACTCCCTTAGTAACAAGCACTTGGACTGGATCTCTGGTGGGTATCTGTTTGGTATCACACTTCAGTGTGCACAGACTACTGTGTAATGTCCTCACAGCACACTCATCGCCAAGAGAGAGTGACACATCCATAAAGCAGATGGATGTCAACTCATCCGAGTTTGCTGAGAGTCTCTCTGTTTTCTGGCCTCCTCCCCCAGTCAGTACTGACTTTCATCTGGCTGTTGGGAATGCCAAAGCAGAGACCTGCCACACACTGACAATGCAGGGAATGTTCTGCGGCAGGGAATCCCAGCAGATGGGAAAGTGATGACAATACAGATTATATTGGTGATACATTAGTAAGAGATATAGATGAATAAGCACATGAATAAGTACATTTCATGCTGAAAAATATTTATATAGTAATATAAATCTATATACCAGTACATTATGCATGCAAAGATAAAAATATACTATTGTGGCTTTTAGTCAGAGAAAATCTTCCCATTGAGAACTGTTGAGTCTGTGGCTCAACTTCTTTATGTTTTTTATATTGTCGCATTCCAAGAGCCATAACATTTTGATTTTTCCACATATAAGAATTACCTTTATTCTACAGGTTATTACAATTGTGCTGTTGTCAAACATATTTTTGATGACAGCTTAAAAAAGCATATTTAAAAAAAAATATTCTAGGGAGGAGGGGATTTTTTATTTTTTTTTAATTAGGTCATGCCAGCATTGTGAAGCACTATCACATATAGACAGCACCTCTAGATTCCAGAATGATCACTTTATAAACACTATAGAGCAGTCATTATAGCGTGTCTATCAACAGTAAAATTGGTACAGATGACGGTACCTTGTAGGGTTCCTTCTACACTATACAAAGATTCCTTTATTATTCTGGATTGCAGCTAAATTGTCATGAGAATTGGCATTTTTTACATACACAATTTAGCTGACAAGTGATTTAAGGGTGTTTCTTCTCTTACTGGAACTTTGATCTTGATTCTAGAGAACCACCCCTAATTGCCACCTAGTTATGCCCCCCCCCATTGCTTGTGTAACATCCTCCAGATGTATGAAGCTACTTCCATCTGGACTGGCCTTGGCAAGTTCAGTACTGACTATACTGCACATGTCTGATGATGTCAGACTGTCCTGGGAAGAGCAGGAGGATGACTTCAAATGGAATGACAAAAAAGGATAAGTCACTCAAGCAATTGGGATCAGAACTGGGCTGCAGGTAGGAGCGGTTGTCTACAACCAAGAATGCAGGAGAAAAAAATGCCCCTAAAGCCTTTTTCAGCTAATTTGCATTAGAATAAAATGCTGATTTTTATGAAAATGGGTGCATAATAAGAGAAATGACACTGAAAGTGTAGAATCAACCCTACAAGGTCCTGTCATTAGTTTGATACCGATCTTCCTGCCAACAGATTCCCTTTAAGGGATTAAAAGTTACCTAATGAAAATAGAAAAAAAAACTTTCTTATAAGCAGCACATGTGTATATATGGACAGGTGACACAAAGGGTTAAATCAACTTAAACCAATCATATACAATAGCCATAGCTCCTATGACCCTTATTGAGTATTTTGGAGTCCACAAAGATAAAATTAAGGAAATAACTTTATGGGGAAGGGGGGTTGTAATTATATGTTGCCATTTAGAATAAAGGAAAGTGTAATTAAGTAAGTACAGTAAATTCAATGTTTTTTAGACATTGCGTAACATACTATACATTTGTGTACATATGGGGCACAGCAGAATCCCTTAAGGGCATAAAAACCCTAGGTATACAATCTATAAAACCACAGATGAGACCTCTCTTACTGAAACTTCCAATCTATAGTGACAAATGAAAGTTTGTAGTGTCCTCGCAGAACTGTCTTGTAGATACTTTCACCTTGTACTTGAGCTCACTCTACCCATGGAGTAACTGTGGTTAGATTAATTTAATTGAACTCTGGGGGAGGTTTTTTCTTTTTCTTTTAGAGTATATGTTAATACTGAGATACCTGGGCAGTGGTGACAGGTGTACTAACAGGGGTTACATGGTGCGAAGTTGGTTATGACTGATCCTATCCTTAATCCATTGGATGGGATGCATGTATGCGGACTAATATGGGGGCTGTACCTTTTTTTTTCCTAAACAACATGGATGTAAGACAGGGATTTTAGCAAAAATTTACATTCATGTTTAAATATAAGGAATAATAAGAAATAATAAGGAAAAGAATATATAAATGAGACCTCCTTGGTGGACCCTTAGGAAGGTAGCTCCCTATAGATTAATGTTTGTTTTTCCTTAAAAAGGAAGAGGGACCTATCCACAGACTGCTGTTTGTAGATTACTGCCTCTCATCAGTGCAAAGCAGGTGGTGCTAGAGCAAATTTTTCTTTTCCGCCAAGGAGGAATTATTTGAATATTCCTTTCCCAGAATTGTTAGCAGGACATGCATGGACTGTCTCAAACTACTCAGTCCTTTATAGTCAGATCTTTATAGACTGTCTCAAATCGAGTGTCTGTAAGCACCTCTCATCTTATATGGCAGGTTCAGTGTATACAACTGGCCCGAACAATTACCTGATTAACGTTGAAGGAATAATGAAGGTAGAATCCCCCAAACCACCTTTTCTCCATGGAAGAACGGATAAGACTTTTGGTGGACGAATGCTTATTGCTCACTAATAGAGATGGGTGAATCTCTCAAGATTTGTTTCGGATTCGAGTGGTTCAGGTCCTAGATTTGTTTCGGAGGCAACATCAGGCCGCAGGACATGTCTGGCTGAGTTGTGACAATGGTTATAGTTGTGGCAACATGAGTGGCAGTACGGCATGAAATTATATGATGGACCAGGCCATAGGACATGTCTGGCTGAGTGGTGGTAGTCTGGCTCTCACAGCACAGATATTCCCCCTTACCCCATCACTAATCTGCCATTAATTTATTAAATCTGACTAAATTTAGTTCTACTTCTCCTACTCCTAAGAATCTCTAGAAGAAAATGGAGTAATTGTTTACGATTATGCAGTGATGAATAACACATCCATCCCCTAATTCCACCCTCACTGAAATGCCTTGTGTTCCAGCTCACAGTACCTTATATACTATAAATGACATTAGCGCTGTAAGATGTCCACCTACCATTGACTATTGGCTGAGATGCTGTTAGTTGATGTCAGGTAACTCCAGTACATCACATCACAAGGACTCACAAACACATGTGTCTTCTGTATTTTCACTGCTCAATGCATGTTATGGAGACCATTTTAGTTTGACTGAAACATATCACCATTTATTCGGATTCATTAAAAAACAAACAATTTGGAATATTAGGGTCAATCCTGGCTCACTAAATACGTTCACCCATCTCTACTCACTAATTTATTTGGCTGATAAGATCACTTTAAAGAATGCTGTAAACTGTAGTAGGTAAAGCATGTCTATCTCGGGTTGAGACTTAGTCAGCGCATGAACTCACACAGATTCACCATTAATAACAGCAGAGCAGATCTCCCAGTGGCCGCACATTTCTCCAAAGAAGACCACTCTATTGATGATTTGCAGGTTGTGGTTTTAATGGGACATTTTAAGACGCAGAGGGAGAGAAAGGAATGGGAATATAAGTTAATGCAAAAATTTCAAACTCTGCAATTTGGACTTAGTATTCATGCCAGTTTCATGTCACACTATGTATGAACTGTAAGGGTCACAAATCACCACCTGATAGCAAACAGATAGCAGCAAGAATTACTGATCCCTCCGTCACACCCCACAAGTTTCCAGATTGTTTATTTCCTGACCTGTTGTAAATAACTTCTCTACTTATATTGCATTTTGATTTTCTTTAAAGATTCTAAGATCCTTTGAAGATCCAGGTCTTGTGTGTATAAAGAGTGTGTGAATTTTCAGTTTCTTGTATGTCTGAAGAAGAGAGCTAGACTCTCGAAAGCTTACTATCAAATATACTCAGCCTCTAAAAGCTATCGCCTGATTTCTTCACTCTTCCACTATCATCTATAGTGTACCGTATATACTGGCGTATAAGATGACTTTTTAACCCCTTAAAATAATGGCTACAGTGGGGGGTCGTCTTATACGCCGGATATACGGGGGCCGCACTGTGTGAGGTGTTTTTTTCCCCGTCAGCGCGTAGAGAGCCGCTTCCTGGGACCGCCGCGCATGCGCGGCAATCCGCCTCTCACAGTCATTAGAAGAGGCTTAGTACGCGCTGACGGGGCGGCGCGCTGTATGCTAATGCAGCCGCCCCGTCACAGCGGTCGGCGTCACAGAGCTGGGGGTCACAGGCGGCACTTACAGAAGCATGTCGGATCTTCATTAATATCACAGCATGGATGCGAGGGGAAAGCTGGCGGTGCAGTAACGCCAGATTCCCCTCGCATCCATGCTGTGATATTAATGAAGAGCTTACATGCTGGTGTAAGTGTGCATATTGCTACAATAAGTGCCGACCCCGCCCCCCTTCTCCTCCCAGTGACTCCCCGCCCCTGCACTAATCCTATTGGTTATACCTCACACAGTGCGGCTCCCTGCTCTTAGCATACTGAATATGTAAATTAAAATATGTAAAATATGTAAAATATGTAAAATATGTAAAGAATATGTAAAAATACATATACACATACATAAAAGTTGAAAAATCACTTTACTAAGCTATATGGAGGGTTAACAACAGATTACTATCGTTTAGTAAGCTGTTTTTAACCCTCCATATAGCAATTTGGCCATGTCAGTATCCCTTTAAGTAATTACAGTTTAAGAAAGATGGCTGGGCAAGCAGGGAGAGCTGACCAATCCAAGCAGGATTTATACAACAAGCAGCCAATCACTGGTATAGCACTGTACATACCATAGCTTGCAGCGATTGGCTGCTTGTTGTACAAATCCTGCTTGGATTGGTCAGCTCTCCCTGCTTGCCCAGCCATCTTTCTTAAACTGTAATTACTGTAATAACACTGGGTACCGCATACAGTAATATTACAGTGGCAGTATTATCTGTACCTGTTCACACAGTAGCAACAGTACGGTACACACAGTACAGTATAAAAATGCCCAACAGTCAAAACCCCATCATGGCTCCACAAGCAAGAAGAAAGAAATATGAAGCCAGTTTCAAACTTAAAGTTATAAATTTTGCCAGGGAGCATAATAACTGTGCTGCTGCAAGACAGTATGGAGTTACAGAAAAGATGGTTCGGGACTGGAAAGCAAATGAAAAAGCTTTAAAGAGTATGCCAAGAGGTAAGTGTGCATTAAGAAGAGGCACCGCACACTGGCCAGAACTTGAAAAAATTGTAGCCGATATGGTGGATAAGCATCGCCAAAGCGGTTATGTAGTGACACGCAATCAAATACGCCTGTTTGCACTTCAGTGGGCCAAATCTAACCCAGATCACAGCAACAGATTTAAGGCCACTGCATCCTGGTGTACTAGATTCATGGCAAGACATAATATGGTACTGAGGCAAAAGACAAAAATTGCCCAAAAGTTGCCTGCTGATCTTGATGCCAAAGTGAATAATTTTCATCGCTACATAATAAAACAGCGCACTAAACACGGCTATCCGTTAAGTAGCATTGGAAACATGGATGAAACTCCAATGAATTTTGACATGGTTGGAAATAAAACCGTTCATCAGAAAAGTGAAAAAACTGTTTTAATTAAAACAACAGGGCATGAGAAGTCCAGTTTCACAGTCGTATTAGCATGCACAGCTGATGGCGCCAAACTGAGACCAATGATCATTTTCAAAAGAAAAACAATGCCAAAGCTCAAGTTCCCTCCTGGTTGTTTTGTGCATGTGAATGAAAAAGGCTGGATGGATGAAGAAGGGGTAAAGCTATGGCTTAAGATTGTGTGGAGCAGGCGACCAGGTGGACTTCTTAAAAAATCTAGTCTACTGGTGTGGGATATGTTCAGGGCTCATTTAACTCCAAGCACCAAGCAGAGGCTTGCAAGATTAAACACCCATGCCGCAGTTATTCCTGGAGGATTAACATCGCTGGTACAGCCGCTGGATGTGTGCCTAAACAAGCCATTTAAAGATCGCATTCGAGAACAATGGAATGAGTGGATGGTTAGCGGCGAAAAGTCATTCACAAAAGGAGGAAACATGCGTGCTCCACAGCTGGATGTTTTGTGCCAGTTTGTCATAAAAGCCTGGAATGATATTGATGAAGAAACCGTCATCAAGTCTTTCAAGAAGTGTGGAATATCAAATTCATTAGATGGCATGGAGGACGACTACTTGTGGCAAGATGAAGAGGAAGTAGAAGAAGCTGGAGCTGAGAGCGTACCATCTGATACGGAATTTGATCCATACGATGATTGCCTTACAAATGTATCACAAGATGTCATTGATGTACTTATGATATCAGATGACGAACAGGAGGATTTTGAAGGCTTTTAAAGGGAAACTGTCATGCCAGCAAGACCTGTTACAATATCGCAGCTTACAGTTATGATCACCAGGCACTTGCTCTCTTGTTTGTTTTGCAAAGTTTTAGCTTTACCGTACATGTTTGAAACAACCTTATGTTTATAAGTGACAGTTTTGCTGCTATATACAGTACCTGCATGTCATATGCATTTGAATTAAAATTAACATGTTGAAATCAAAGCAGACTTTTTTTCATTTGGGAGAGGGGTAGTCTTATACAGTGAGTATATACCAAATTCTATATTTTTAGGGCAGAAGTTGGGGGTCGTCTTATACGCCCAGTCGTCTTATACGCCGGCATATACGGTAATTCACATAACCTACTTAGGACCAAAGGTAAAGCTCACTTCAGGTTTAGGTTTTGGTTTCTGGATTGCCACTTGGAACCACTTCATAATGGTTCCCTCAATATGAATTTATCTAGGAAAACTTAGTACTTTGAATGTGTGAGAACTTAGCTACAAATTGTAGAATGATTTCAAACAAAGTTGCCTTTTCCATTGACCTTCTTTAGTCACACCACTTTCTAAAGATAGAAATTAGATAAGCATAAGCTTTAGTTGTTGCAAATCCTCTGCAGCTAATAGGCTAGAGACCACTGCATTAGATGAACCCATGGTTTTTAGGGTCCATTAACTTCCATGCCATCACACCAAATATCCTAGGGTTCTTGTACACCCTATACCACCAGAAAAGTTTAAACATAAGCCTCCATTAGGTTCCCTGACTCACTGCCTGATGCAGTGGTAACCATGTTCTTCTAAACTGATGGCTGGTCTTGCATGACTGTTATCCAGGCTCTGTGACCAAAGGCACTGAAGGAATCAGTAGATTGTAAATTCAAGAGTATAGTAAAAAGGTATCTAGGGTATACAGTCTAACAGGCTTGGCCACATATCCATAAACTTGGCAGGACAATCCTAAAACAGAATTCAAGTTGATTTAACCCTTCATGCTACCTGTCCAAAACATGTGGTAGGGGGATAAATCTCCATATGAATATGCTACTTTGCAAGAAGTCCATAAAAAAATAAAATGTTGCCATAAAAGTTATCCCCTTAAAGACATGGCAAGTTTTTGCCTGAAGGACAGTCACATGGTGATTTTTTTTTTTCCTTTGCTGTGTTCAAAAAGCCATAACTTTTTATTTTTCTATTTATGTAGCTCTTTAAGTGCTTTTTTTTTTTCAACATAAGTTGAATTTTTCAATGGCATCTTTATTGGCTACATTAACTCTTTTTGGGTGGGCTACAAAACAAATTACCGATTCTTAATTTTTAATTATTTAATTTAAAATTTTTCACCATACATCATAAATATATAAATAATATGTTACCTTTTATTCTGCTGGTCAGTACAATCACAGCAATACCTAGTTTCTATAATTTTTTTATGCTTTGATAATTTTCAAAATTAAAAACGTGTTTTGTTTTTTTTTTTTTTTTTTTTTAAGAATTTGATCTTGCATTGACATCTTCTACAAGCCATAATATTTTTAACTTTTTACAGACTGAGCTAGTTGAGTGGTTATTTTTAGTGAGATAAGTTGTGCTATTCATTGATACCATTCTGGGTGCATATGACTTTTGATCACTTTTTTGAAGCAAGGTGAAATTCCGGCATCTTTGGAGGTTTTTTTTATTTTTTTTAATAGTTTTGGCGGTAAAAATGATGTATGTTAAACTAGATAGGTGAAATAACTTCATACATTATAGGACCCACTATGTCTTTGTTCCTTAAAGGGGTATTCCCACGTACATAACCATTTTTAAATTTGTAGATAATTAAAAGTTAAACATTTTTGCAAATATAAGTAATTAAAAATTTTGCAGAGTTTTAAGGATTTTCTCTAAATATCTTGTGGTCACAGTCTTGTTGTCTGGATCGGTTGCCAATGGATACGACCATGAATGCAAGATCTTCCTAAGGTCATACAATCAGCAATGGTTTCCTTATCGTGGTTGGGATATCTTCTCATACATGTAGTGTCCCTGTCTGATAATCTGCTCAGGATAAGAAAATCATGGCTGGGTTTCTGACAAGTCCCAGACCATAGAAAGTTTCTGCATTTGTGGTCCTATCCATTGGCAACCGATCAAGACAACAGATGTCACCACTAAGATAGAGGAAATCTTTGAAACTCTGCAGAATTTTTAACTACTTATATTTGCAAAAATGTTTAACTTTTACTTATCTACAAATATAGATATGATTATGTTCATGGGAATACCCCTTTAAGGCAACCATAATGGAGGTCTGGACAGCCCCTGTAAAAACATTATACAGTTTCTAACCTCCAAGAACATGTTACAGAGGAGAAAAGACCCTAGATTTTGTGTGACATAAGAATAAAAAGTGCATTTTTCACATCTTTGTTTCTAAGACTGTATATCAGAGGGTTTAACATGGGAGTCACTGCTGTGTATAATACTGAGAATATCTGATCAAAAATTTCTGAATTTTCAGAGACTGGAGTCATATATGTGCAAATGACCGTTCCATAGAAGATGGTGAGAACAGTAAGATGGGATGTACAGGTGGAGAAAGCCGTTCTTCTGCTATTTGTTGACTTTATTTGCAATACGGTTCTGATGATCTGGATATAGGACAATAAACCAATCATAAATGGGACAGGTCCAAATAGTAAAGATTCAAGGTGAAGTATCACTTGGAAGTATATTGTGGGGCATGAAATTTTTACTAAAGCTTTACTGTCACAATAAAAGTGATGAATCGTTGTGGAATGGCAAAATGGCAACCAAGAGACAAAGGAAATGAAAAGCAATGAGTTCAAACATCCCGATATCCAATTCACACACAAGATCAGGACAAGGTTCTTCTTCCTCATGATGAGACAATAGTGTAAGGGTTTACAAATAGCCACATACCGATCATAAGCCATGACTGACAGCAAAATAATCTCCGTCCCAACAACGAAATTATAGAAGTACAGCTGAGTGAAGCAAAGTATAAAAGGTATAAAATTGTCCCCAGAGAGTAGAATGTACATCAGTTTTGGAAGGGTAATATTCATGTAACAAATGTCTACAAAAGAAAGGTTACTTAGGAAGACATACATGGGGGTATGCAGATGTCTGTCTATGACAATGACTAGAAGAATAATAAGATTTCCTAGAACGCCAATGAAGTAAACTACTAAGAAGACGGTAAACAACAATGGCTGCCTCACACCATCACTAGAAAATGCTATTAAGTGAAATCCGTTGGTAATAGACTTGTTCATTATCCTGAATGGAAAAAAAAAATATTTTCAAGTTACAAAAAAAATTGTATGCTAGCTTGCATTGAGGATTATATGAAGATGTGAAGGAATTTCATAGCTACCACAATCACAACTATCCAGGAGCATGGGTGTATATAGAGCTCATGGGGCCCAGTTCCGAAAATTAAAATGGCAACACCTTCTGATGCTGGTTAACACCACACCTATAACTACCTGGGTTAGTTAGGCTTGTTATGTTTGCTCCCATTTGTTTTCTATGATAATTGGGTTTTTATCTCAACACCATTTTTACTTGGTTAGGCTAAGGCCCCACGTAGCGGAACGCAGCAAAAAAACAAAACAAAAAAACACTGTGGAAAAAACCGAGGTGGAAATGCATTGCGTTTTTTTAAACAGCGTTTTTTATTGTGATCTTGCATAGTTTTCCTCTGCAGACTTTCTGCACCTATTATACCTACACGGAAACCCCAGCATTTCCATAGTGATAATTGACATGCTGCGATTTTCAAAAATACAAGCGGTTTTTGAAAAAGCAGCTTTACCGCTGCAGATTTTTCGTTACAATATGTGGATGGGATTAGCCAGAATCTCATCCCCTTTGCAGGTACTGTAAAATGCAGCATTTTTTGCCATGGCATTTCCACTGCGGCCAAAAGGTTGCATTTCCACAACAAGAATCTAGTCTAATAGTTGCAGCTAGGGTTCTTTTTGAGTTTTCCAATAATTTTAGTTTCCTGTGTTCAATAATCGGAAACCTTGGTGTGGTGCAGAGAAACAGCTCATACTCACCTTTTCTCACCTCTACAGGGCTCTAACACAGCTTTCAGTCTTCTTTCCTGCTGTCTTTTGGTTTCTTATGGACTCCAAGGTAATGCTAGCAGCCATTGGCTACAGTTGAAACATGAGGGATGTGTCTTTGAAGCGGCCAGAGAAGACCAGTTGCCTTGGATCCCTGGGGTGGTGAAGAAAAAAAAGTGAATATCACCATTTTATTACTTTCCACACCTCACTTGGGCCTCTGATTATTATACCCAGAGTATAATAATAGCAGAGACCATTTTCCAGCAAACCTTGTGAGTATTTTTAAGACAAATCATGAGGTTTACCCATCACTAGTTGCAGCAAACCTGTTTTGCGACACTTCTCTCCCACGGTGCCATTGGAGTCACACTGTCGCCTGGTATGGTACACATATCTGTAATGGACAGCTCTTTAGTTTTAAAGAGATTTTCCATTTGTTGGGCTTACAATAGCAACATAATACATGAGGCTGAATGGAGACACAGGACCATCAAGTCCAACCTACAACCCTACATTGTTGATCCAGAAGAAAGCAAAAAAAACATGAGGCTGAATTCAATTTCTCCACGTTAGAGTAAAAAATAGTTTTGAACTCTAAATATGGCAATCAGTATAAAACCCTGGATCAACTTGTCTTATCCAAAATCTAGACCCTCTAACCTGTAATATTTTTCGAGAAAGGCATCCAGGTCCTTCTTGAACTGGCAAAATAAACTCTGGTTAATCTTAACTGCTGTTCAGAGATCTCAACTTCACTTCTGTGAATCCCCATGTTCTGTCTGCAAGGTGGTAGAGCGTAACAGTATTTTACAAGGGTTAACAATAAGTAATCAATAACGAAGATGTCCCAGCCAAGGAAAAACAATATTAGAGTTGAGAGACAGAATTAGTTTCCAGTAATAGATCTATAAAATCCCAGAATAACAGATAACCAGATAGAAGAGTCAGACAGTCCAAAATCCACAACACACATCAGACATCATTCTCCCTGGTTGGTCTTGTAAGAGACAGCCAATGTTGTCTTAAGCTTCATTTGTCTGTATAAACTGTTAATGTTGAATGTATTTCTGTGATTCTGTTCCTTTAAGACAGCAGCCATTGTAATTGTGACATGATGCTGGAGTGAGACCCCCCCCTTTTATGTCAGCCTGCCTGTTCTGCAGACAGAGTGTGAGCAGAAAAGCAGGAAGTGACGAGACAGAGAGCAGCAGCCATCTTGGCAAGTGTTGTATTGAACTGGTGTGGAGATTTTTCTGTACAGCTAAGCTGTATCTTGGTCCAGAGACAAACAGAGTGTAAAGAGACAACAGGACTAGTGAGTCCACGTGAAAGGAACTGTGCTCAGTGGCTGATCAGTGAGACTGACATTGTGACTGTGTATATGGATACCACAGATAGAGACTCGCAGTGCTGTTGATGTACTGGACAGCACCTGCTAAATCCCGGCTTACATCCCAGCTCAGTGTATGGATTCGGCAGGACTGTCAGTGTGCTGAGTGGAATCTGCTGTTGGATTACATTGCATTCAGTTGGTTTCCCTGTCTGTTAAAGAGGACTTCATTTCTCCCAAGATCCTGATAACCGTGAGGAGAGGACGCTTCACTATAAAAGAAAGGACCGACTTTGGGCCCCACCGCGCGCTTCTACGGACTGTAAGCGGTCCACCTGGACCACTGGGGAAAAGGGGGTGCACCCAAATGTGAAGTCAGGGTCAGTTAGGGATAGTTTTGAGTATATTGTTCATTCAGTGTCCATACTGCAGAAGTGGACAGAGTAAAAGTAGAAACCATTGCAGAATTTGCCTTGAAATTGTTCATGCTATATTGTATATTTTGCTTGTCTTTAGCCCTGTCATTTTACCTTTAACTAGCCTTTATTAACTTATAGTAAATATATTTTTTTTTCTTGAACTACCGCGTGTGCGTTCATTTCTGGTTGTGGAGTCCAAACCACCTGCCTTGCTCTCGGTTCACAAATTGGCGTAGTCGGCAGGATCCGCTTACCAGAATGGACGGTGACGCACCCGTTCGGGAGAATGGTGCTGGAGGAAGAATGCCAGCAGGGGCTATAATGAGTCAGTTAGCTAAATTTGATGGCAATAATATGTCAGTGAGTATGTGGGTGGAACAGATACGAATGATACAGCGAATGTACCAGACCGCACCAGAAGTACTAGTAGAGCTAGCAATATTGACATTACAAGGGGATGCTAAGACCACGGTGATACTGAGGCCATTTGAACAAAGGCAGACATTTGAGCAAGTAGTCCAGATTCTAGAAACCATCTATGGAGAAACTGCATTGCTGGGGTCTCTGCAGGCTCGGTTCTTCCAGAGGGTACAACAGGAGAATGAAAGCCTTCCCCAATATGCAAATGCCCTACAAGAACTGCTCCGAGATATTCAAAGGAAGGAAAGAGGGGGCTCGCCAGCCTTCTGTAACCCTGATCGGACTCTCCGTGACCAGTTTGTCCTGGGGATACGTGACGGCAGTTTAACTGTGACTATGCAGGATTTTATACGACGAGAGACTGATGCTAAATTCCATGATGTACAGGTAGAGGCCATCTCCCGTGCCAATAGTATGGTCCCGAGGCCGCAGACCGCAGTTGGAGTTACTTTGTCACAGGGGGCTAGTTCTGGCTCAGAGACAGTAGAAAAAGGGACGGTTAAAGAAATTCTCACAGTAATGCAGAAACTGCAAGAACAAATGGAACACTTGCATACTCGTTGTGATGAGCAGTCTATGAAAATTGCAGACTTCCAGAAGACTGGAGATGAAAGGGTGAGCCATCCACACCCAGCAAGTCAGAATCACCCACCACCCCGCTGGAGGGGTGAGGATAGGACCTACCGAAGGGGTCCAAATCATTTAGTGCAGTGCTCAGGAGAAATCGAAGGGGCTTACCGAAGGGGCCCAAACAGATGGCCAGAACGACGGGAGATACGCTGCTGGGAGTGTGGACGGATGGGCCACGTTGCTGCTAGATGTCCAGAGCAGCGACAAACTTATGAGAGACCGCCGTTAAACTGAAGTCCCCTGCTGCTGTAGGGCGTGTAGTAGGGGAGACTGACAAGAAGACTATGTGGGGAGAATGCCCTAATGATGACCTGATCGCTGCAAGTCCTGTTATACAGGTGGAAATGGAGGGTATTCCGGTTACCGGGATGATTGACACGGGTTCCCAAGTAACGACCTTGAGTAGAGACTGTTATGAACGGTACTTCCAGCAACATGTGAAATATGATCCCCATACATTCGTACGAGTGGTCGCAGCTAACCAGTTACCAGTTCCAGTCGTGGGAGTGGCCTGGATGAATGTCCGGGTATGTGGCCAAGATCTAGGTAGGAAAGGCATTGTGGTGGTACAGGAGTCACATGAAATAAAGGTCCCTGTC